>OX459034.1:49710907-50143447 GCA_949775005.1 Orthosia gothica | reverse complement strand
TGTAGTGTAGGTAGGTAGGTAGGGTAGTGTAGCGTAGGGTAGGGTAGGTAGGGTAGATAAATGTTTGGTGTTTTTATGGCAAAACAAAGTTTGCCGGGTCAACTAGTAAGATTATAAAGAGGTAGTAAAGTTTGTGAGTTAGTGAGGTTGTAGGGGGTAATCTCTGGATCGGCTGAACCGATTTTGAAAATTCTTTCACCAGTTGAAATCTACATTATTCCTGAGTGACATAGGCTATTGTCTAATCCCGAAATGGGTCCTGTGGGGTGGGCAACGCGAGCAAAGCCGCAAGGAACAGCTAGTTTTGCTATATACAAATACAGGGTTATTCGTAACACACTAACAACCTTGCAGGGCTGTATTACTAAGAGGTCATGGGAAGCTGTCACCTCCTTCTGCGAAGCAGTAATGCTCGCTAAGGAGGAGGCGGAACGCGTGAGAGAGACGCAACGGAGACGCCCTCACGCCCCTAGCCACCGCAGGAGACGCCCTGGGCGTCGGGAGTCGCAAGCCGATTCCCGGCCACCGTAGACGCGGGCATGCAGACGACGAGTAATGGGTAGCTCGCCGTCCGCTAAGGACCAGGCCCGAGTTTACGGGGCGTAGTGTTCCACTCGCGCCTCAAAGAGATGTCAGCAAAACTGAAGGAGTCCGCTAGGGCCGATGCCTGTCTGGGTCGCGGATAGATTTGTAAGAGTGTTACCGCGGCCCTGGCACAAGCAACTGAATGAACACGGGTGGGGTTTAGTCAATAAAAGTAAAGTCATCTGCCTAGCCTTTTTCCCAATTATTGTTGGGGTCGGCTTCCAGTCTTACCGGATTCAGCTGAGTACCAATGTTTTACATGGAGCGACTGCCTATCTGACCTCCACAACCCAGTATCTGGGTAACACGACACCTCTTGGTAAGACTGGTGTCAGATCTCAGGCTTCTGACTACTCGTAACGACTGTCAAAGATCTTCAAATGACAGCCGAGACCAACGGCTTAACTTGCTTTCCGAGGCACGGAGGAAACTCGGTATGTTGAAATGGTCACCCATCCACGGACCGACCTCGTCAAGCGTTGCTTAACCTTGAAGATCGACCCGTGCGGCTGTTATTATTTAGCCACGAGCTCCTCCTTAGTCAATAAAAGTATAAACCCAAAAAAAAGCGTTCTATTACGAACATACATAAATGTATGGATCAGATTCGCTTATTTTTCTTATTTCCTGGTGGCCCAGTGGCTAAGACCTCGCCTCTCGTGCTTGAGGTCTTGGTTCAATACCGGGCAAGTACCAATGTGACTTTTTCTAACTCATATGTACTTTCTAAGTTTATCTTGGACATCACAGGGAACGGTGAAGGAAAACTTCGTGAGGAAACCTGCACTTATATAGCTATTGTAAGTCTGAAATAGCCAAGTCAGAGGCCTGTCGGTTTCCCAGATTTGGCCTAATTAACTCTGACACCAGAGGTGTCCACCACAAGAAAAGAAGAAATCGTTCGTGTTGAGCATAAAAAGTCGAGATTTTAACACGAGCAATGTAGCCAATTTAAAGCTACATGCGAGTGATAAAGCCTTTTTATGCGAGACACGAACGATTCTTTATCCACTATCTGATGAGCTTACTTAATTAAATGCAAATAAGTTCCAGCAACAGTTTATTAGAAACGTTCACACTAAAAACCACAGACTATATACACACAATCAACGCGCGCTTTTTCGAGAGGTAACAGGTTCAGTATCATTCTGCCAGTTACATAATTATATCAAAACTCCTTACAAAATTCATTTCGTAACTGTTATTATGTAATTTTGTTTTTTTTTATTTTATAATCTTGTGTCTGTGTTGTGATATTTCGAAACGAATTACTTAGGCAATGTGTAACATAATAGACTAGGTAGTGGAAAAAGGTCTTTATCTAAACTTTGTCTAAATTCTCTACTCATTGTTGCAGAGAACCATATTCTGGAGGACGTGAACAAGTGCGTGGTGGCGCTACAAGAAGGTGACCCGGATTCGCTTGAGCGGACCGCTGGTGCTATACGGGGAAGGGCTAGCAGGTAAATAGTTTTTTTTTTAATAATCCATACTAATAACACTTCACACATATGTTATGGACCAAGTTATTAATACGACATTATTCATAATGCCCGGGCAATTTGAAAAATGCCCAACTTGATAAAAAATATTGAAATACTTAATTAAGTTGACCGGACTTTCTAGATAATGTCCTTCGCTTATTGGGCCGGGTAATAAAAAGATTAGAATGCGAATTTGCAACTAGAAGAATCTTTTTTTTTTGTTTGACAATTCAGAAGTAGCTCTAAGGTTAATTTGAAAAAAAAAAACGATTGCATTTTGTATTTTTTTTTTTTTCGTGCATGTGTGCCTAATAGTATATTATGCAACTAGTGAATAAAAGACGGATTTAAAGCGAGGGCCATAGATGAATCAAGAGCAAGTGAAGGATTCTAACGACTGAATCACGACCGTAGGGAGTGATTCATGATGATTGAATCACGAGCATAGCGAGTGATTCAAGTGTTAGAATCATGAGCGATGCGAGTGATTCATGGCCCTCGATATAAATCCGTTTTATTCAAGAGTTGCATACTATATTTTATACCATGACTTCGAGAAAAAGAAAGATTTAAGCGAAAAGCACAAGGAATATTACGTGTCATAAATAAATAAATGTTTTATTACCTTCAAAATTTACATAAAATGTGAAACCCTGACCCCTGGGCTAGGTAACAGCGCCTGTGTTTCAGGGGCCAGTGACCACCTCCATTACGTTACATAATTATAATTAATTAAATTCCATTGCAATTAATATTAGAATTACAATCCAAACAAGTATTCAATAAATATCTTAGACTAAAATCAAAATCATTATTAAAATCCTAAATAACAAACTCAAAATTAAAATCGAAGAAGGAGTTTGTGTATCGAGTATTTTTTGCGCAAGGAGGCGCAAGGAGGTTACATAGCATTGAGATGGACGTCTAATATATTCGTGTGTTCCAAATTCAAACACCAAAACAGTGATTAAAAGTGCTTTTTATTCACTGTTTTCAGTGAATAAAATAAGCTTTTTAGAGGGGGAATGGTATAAATAATGTTTTTAACTTGTCCGCAGAGTATGCTCTGTGGTGACACAAGAGATGGACAACTATGAACCGTGTATCTACACCAAGCGAGTACTGGAGGCTGTCACAGTACTTAGAGATCAAGGTCAGTGCTTTAGCATGTACATAATATCTTCCTTTAACAGCGAAAACAGTGAAGGAGAACATCGTGCAGAACTCGTTCATTAATAAAACTAAAAAGTCTGAAAAATATAAAAAAAAAACCCTCCCAAAGCTTCGGTTGTCATCGCTGGCAGCACCTCATAATATTTAATGTTTATTTTCAGTTAATTATTTTTTTGCAGTCGGGGTTTTTGGTTTTTATAATAATTTTGTTTTTTCTGACCCCGCACAGTTTTTTATTGATCCAAAAAAAGTGACATCGGCCTTTTATTGGCTATTTCTACCTAATAGTTAATTACAAATGCACGAGTAGAACTGCCATGTGCCAATTTAAGATAAGTACTTGTTTTTGAAAAAAACGCATTTTTTCGAAACTTGGCCCCAAGTTGAAAGTAATATTTTTATGGGTGATAAACCTTAGTAAAAGCAATCTATTTGTACCAGACAGTGGTTCTACTTCAAGCTAGAAAAAAATATATAAAATAAATAGTGATTTCGGTAAAACATTTTTTTTCGTGAGTTCTATTATCGTTTTTGATTACATAAATACGGGATAATTTTCCCTTTGAATTGCTTCATAAACCTGCAAAACGAATAAAGCTCAATTAAGTATAGTGTTTTTTTTACGTTTTTTTTTGTCTGTTTTTCTTCAAGGTTAGGATTTTTTTTTTTTAAATCACTGACTCTAAATTGTCACATAAAACACTATGCCCCGTCACGATTCCTTTTAAAGACAGAGATGATAATGCACTTTTCAGGTTTGAACAAAGAAAACACCAAATACATTGAAAATTTTATTTTTATTGTAAAGTATATTCTTATCACAGTAGTTTATTTTTATAAAAAATATACATGAACGAGTATTTAAATTTTTCTTACGTATTTATAAAAGTTACTCGACTAAGCATATTCCCCTTTACCTTAAAAATTACAATCTACTGACAATGTTTGAAGGAAAAACGCTATAACAATGCCCAATCCAGGTAGCGAACCTAGCGCTGTTCAGCCATCCACTTGCAACCACTGTACCAATGAGGAAGTATCAGAAATTACAGTCCCTGAGGTTAGTCAACATAAAAATGAGCTTGGTTTCAAATTCATGCTAACTGATATAATAGGGATTATGCATGAAAAAAATATTTGTTATTTGACCAGTTTATCGATAAAAATACTAATGCTAAAAACAGAATCAAAATTGATCGATAAACGAACGAGATATAAAAAATTAAAGAAATATATCTGTTCCACTACCAAAACGCTGGTTTCTATGATAGTTGTATTAATCAAACCGACCCCTCTCACAGAGAGGTGGCCTGTGCCCTGGCATTGGGAAAATTATAGACATTGACTCGTATAGAAAAGGCTGACCACGTGTTTTTCTGACTCCATAATTTGGTCATACGAGATCGAATCGAACTCGCCACGCAATTGGCTCGGTAGCGGTCGTGTGTGATGTCGTATTTCTTGTATGATGAACGCGGATGGCCATATCTTTAGTACTTTAAATCCATGGTTATGGCAAATTGCCGAAATTTGATGTTAATTAGATCTTTATGAATAAAGGGGATGTCTTAAATGTACAATTGTTCTTCTATTTAGTTCTTCTCTTCCTTGTATGGGTGGTTCTTGATGTATTCCAGGGCGCGAAGGATGGCTTCCGGTATGGGGGGAGAGGTAGGAATGTGTGAGCCCTGAAACAGAATTTTTTATGTAGTATGCTCGATAAACTCATTACGTAATTAACACGGTTGGCGCAGTTGAGCGATCCACTGTTGAGCTGCGCGTCGCGGTTCCGATTCCCGCACGGAACGAATAAATGTATAGCCTACAGATAGTTACTATATAATATATACTTTTATTAAATACTGATCCGTTTTATCGGATGTCCATCCTTGTAGAAAGTTGGTTGGGGTGAACATTACCGCCAGTAGTGACGGATCCGTTAAAACTATCCTGGAAATACGGATGTTCTGTATGAACGAGCCCTAAGCTGACATTTTGCTCACAAGATTGCTACTCGTGACAATGCATTTTTTTTTATGAAAGCATGTTTTTTTTTTTTGTTTTGGGCTATGTTCTCTATCAGAATACCATCGCGGCGTTATTTTATTTTAGTATCGCAGTCACAGATATAAATCTAACCAGATGACGCGTTTGTATGTACTTCGCGTGTCTAAAACGGCGTAAAATTACGATCAATGATCGTAATTTGAGCTTTTCATTTAGCATTATCGGCTCCGGAAATCCACTCAAATCTAGAAAAATAATTTTTTATGCTATATTGAGCTGTAAAGACTGTATAGAAAAAGTTGAACGAGGCATTGGAAATGTTTTCTTTCATTGGTAAGTAAAATTGTGTGTGAAAAAGTGGCACGCTTGGTTTTCATACAGATGGAGGGACTTGCGTTATCTAGTTAGATTTATGTCTGTGATCATAGCATTTTTCGTCTCGAACAGGTATTATTTTTATTTGTAGTAATTTTAAGATGAGTATGTTAAGATGGTTTGGCCATGTTGAGAGGATGAATCAAAGGCGACTAACGAAAGGTATTTACAAGGCAGGTGTGAATGGAAACGCCGGACGGTGACGCCCTAGAAAGACATACAATAGACCTTATAGGTGATGTACTTCAGAAAGGCCAGGTGCGCAGTACTCATAATTGGCGTGTGTGTATGACTAGATGTATGAATGTGAGTGAAGCAAAAGAAGTATGCAAGGATCGTAGCAGGTGGCGCTCAGAAGTTTCTGCCTACCCTCATGGGAAAAAGGCGTGAGTTTATGTATGTATGTATGTAGTAATTTTCTGTTTTTTTTTCTCTCGTTTTTGTCTATCTCCTATGCGAGTCACAAATAAAATATGCTTTGGAAAGTTTCTCACCTGGGGCTGGTATCCGAACTCGTTGGCGACGTACTGTAATTGGATAGCTTCACCTTCGGGGGAAGTCCAGCTCGCCTGGCCTTGGGCTTCCTGAGCTGCGTCCTCCTGCACACAAGAATTTATCGGTATAGTCGTTGCAAATGTGGCTCTTTTGTTACTGAGATAGGGCTTAAAGGATATGTAATGAAATGGGCTTAAAATAATTTTGTTTTGAATCACTATCATGTGCGGTTCTTCTGATAGGGAACATTGTTTGGGATGGCCTTACATAAACAAATAAATACATAACATATGAAATAAATAAATATTTTAAACCCAGATGTTTTTTTAATGATATTATTACTTCTGCAAAAATAATCAATAAAAAAGCTTAAATCTATATATATAAAACAAATTATAACTCGAGAATGGCTGGACCAATTTTTCTTTTTGCGAACACAGAGTTGCCGCAGCTCTGGCTCAAGCAACTTAAGACGGTACCCTGACCAAAAAATCGCCATGAGATATGAGCGTTCCTATTGGTCTAGCGGCACTGGTGGCGCATGAATTACAGTAGTGAATACGCCCAGATTTTAGAATAAAATCTTTATAAAATCGAATTTTGGTCTTTTGAAAAGAATAATTCTACAAAAATGTTTGTTATTAAATTGTCTATCCATTAGTGTTAGTACAATAAATAATCAATGAACACTTTACGAGGAGATGCATAAAATCAATAATTATTACTCATTTTTATGTTTTTTTGGAAGTAGATTAGTGAAATATATACAACATTTAAAAAAAAACGAAATCTACCATTTTAGAATCAATATTATGTAGAAATTTAATGTATTTTTATTAATTGATATTTCTTTTTAAATAACGAGTAGATAGCTCCTAAAAACAGCACAAAAACGGCTTGCGCGACGTTTTGCTCGGGGTACCGCCTAAAGGAACACGGGTGGGTTTTAGTCAGCAAAAGTCTAATACATCCTCCCGCTTCACCCAGAGTGGGAGAATTCATTGGATGATTTACCACCCCAAAAATAAGCAACAGACTTTCTGTGTCAAATTTCATCCAGTCCGTTCAGCCGTTGTGGCGTGATTGAGTAACAGACATACATCCACACACACATCCATTCATCCAAACTTTGACATTTATAATATTATTAGTATATGATTATGAAGACACGTGTGAAGTGGTACTTACGCTGCCGGCGTTCTTGAGCGAACCGCTCTCGCTGGCCTGGATTCCGTTCTCGGTCTCAATCGCCCATTGATATTGGCCCTCAACACCAACATCTACAAGTAAAATTTCAAAATTTAAAATACCCCCGACACATTTATCTTGCAAAAACACCCCGATTCAAACAGTAAAACGCCCATAACTTTTGAACAGCTGAACCAATTCTATTCAAACATAGCTAAGAACACTCTCGACAAAATCACCTTTAAAACAAAAAAAAACTAAATCAAAATCGGTTCATCCGTTTAGACGCTATGATGCCACAGACAGACAGACACACAGCAACACACGTGAAACTTATAACACCCCTCTTTTTTCGGCGGGTGTTAAAAAAAGAAATAATTAAGTATTTTTTTTAATTTACACAAGGCGCGTGCCTGGGTCCCCTTATTACTGCGCCACCACTGCTCTCAAAACGGTGAAGGAAAACATTGAGAGGAAAACGGTCTTAGAAGCAAAAATTCTAAGACATTTGTACATATACCCAATTAATGGACAAGTATAGCTCTCGCCAAACTTCTAGGCCGCCCTGAAGTTGGCTTCTCGCATGTGCGAGGCACGAAACGGTGCTGTTTTTACCCGACTGCCGAAGGAGGGTAATGTGTTTATCAGTTTATGTTTGTGTGTATGTTTGTTTCTATGTGGCGTTCTAGAGACCAAACGCGTTGGCCGATTTTAGTGTTTCGTAAGTCAATCGATTTGCCTTAACCCTGCCAGTGTCACTGTTGTTAATATTGGAAAATAAAAAAATGGCGGTCCAACCCCATCGTGTGGGGTATCAAAATAAAGGGTTTTAAGAGTTGATTTCAAAACGATATAATACTTATGTTTAAATGTATCTAATTCTAAATAAAAATAACTAAAAGGTTGTAAATAAAAAAGTTAAGTAATTAAAAAAAAAACAAAAAACCTGACTGAAAATCATGCTGTGCAGCCGGCGGATACATCTGTATCATGTATCCTCCGACTGCACAGCATGATTTTCTTCTTGTTTACGTGTTTTTAGTTCGCTTTATAAGCAGTTGGGGTTTTTTGTATGAGATATACTACTGCGCAGCCATTGTTGCCAACTTCATGGCGGCCAAGAAGTTTGGCGAGAACTATAAGTCAGTGCCGTCACCACTGGGCCATCACTGCTCTCATTTGCAATTTTATTTATTAATCGACTTACCAAAAAGGAGGAGGTTCTATGTTCGACTTCTTGTATGTTTTTTTTTTTGTTTATGTATGTTCACCGATATCTCCGTCAATTGTGGACCGATTCTGAAAATTCTTTTTTTGTTTGAAAGAGTATGTTTCGAAATTGGTCCCATTTTAATTTGGTGAAGATCAGATGAAGAACTTCGGCGATATACAACAGAACTCTTCAATAAATAACGGCAAATCATTCGGGATTGCTGCAATCGCATGTCTGTTTATTGTTTATACCATTTCATAACATAACATCACGCCAGTACACTATAAAGGGGTACGCAGATCTCTCATTTCACCGGTTATGTTCAAGTTTCATGTTATTCGGGTAATCAATTCTGGCGTTATAGGTACCTTACTAAACAACTTGCCTATTTTATTTAGGAAAGTACAACTAAAAAGAGAAAAATAAAAAACATTTTTGCAAAAAATACTACCGACTTCCAAATGAAAAACTACAAAGAGAAAAATAACTTTATTTTTGGAAGTCGGTGTCCATATCTCAAAAAAATGGGAAAAAAGAAAGACACCGACTTCCAAAAATAAAGTTATTTTTCTCTTTGTAGTTTTTCATTTGGAAGTCGGTAGTATTTTTTTGCAAAAATGTTTTTTATCTATACTAATATTATAAAGCTGAAGAGTTTGTTTGTTTGTTTGAACGCGCTAATCTCTGGAACTACTGGTTGGAATTGAAAAATTCTTTTTGTGTTGGATAGTCCATTTATCGAGGAATGTGATAGGCTATATAACATCACGCTAAGACCAACAGGAGCCGAGCATAAATGAAAAATGTTGCAAAAACGGGGGAAAACAACACTTATATAATTAAACAACTTTTATGTTCTTTTTAATTAGATCGCCGCCACCGCGCCGGTATAAACAAAAGTGTGTTACATTCGTATAGTAGTATATTATTTCTTACTCAATTAAATAGTTCAACAAATTGGTAGGTAGGTAGGGTAGGGTAAGGTAGGTATAGGGTAGGGTAGTTATGGTAGGTAGGGTAGGTAGGTAGGTAGCCATTTGACGGGAGCGAAGCCGCGGGGGTCAGCTAGTTTGTAAATATAGCTTGTAGTGTAGTGTAGGTTCTACTATAAGCTTACCTAGTTCTTGCCTCACGATTTTCGCTAGACTCTCACCCTTGTCTTGCTTGGGGAGGATGTGAGACACGTCGGCAGCGACCATCGCCACGCATACTGACAGGATTAGGAATTTCTGTGGAGAGAAAAAAATCAATCATTCATCATCTACCTAGCCTTTTCCCCAATTGTTGTTGGGGTCGGCTTCCAGTCTTACCGGATTCAGCTGAGTACCAGTGCTTTACATGGAGCGACTGCCTATCTGACCTCCACAACCCAGTAACTGGGTAACACGATACCCCTTGGCAAGACTGGTGTCAGATCTCAAGCTTCGGTCTACTCGTAACGACTGTCAAAGATCTTCAAATGACAACCGGGACCAACGGCTTAACGTGCTTTCCGAGGCACGGAGGAAACTAGCTATGTTGAAATGGTCACCCATCCACGGACCGACCTCGGCAAGCGTTGCTTTACCTCGAAGATCGACCCGTGCGGCTGTTATTATGTAGCCACGAGCTTCACGAGCGAAAAAATCAATCATTATAAAGAAATAAAACATTAAAATCAACATTTTCTAGAATTGATCATAAAATTTTTATGTTCTTTTTTAATCAACTTGTTCGCGACGATACGTCACCTTTAGATAGGTTGTCATATGTAAAATATAAATAGTATTGACAGACACACGTCTGCTCACCCCAGAGCGCCATCGCATACTAAGCGATGTCGGTAGGTGAAAAAACCTTTTATAGTAAAGCTCGTAACTAATTTTTGCTCATGTTTTTGAGACACTAAAATTATATTTTATGTGTCTATCAGTAGGTAATAGAATTATATAGTCTAATAACAATAAATTAGAAGCTTTAATATGCATACTGATTGTGTTATTACGGAAAGAAACAAGTATTTAACTCCGTAAAAAACAACCGTCCTCAACGAGCGTTTAGTTCACAATGACCTGTAAGAGGGCGGCACCTTATATTTATACTAAAACCAGTTTTTGTAGAATTTTGATAACTTTAAACTCATGTTTTGGGGGCTTTTACATAGTTTATAGTGTGAATATAGCGCTTATGTGTTAGAATTATACATAAGGTACCTTAGTTATATGATAAATGTATAGGTTTAAGGAAATAAAAATATTTTGTTTACTTATTTTAGACCCCCCGTTTTGAGCAGGGTATCAGGTGGTGCTATAGGTATTCTATTCACCAACCAATCAGATTGCTTCCTTACACATAATTGTTTTGTTAGGAAACACCACCTAGGTGTTCTAGATAGGATGGCTGGATACCATGACTAAGAAATTATACATAATAGCAGTACATGGCCAGTCATAGTGCATTTTCACTCTAAAAAGGGAAATATACATACATTTTACTCAAGTAAGTGTTTGGAAAATTCGATACAAGCCATTTAGCGCTTCTAGGTGACCTAGAATTTTGTCTAGGCCCTATAAATAGATAGCACCTGTGTAATTCTAGTACATAGACATCACTTGCTTGAAGTGATGTGTCTGTGTATGCCGGCATGGACGTTTCTATGCGTCTGCCGACGGGTCACTACGTCCAGGGACACTTGGTGCCTGGTCAGTTATAGATATGCTGTCTGAAGCATTACCTTCGTGGACCCACAGGCGGGCGTCTAGACTCAGTCATGACACAAAACTAGTATATAGGTGTATATAACGCACACAGACACATTAAAGCTGTGAGACGACGTAAAATTTAGTATTCGGCCGCTTCCCGGCACCTTAAGCTGCGGAAAGGCTGGTGGTACACCCATCAGGGTACCGCCGTCAGACAGCCTAGTTTTCCAGCTACCCAACCACACTTCCGGAAGGAGCTTAGCTCTGGTGGTTGAGGAGTTAAGCGACCTGATATGGTGCGAGGTTACATGGATTTGCTATGTAAACAAACTTGTAACAAACGATAACTCATCGGGGGTTGGACATGTAGCTACCGGACTTCTACCTTGGGATAGCCCATCACGAGGGCTACCCGGGTGTGAATGTAACTTGAAAATCCACCCAGCAGTCTGAGTAGGAATCGAGTTTATGTGCCAAGATCAGGGGCATAAGCTAACTTCTCGCACCATTTCGCGGCTGTACGCCTGAATGTTTTGAATATAACTGTAACACTTATGTGTGTCAACGGCCCAGTAGGAGGGCTCCAAGTCCCTCGCTGGTACCCTAGAGCTAACATGTCTAGTTTTAGGAGAAACTCGATTGTAAAGCTTCAAAACTGGCGGGAATTCCCTTTCTTCGACATTCTCCTTACGAGAACTCCCTGATGGTAGGGGCTAGGGACCTGGATCAAAGACCGGAGGGAAGGTCTCCTCGAGACCTATCCAAAAGTACAAGTTTCACCAGAATCGGTCCAGTGGAAGGGTAGTTCCTGTCAGTTTCAAGCTACGAGTCTTAGCGTATATTTTTTGAAAAATAAAAGTTTTTGCGGTCGGAATGTTGTGGTCCTCGTCGCAGTCGAGTTCGCCTCTTTAATAGTGCGCAGGCGCGTGAACATTTCGTAGCCATTATTTCACTTAAAGTATTTCCACGCATCATTGCGCTTCGAGGACCATGAAGGAACATCGCTTCTGGCCATGAACAAATAGTTTTATTTAACCTGGACATCACGTTTTTCACCTCAACCTACTTGGCAGCCTTCAAGTGTCTCCAAGGTCCATAGTTACCAGATGACAACTGAACAATAGGTGCAAGGGGCGTCAACGCGTTCAAGCAGGAGCCTTACAACCTCCTGATTGCCTGTCGGTCTTGGACGATCACGTCCGTCCCGTACATTTGCTGGTCCTGTCGAGCCGTATATTGGTAACCTACGGACCATTTGCTGGTCCTGTCGAGCCGAATTTTCTGGGAAACATACCAGACCAGCGGACGCTGTGAAGATATAGGCCAACGAAGAGCCTTGTTCCCGAGAACAAAGAAAACTGATGTCCCGGACGCTGTGAAAATATAGGCCAAGGAAGAGCCTTGTTCCCGAGAACAAAGAAAACTGATGTCCCATTCCTGTGAAAAAAGAAACCTGATGCCCTGGGGACACGAACGCTGCCTTGAGAACAAACAAGCCTGATGTAAAGTGACCTTATATATTGAGGTTACATTCCTGTTTCTTGGGTAATGTCAAAACGTATCGTTCCTGTGAAAACTAGTACCTGAGAACAAAGAAAACTGACGCTCACGCCTGTGAACATTCGTGAGAACAAAGAAAACTGATGCTCAAATATCTCAAGGTACCCTCAATATAAATCTGGTAAGATTACACACCACACAAATGTGCCAACTGGGGTACTAAGCGTTGCGTTCGTGAGAAAAGTTCCAGGGAAATAAGAATACTGACGTTCCATCTCGTAAACCTTACAAGTGCCAGGGTTAAGATCATGTTTCTTTAACAGTCAAAAACATAGCGTACACTCTGGGACGATAGAAACCCTTTCCTGGGTGAGATAACCCAGTTACTGGTCAGCAACCGTATTACTGGGTGATTAGCGTCGTCAAAAGGCGCAACGTACTATCGTCTCATAGTAGAAACTTCCAGAGCGACTACAGTCGTGAAGAGTGCACGAGTGGATTAGGCCCACGCGTGGACTACCTGGAAGACAACCATTTTGCTGGGACACAGCAGCCATTCCTGAGCTATTCCTGTGGTTCTACCGGCTTCCTGAGAAGCTAACCGTTCCCGTGTGATTACCGTCGCGAAAAGACGGTTTTTTGAGCTGTTTCTGTTGTGTAACCTGCTTACTGAGAATTCACAGTAATCGAAGATTACACAGAAACTGTATCCTGAAGGAATATAGCATAGCCTGAAGAGTTATCGCTAGGAAACTCATAATCGGAGTTTTCAAACAGCGTGTTGGGAGCTCGTTTAGGAGATAGAACGAACATACGACGTTCATAGAATTCCTGAAGGGTTACGGCTGAAGGATTATCGCTGAAGCGTTATCCAAGAAGAGGCTTACACACAGAAGCATATTGAATAGTCGTGTGGGCGACTTGTTCTATAAAATAGAACGAAAAAATAGTTGCTGAAATTTCCTGAAGCGTTATAGCTGAAGGCTTATTTTCGACTTAGAATTTGTTTAAAAACAAATAGTCGTTATCGAGATAGAAGCTCTCGATCGAAGTCTGGAGTTTCAAACCTGGATATCTGGAGTCTGAAGTGACTACTAACGTCAAGAGTTGGACCAACAGTTCAGTGATTGGTACCAGACCGGCTGCTCAACCTTGGAGGCTGCTGGACAAGTTGACACTTAGACAACAGTAAGTACAGTGAAAACATATGCTCATGTGCTTACCCATTTTGTGTTGAAAGTCTTATAGTGAACTTGTTTACGTATCAACATTGAAGTTTGAAGCTGATTTGGAACTTATAGTTTTGAAGACTGACTAGCGACTTATAGTTTGAAGAATAACCTGGAGTTAAGAGGGTCGGATATAACCCGGAGTTTAAACTAACCCGGAGTTTGGAGATACTTTTCGAAGTTTGAAAAAGGAAGCGAACCCTCTTCAAGCCGACGACTGAAATCGGACTTAACCCAGAGTTACCACTTAGCAGTTTTTAAGAAAAAATTAAGTTTGGACATAGCCGTTTGAAGCTCGAAAATAGATGTCAACCAGTTCGTGTTGAAGTCTAGAGTTGGACTCAGCCGATTCAAACTGACATATTGAAGAAGTCTAGAATTGGACTCAGCCGTTTCGAGCCAACGTTTTGAAGACAAGTTGAAGATTGGACTTGTACTTGGCGTATTCAAACTGAAACTTTGAACCAATCAGGATGCCGACTACCAGATCCCAGGACAAGAGGCCTGAATCATGGACAGTCCCCATTGAGCGTCCAGGTGCGGGCGTACAACATCAGCTGCCCCCACGCTCACCGTCCACTACTGAAGGGACAGAAAAGTCCATACCAGTCAGAAGCCCACCAACGTCACAGATAGGTGACAACACGCCCACACATGAGGAGGAGGAACCACAGGAACCAAGCACACGCAGGAAGGCATCGAAATCAGAAGATTCTTCAGAAAAAACACTGAAGCCTTCTGGTAGAAAACAAAGGATCCGGGATAAGACCTTTGTTCAAGGAGAAGTAATGGCTACCCGGGGTGACGCCCGTATCGAACATACTGGACCGCCGTCAACTAGCAAGTCGACCCGGTCACGTAAGAAAATTTCAAGAGCTCGTGAAGACTTATTGAAAATAAAGTTGGAACTCGCTAAGTTAGCACTTCAAAAAGCAGAAGAAGAAGCTTCTGAGGATGAATATATGGATGACAGAAATTCTAATGAAGAGTATGTCCGTTCGTGGCTCGAAGAGGCGCCAGAGCCCACACCGTTGAGGGAGAATGACGTCGCCAAAGGGGACAATGACGATTGGACCCCGGCTGCGGCCGTCGACGCTATAGCGGACTCCCGGAAACATATCGACCATATAGAACATCCACAAGTGAAGTCTAACATCGAACCACCTAGGACAGAGCCGTCCAACGTGGAGCCGCCAAGGCAAATAGAAGCGAAAGAGTCACTCCGTCCTTTTCTAACGGAGCTGACATCCGCTATAGCGTCGCTAGCCGACAGAAAAATCGAACCATGGACGCCTAACCGATCGGCGTCGCAGGTTATCATGACTCTGCCGAATTTCGGTGGAGCTCATACAGAATGGCTATCTTTTCGAGCCATTTACGAGGCAACTCATGCCTACTTCAGCGACATAGAAAACACGGCAAGACTCAGAAGGAGCTTGCGTGGTCGCGCACTGGAGACAGTGAGCTCAGAGCTCATCGGGAACGCAAAGCCGGATGAGATCATGAGAGAATTGGAACTACAGTTTGGACGTCCTGACTCAATAGCTCAGGCCGAAACAGACCGACTTAGAGGGCTACCAAAATGCAGCGAGTCGCCCAAGGACATCTGCACCTTTGCAAGTCGAGTCAGAAGCGGAGTTGTCACTCTGCGAGCTCTCAAGAAGGGGCACTATCTGCTCAATGCCGAGCTGGTGCGCCAGCTAACTGAGAAGCTACCCAATTCTCTGCGTGTACAATGGTACAGAACGTACACGGAAAAGTACCAGTCGCTGCCGGATCTGTCACTCTTCAGCGACTTCATAACCGAGCAAGCTCACTTCTGCAGTGCATTCGCCCCGCCTGAGAACATCAAGGAAACGGATTCTCTAGCGGGAAAACGCGTCATACAACGGACGCATACAGCTACCGACAAGCCGGTAAACAAATGTCGAATTTGCGACAAAAGTGGTCACTACGCGTCTGACTGCCAAAGGTTCAGAGACGCAGCAAGTGACAAAAGATGGGAGCTAGCCAAGAATTACAACTTGTGCTATCGCTGCCTAAGACAACGTCGTGCTGGACACACTTGCAACAAGAAGCAGTGTGATCATAAGGGGTGTACAGCCACGCACCATCGACTTCTTCATAGGGGTAAGAAGCCTCAAACAGACAGGACAAGGAAGCCTGCTGTTCCAGAAGAGAAGAAGGAGTCTCAGGAGACGGTGGCCAGTTCGCGAACTGAATCGAGTCAAGCTTTCCTGAAGATGATACCGGTCCGGGTAATAGGACCGGCGGGAGAGGCAGACACATACGCACTCCTTGACGACGGATCCACCGTTTCGCTGATCGACGAAGCAATCGCTCAGCGAGTGGGAGCAGTGGGCCCAATCGACCCTCTGAAGATCGGTGCTATTGGAAACACCATGATCGACACTCCCTTATCGAGACGTATAACCGTCACTCTCACAAGTCGTATGAGAGATAGGGTGCCCTTCAAGGCGCGCACCATTTCGAAGCTCAACCTGTCACCACAGGCAGTCAGTCAAGAAGACGTAGCCCGCTGTAGGCACCTTCGAGACTTGACGTCGCAGCTTACGTATCCTGCTGGAGTGCCAAAGATACTCGTCGGCCAAGACAACTGGCATTTGTTGTTGGCCACTGAAGTCCGCAGAGGACCTAGAAGCCAACCCATCGCGTCGAAAACCATGATGGGCTGGACATTGCACGGCGCGCACACCAGAACACTGGGCCAGCAGGTGCACTATGTCAACGGGTGTCAGTCCGTTGACGCAAGGCAAGATGCGGAACTGAACGAGCAGCTCCGTGAATTCTTCGCTATCGAGTCGTTGGCTATCAATCCACGACAACCAGCTTCTGACCCCCAGAAGAGGGCAGAAGATATACTGAACCGTCACACAAGACAGTTAGGAAATGGGCACATAGAAACCGCTATGTTATGGCGGGACGAGAAAATAGAGATGCCCGATAGTTACGAGACAGCACTCAAAAGGCTAGTCTCCATAGAGAAGAAGCTGGATAAAAACCCCGCTCTTCGTGTGAAATACACACAACAGATGGACTCCCTGATGGAAAAGGGATATGCTGAGAAGGCTCCCAAGTCAAGCACGCCAGGAAAAACCTGGTACCTGCCTCATTTCGATGTCTTCAACCCCATGAAGCCAGAGAAAATTCGAATAGTACATGATGCCGCCGCAAAATCGAGAGGAAAGTCACTCAACGACTTCCTGCTAACTGGACCAGACTTGCTGCAGTCGCTGCCCGGCGTCATGATGAGATTTCGTAGACACTGCGTGGCCATCTCCGGAGACATAGCCGAGATGTTCATGCAAGTAAAAGTACGAAGTGAAGACCGAGACTCACTTCGCTACCTATGGAGAGGCAACAGAAGAGATGGAGCCCCAGAAGAATATCGTATGACGTCCATCATTTTCGGCGCGGCAAGCTCGCCGTGCACCGCTATCTTTGCGAAAAATTGGAACGCAAGAAAGCACATCGAACAGCATCCAGTAGCAGTGAAAGCTATAGTACAGAGCCATTATATGGACGATTATCTGGACAGCTATAAAACAGTCGAAGAAGCGACAGAAGTCGCGACAATGGTGAAGAAAATACACCAACAGGCGAAGTTTGACCTAACAAAATGGGTATCAAACAGTAAGCGCCTGATAGAAAATATCGATCCGTCACAAACCTGCACTGAGGTTGTGAACATCGGAGATACAGTAGGCGCAGAGAAAATACTCGGCCTGATTTGGAGACCTAGTGAAGATACGCTAGGTTTCAACCTAACGCTTGCGAGACTGCCGCCAGGAATTTTAGAAAAGGAGGCCCCTACAAAAAGAGAGGCTCTCAAAATTGTTATGTCGTTATACGACCCCCTAGGACTAGCCTCGCCTGTTACGATTCGAGCTAAACAAATATTACAAGAAGCTTGGAGGCGAGGCGTCGATTGGGACCAGCTATTAGACGCTGACCTGGCATCTCAGTGGAGAAGTTGGATCGAAAACCTGCGGCAGCTCAAGGGCATCAGCATACCAAGATGTTATCCTGGTTATAGTGATGCCACAGAAATACAAATACATGTATTTACCGACGCAAGCGAGTTGGCATATGCAGCAGCTGTGTATTGGCGAGCCACCACAGCAGTAGGCACACAGAAGGTGAGCCTAGTCATGGCCAAGGCGAGAGTAGCTCCATTAAAGCTACAATCGATACCGCGCCTCGAGCTGCAGGCAGCGGTGATGGGAACCCGTCTGGCTGCAGCTGTGAAACGTGAACACGACAACAATCCATCGTCGGTCACGTATTGGACAGACAGCAAAACAGTCTTGTCGTGGATAAGAAAAGGAGCACGAACCTATAAAGCCTTCGTAGCTCATCGCATAGCTGCCATAGAAGAAGGTAGCAAAGTGGAGGATTGGCGATGGATATCCACGAAGTTGAACATCGCCGATATAGCGACTCGTGACGTGCCGCCGAGGTTTGACTCACAACACGAGTGGTTCTGTGGCCCAAGTTTTTTGTATGAAGACCCTTCTTCATGGCCATCAGAAAAACCTCCAATCACAGAAGAGACAGGAGAGGAAAGAACGCTCACTGTCACAGAAAAAGAAAAATCTGTTTTGGAGAAAATAACAGACAGACATACATACACTTCGAAGCTCATAGAAGCTATACCTAATCCCGTCAACTTTTCAAGATGGGAGCGGCTATTACGTGCGACTGCTACCGTCCTACGTTTTATACATCTCTGTAAACAAAGGACAGAGAAAACGTTCTACAAAAGAACCCGGAAAAACGCTGAGGAGGACACGGACTGGCGAAAGAAAAAGAAGACAGCGACTGCAGCAACCAAGCCGTCATACATAGCGCCAGAAGTCCGAAAGCAGTACATAGATGCGAGCTTTCTTCAAAAAGCCGAGAAAATACTCGTACAAGTTGCACAGCAGCAATCGTTCGCTCAAGAAATAGCTAGATTGCATGCACATGAAATAGTGGACAAAAATAGTCCGCTACACGCGCTGCAAATAGAAATAGTAGATGGCCTACTACGTATTAGAAGCCGTATAGCCGCCACTGACGAGGTCACAGAAGATGTAAGGCGACCGCCAATATTACATGGCGACCATCATATAACCCAGCTCTATATAGACTGGACACACCGCAGCTTACTACATAGTGGGACTGAACTCACAATAAATGAGGTACGGCAGCATTATTGGGTCGTAAGGATGCGTCCCACCACCAAGAAAGTACTGGCACAATGTCTTCAGTGCCGTATTCGTAAGGCACAAGCACCTGTGCCAGCGACCGGCGACCACCCACGAACGCGCCTGGCTCATCACCAAAGGCCGTTCACGTACACCGGGCTAGACTACTTCGGCCCGCTATCTGTCACCGTGGGTCGCCAGCATCACAAGAGATATGTAGCACTGTTTACATGCCTCACCACAAGAGCTGTCCACCTCGAGATCGCCGCCAGCCTCAGCGCAGACAGCGCAATATTAGCGCTGCGCCGTTTCGCCGCCCGCAGAGGATGTCCAACTGAGATCCACTCAGACAACGGCACCAACATGCACGGTGCCGATCGAGAGCTACGAGAGGCCTTCCGAGAGGAGGCCAGTCGCCGAGGCATCACTTGGCGCTTCATCACCCCATCAGCGCCCTTTATGGGAGGTGCATGGGAGCGTCTAGTTCGCTGCGTAAAAAACGCATTGTATACCGTACTCACAGAGAAACACCCACACGAAGAGGTGTTGTCCACACTGATTTGTGAGGCAGAGTACACGGTAAATAGCCGCCCGCTGACACATGTATCAGTCGACGGCGATGACGACGAGTCTATCACGCCGAACCACTTCCTACTTGGTGGGTCGGCTAGACTCCCAAACCCCGGCGTGTTCACCGAGCAAGACATCGACCACAAAAAGATGTGGCGTCGGTCACAAATCCTGGCCGACATGTTCTGGCGCCGGTGGGTGCGAGAATACCTGCCGGAGCTCCAAAACCGGCGGGAGCCCCACAGCCGCGGGCCTGGCCTGCTGGTGGGCGACCCCGTCCTTATCGCGGACGGGCAGCTGCCTCGCAACACGTGGCCGCGAGGCCGCATCGAGGCCATATACCCTGGCCCTGATGGAGAAGTCCGGACCGCTGAGGTGCGCACCACTGGCGGCACTCTAAAGCGTCCGGTGAAGAAGCTCATTCCTTTGCCAAAATGAGTGCAGCAGAGTTCCAGCGGCGAGAGCTGAGCGACGTGTCGCAGAGCGTCGAGGTCACGAGCGCTGCCGACGTGCGCCGCTCACAATGCTGATGCAGCGCCGCGCCAACGTAGCATCGAGTCGACGCGACACTGCACGGCGGGAGAGATGTTCGCGACGATACGTCACCTTTAGATAGGTTGTCATATGTAAAATATAAATAGTATTGACAGACACACGTCTGCTCACCCCAGAGCGCCATCGCATACTAAGCGATGTCGGTAGGTGAAAAAACCTTTTATAGTAAAGCTCGTAACTAATTTTTGCTCATGTTTTTGAGACACTAAAATTATATTTTATGTGTCTATCAGTAGGTAATAGAATTATATAGTCTAATAACAATAAATTAGAAGCTTTAATATGCATACTGATTGTGTTATTACGGAAAGAAACAAGTATTTAACTCCGTAAAAAACAACCGTCCTCAACGAGCGTTTAGTTCACAATGACCTGTAAGAGGGCGGCACCTTATATTTATACTAAAACCAGTTTTTGTAGAATTTTGATAACTTTAAACTCATGTTTTGGGGGCTTTTACATAGTTTATAGTGTGAATATAGCGCTTATGTGTTAGAATTATACATAAGGTACCTTAGTTATATGATAAATGTATAGGTTTAAGGAAATAAAAATATTTTGTTTACTTATTTTAGACCCCCCGTTTTGAGCAGGGTATCAGGTGGTGCTATAGGTATTCTATTCACCAACCAATCAGATTGCTTCCTTACACATAATTGTTTTGTTAGGAAACACCACCTAGGTGTTCTAGATAGGATGGCTGGATACCATGACTAAGAAATTATACATAATAGCAGTACATGGCCAGTCATAGTGCATTTTCACTCTAAAAAGGGAAATATACATACATTTTACTCAAGTAAGTGTTTGGAAAATTCGATACAAGCCATTTAGCGCTTCTAGGTGACCTAGAATTTTGTCTAGGCCCTATAAATAGATAGCACCTGTGTAATTCTAGTACATAGACATCACTTGCTTGAAGTGATGTGTCTGTGTATGCCGGCATGGACGTTTCTATGCGTCTGCCGACGGGTCACTACGTCCAGGGACACTTGGTGCCTGGTCAGTTATAGATATGCTGTCTGAAGCATTACCTTCGTGGACCCACAGGCGGGCGTCTAGACTCAGTCATGACACAAAACTAGTATATAGGTGTATATAACGCACACAGACACATTAAAGCTGTGAGACGACGTAAAATTTAGTATTCGGCCGCTTCCCGGCACCTTAAGCTGCGGAAAGGCTGGTGGTACACCCATCAGGGTACCGCCGTCAGACAGCCTAGTTTTCCAGCTACCCAACCACACTTCCGGAAGGAGCTTAGCTCTGGTGGTTGAGGAGTTAAGCGACCTGATATGGTGCGAGGTTACATGGATTTGCTATGTAAACAAACTTGTAACAAACGATAACTCATCGGGGGTTGGACATGTAGCTACCGGACTTCTACCTTGGGATAGCCCATCACGAGGGCTACCCGGGTGTGAATGTAACTTGAAAATCCACCCAGCAGTCTGAGTAGGAATCGAGTTTATGTGCCAAGATCAGGGGCATAAGCTAACTTCTCGCACCATTTCGCGGCTGTACGCCTGAATGTTTTGAATATAACTGTAACACTTATGTGTGTCAACGGCCCAGTAGGAGGGCTCCAAGTCCCTCGCTGGTACCCTAGAGCTAACATGTCTAGTTTTAGGAGAAACTCGATTGTAAAGCTTCAAAACTGGCGGGAATTCCCTTTCTTCGACATTCTCCTTACGAGAACTCCCTGATGGTAGGGGCTAGGGACCTGGATCAAAGACCGGAGGGAAGGTCTCCTCGAGACCTATCCAAAAGTACAAGTTTCACCAGAATCGGTCCAGTGGAAGGGTAGTTCCTGTCAGTTTCAAGCTACGAGTCTTAGCGTATATTTTTTGAAAAATAAAAGTTTTTGCGGTCGGAATGTTGTGGTCCTCGTCGCAGTCGAGTTCGCCTCTTTAATAGTGCGCAGGCGCGTGAACATTTCGTAGCCATTATTTCACTTAAAGTATTTCCACGCATCATTGCGCTTCGAGGACCATGAAGGAACATCGCTTCTGGCCATGAACAAATAGTTTTATTTAACCTGGACATCACGTTTTTCACCTCAACCTACTTGGCAGCCTTCAAGTGTCTCCAAGGTCCATAGTTACCAGATGACAACTGAACAATAGGTGCAAGGGGCGTCAACGCGTTCAAGCAGGAGCCTTACAACCTCCTGATTGCCTGTCGGTCTTGGACGATCACGTCCGTCCCGTACACAACTCTTCTAAGCACAAAATTATGGGATATTGGGCTCTTAATTCACATTTCAAAGATTATTTGTACGGATCATTTAAAATTGATTCCAATAGACGGCGCGGCACGGTTTTTTTGTATGGGATGAGGCATCTTTATACTCGTATTATATTATCTGTGGCTAGGTACTGATTCCGAATTAAGAAATGCTTTTCTCCCCATCGCAACTATGCAAGTTGCCAAAGTTCTTATTCTTTGTTCGCAACCAAGTTGCGGTTAAGGAAAAAGTTTGCTTGAGTCGCAACTGGTTGCAAACAAGGAATAAAAATTCTTAATTCGCAACTGGTCACGAATCGCAGTTGCGAAAACGGCCGGCGGGTACCAAACACTAGTGACTACAGTGTTTGGTAATGTTTTATTTCTTTACTATAGAGACTACAGTCTAGTCTCTTTTTTTTTAATTTATGATGGGTTTGCTCTTGACTCTAGTCTAGGTCAGAGGTGACAGAGACAGAGTCGACGATGGAGTGAGCTTACCCAGAAGAAGCCTGTTCACTCTAACTTTGAAGAGATTCGGGTTGAATGCTTTCGGAAACACAGACGCAGGTAGTGAGTTCCATTCATTCGCTGTGCGCATTATGAAGGATGTTTGGAAGCGCTTGGTGCGAATTGGTGTAATGGCAACAAGGTAAGGATGGTAACTTGCAGTGCGTCTAGATGTCCGATGGTAGAAGGGGGCTGGTGGGATGAGGTCGATAGTAAAAGTGTCAAGCTCAGATGTGGCAATGGAGTACATCTAGCTTGGAGTATCAGCTTAGCAAATTTTGATCAGTGTGCAGCATAGCCACAACGCTGGTCAACGCTGATTTACAGTCCGACCCTATTCTTTCAACACTTAACAGAATCAATAAAAATACCTTAACTGACCGTTATTAAATACTAATTATAGATAGTACTCTGGGCAACCGAGCTCTGCTCGGGTGAAAATAGAGAAAATGACGTTTTCTAAAAATGGAACCAAGCTAGATCGATTTATCGCCCCGAAACCCCCTGCATACAAAGTTGGAGCCGTTTCTGAGATTCAGATTATCTTCTATATATATAAAAATCAATGGCACTTTTCGTTGTTATTTTATAAGTCAAGAACGGGCTCACCTATCAAAAAATAAAAATTTTAGGCTTTATTCGGACTATTTAGCTGATGGTTTATGCGAAGAAAAAAAAAAAATATATTGAGCCTTAGGGTAGGGTAGTGTAGCGTAGGGTAGGGTAGGTAGGGTAGATTCAGGAAAATAAAAAGCACTACGTGTATCATACAACATTTTACTATGCATTGTGCGAGGAAATAAATTAATTAATAAAATTAAATTAATAAAATGGCGGGCTTATTCAAGCGCGTTCAGCATATTCACAGATTAACTAATAGTTCCTCGGGCATATCTACTGCACATGTGCGAATAGCTGTCACATCGTAACGCAATAAGGCACGAGCAAAATATACGTTCTGCCAAACATATTTAATGAATATTTAAAATTAATTTATTGATCAAAAGCGCCTTTAATGACGTATTAGTTTTATTTTACCTTTTATATGAATGATAATCTGTACATAACTAATTTTTAAAACTTTTCTCAAATAATAAAAACTCTATGCGTCGGGCTGACGACGTTGGAGTTAAAAATTAAAAAAATACAGGAAAGTAAAAAGCACTAGTGAAAAAAGTGACACTTTCCGCACAGTTTGGCTGCTTGGAAAACCGCTCTTTTCGAGGACATGCATTGTAAAATAATTAATATTAATTCTTTAATCAGAAGGTCATTTAAGCTTCATTCATGTTTCCATCTTAGAACGCAATGCATCTCAATAATTCGTATCGCTTATTTATAATGATAATAAAAGCAGTAAAACAAGTTTCATAAATTTTATTACGATAGGCAAATTAGAATTTAAATATACATAAATACTAATAGTGTTTGTAAATGCAAATTCGTAAAAATGGCGCAATACGCATTTGTTTATATGCATCTCATTATTTTTATTTAAGGCGCAGTAGCTGATTTTAAAATGAGAATCACGTCTAAACGGCGAGACGTAATTTTTTGGAAAAAATATATGTTACCTGAGACCATTTTCTTAATAATTTGATCTAAGAGAATTTTGAGTTTTATTCGTGTAACATAGTGTAATTAATTTGTAAAGTTATGTCTAACACGGACAATTAAACGACAATCGCACCAAAACCGCCGGGCGTATTTTAATGAAATTGTCACCATCTCAAAAACAATTTAATTATCTATGATCTGAGGCTTTGTTCACTCACTCGTTCACCGTTGTCATTTAATTGTATCGTATTCGTTTCGCCTAAAGTACTAAATAATTTAATTTTGTTTCTATTTTTTTATTTTTGAAGTTGCTGTTGTCTTTTTCTTTTATCATCATCATCAGCCTTTTAGTGTTCCCTCTGCTGGGACACAGCCCTCCTCTCTGTGAGAGGGAATGAGTCGGCACATGTCTTCGAATTTTTGGTTCTAGAACATGCCGGTTTCCTCACGATGTTTTCCTTCACCGTTTTGAGAGCAGTGGTGATGTATTAATTTGCATAAAGTTAAGTACCTGCCTGGGTCCGAACCCACTACCTACAAAGTCGCGGCCGTTACCACTGGGCCGCCACTGCTCACCTTTTTCTATTATTGTACTAGCTGACCCGGCAAACTTTGTTTTGCCATAAAAACACCAAACATTTATCTACCCTACCTAACCTACCCTGCACTACCTTCCCTACCCTACGCTACACTTTCCTACCCTACACTACCCTACCCTATCCTACACTACTCTACCCTACCCTACCCTACCCTACACTACACTACCCTACACTACACTACCCTACCCTACACTACCCTACCGTACCCTACCCTACGATACACTTCCTTACCCCACACTACCCTACCCAACATAAAACAAATAAAAAAAAATACGTAAAAGCCATCTTTGAACTTCAACGAACATTTAAAAAAAAGATTTGGCCAAATTGGTCCAGGCGTTGTTGAGTTATGCGCTTACCAACACATTTTGCGATTCATTTTTATATTAAAGATTAAATTTGTGTACCAATATCATTTGTTTTTTCATGGCCTTCCCTAAGTTAAACTGACGTTATTTACTAACTAATATATACCTATGCTCTATGCGCATTAGGGGCCGTCGTAAAGTACTCGTTAACTTGAAGTATCGATACTTTTATGAGTACTTTTTTTTTCGATACTCCTCATGTGTACAGTATCGATACTTTCTATTCGATACCGTGTGTGATACCTGGGCATAGTGTAGCTTCTCAACGGAGAAAGAATTTTTGAAATCGGTCCAGTAGTTTTTAAGTTTATTCGTTACATACAAAAATACAAATCTATCCTCTGTATCACTACAAAGTATAAAACAAAGTCGCTTCCCGCTGTCTGTCTGTGCCTATGTATGCTTATATCTTCAACTACGCAACGGATTTTGATGCGTTTTTTTTAATAGTTTGAGTGATTCAAGAGGAAGTTTTATATGTATACTAGCTGACCCGGCAAACTTTGTTTTGCCATAAAAAGACCAAACATTTATCTACCCTACCCTACCCTACCCTACCCTAGCCTACACTACCCTACCCTACCCTACCCTACGTACCCTACCCTACCTACCCTACCCTACCCTACCCTACCTACCATACCCTACCCTACATACCTACCCTACCCATTAAAAAAAAAAAATATAAAAAAAAAAAAAAAAAAAAGATCCTTTCTCTCAAGTTGGATCGAACTGCACATGGTGTGCGAATTTTATTATAATCGGTTAAGTGGTTTAGGAGTCCATTGAGGACAAACATTGTGACACGAGATTTATATATATCAAGATAATACACGCGGGCAAAGCCGCTAGCAGAATCTAGCAATATTATAAAAGTATAGATACGTCCAGGTTTCCTCACGCTGTTTTCCTTCACCGTTATCACCGATTTCCAAGATATACTAGGAAAGTACATATGAATTGAAAGTCACATTGATAATTGCCTAGATTTTAACCAACGATCTAGGCCTAATACTTGCTAATATATTTAAGGATATTATGTGGAATGCGTACATGATTACTTTGCTAAATGCATGCAAATATATTTAAAACCAGCAGATTACAAAATGATGAGCGTCTTCATGATGCAAAGTTGTAGTAAATTGGTAATATGAGTGATAAATATACTTGAACTAGCTGACCCCTGCGGCTTCGCTCCTTTCAACTGGTTACCTACCTACCTACCCTATCTTATATACCCTACTTACCCTATCCTCCCTAGCTATCCACCTGCCCTACCTACCAATTTGTTAGAATATTTATTTTAATAAGAATTAATACTACAATACGAATGTAACCAACTTTTGTTTTGTTTCTACAGGCGATCTAAATAAATTTTAGAACACAAAAGCTGCTATTGTGACTTAACTATTATAGTTAGATATATTCTCTCGCAGACTTGTAATAATGAGTACTGTATTCATGTAACACATATTTTTTATGTATCTATACTAATATTATAAAGAGGAAAGGTTTGATTTTTTGTTTGTTTGTTTGTTTTTATGAATTGAATAGGCTCCGAAACTACTTGGCAGATTTGAAAAATTCTTTCACTGTTGGATAGTCCATTTATCGAGGAAGGTTATAGGCTATATAACATCACGCTACGACCAATAGGAGCGGAGCATAAATGAAAAATGTTACAAAAACGGGAAAAAATATTCCTTTTTGAGAGCTTCCATTGCGTGCGCTGCGTAAATGGTTTAAGTTACGCAAATATCATGTATGATGGAATTGTTTCTCTTTAAAAGTTCTAAAAAAAAGTCCGTGACACCATATGTCTATCTTTTAAGGTGGACTCACAATAGCAAATTTTATGTTCTAAATTTTAATTAGATCAACGCTGCCGGTAGAAACAAAAGTTGGTTGCATTCGTATAGTAGTATATATATTATTTCTTATTCAAATAAATAGTTCAACAAGTTGGTAGGTAGATAGGGTAGGGTAGGTAGGGTAGGGTAGGTAGGGTAGGGTAGTGTAGGGTAGGGTAGGGTAGTGTAGGGTAGGGTAGTGTAGGGTAGGGTAGTGTAGGGTAGTGTAGGGTTGGGTAGGGTAGGGTAGTGTAGGGTAGGGTAGAGTAGGGTAGGGTAGGGTAGTGTAGGGTCGGGTAGGGTAGTGTAGGGTCGGGTAGGGTAGGGTAGTGTAGTGTAGGGTAGGGTAGGGTAGTGTAGGGTCGGGTAGGGTAGGGTAGGGTAGTGTAGGTAGTGTAAGGTACGGTAGGTAGGGTAGATAAATGTTTGGTGTTTTTATGGCAAAACAAAGTTTGCCCGGGCCAGCTAGTCATCAATAGTTTTCTCAGCGCGCGCCGAATAATGAATTTTATAGGCAAAATTTTGCTACTTTGGGTTACATTATTGTAATTTTTATAATGATCTCTAATTTTTTTGTAAATTTATTGTAGCCTATGTTACTCGGGAATAATGTGGCTTTCCATAGGTGAAAGAATTTTTCAAATCGGTTCTGTAGTTTCGGAGCCTATTCGGTACAAACAAACAAAAAAATCTTTTCTCTTTATAATATTGGTAAAGATTTAGTTTCTAGTACCTACAGTTGCCCGCCCGTAATTTACTGGGCCCGCGTGGGTGGATTTTGGCCCATTCGCTCTCTCAGAGAGGAGGCCTGTGTGCCAGCAGTGGGAACATTAAGGTTCCCCTAGTCGACGGCACGAACTATTTTGTGCGCGAGGTTAAAAGCATGCTATCTCATTCGAAAACACGTGCGAAAAAAATAGATGCTGTGATGAGCAGTAAGAAGCTAGTTCGCGTACGAATTAGCACTTTGGCAAATTTGTATCGAAATGGATGACGATTTAGGACGAAAACGAGCGCGCGATATTTTATAAACAGACCTTTGGGAGTCTAGATATCATGAAAAATCCACTAAATGTATATTTTCAAAATAAAATTAATTGCATTGTTGAATTTTTAATCTATCCTTGTATGGAGGCCGTTTTGCAATTTTCCTTCTTCTTATGGTATTTATTTCCGCCCAAAGATGCGTTAAAATTAGTGTTTAAATATGGCATTTTCGACGCTCATAACTTTCTTAATTTTTTTTTACTTTTTTGTTTCCATATAGGACTAGATAATGATGAGTCAAATCGTTTTTTTTTTAATTTTGAACGTACATCATTAAACAGTGGAGTAATCGCTAGACTAAGTTTGTATGGAAGACTAGTGTAACCTTAAAAGGCTGATGATGGCCTACAGTTGTAGTTTATTTAGGTACTTATGTATATTTTAAAACTAGCTTTTACTCACGACATCGTCCGCGTCAAACACGTAAAACTAAAAAAATGGTTCTTATTTATTTACGCGGTACCCTAATTATTTTCCTAAATTAAAAGTAGCCTTAGTATATAGCATATCTACTAGTGAAAGTCCTATCAAAATTGGTCCTGCCGTTTTAGAGATAAGCTGGAACAAATATACATACAGACAAAAAATATAAATCGTCGTTTTATTAAAAGTACCGTATATACTTTCATATGCATTGAGTAAAAAAGCGGTTATTTTGATGTTACAAACAGACACTTCAATTTTATTGTATTGTTTAGATAATTTTTAACATAGGCACTTTTCACGTATAAATATTAAACTTAGCTTTTAAAAAGCTTAAGTAAAATAACCCAAATTCAAAGAGTAAAATGCGAATTACTTTTAAACAGTTCGACCGATTTCAATAAAACATAAAAAAAGTAAATCAAAATCGGTTCATCCGTTTAGGAGCTATGATGCCACAGACAGACACACAGATACACAGCAACACACGTGAAACCTATTTTTCCGTTAAGGGTTAAAACAGAGAGTTACAATAGCTACCCAAAAAAATTTTTTAACCTAGCTTAAAAACAGTTTCTTAATATTGAATCCATAATCACTCACCATGTTTAAATAATTTAGCTGTTCACCGCACAAGATTCCACAACTGACTGGCGAACTTATAAGCTGTGCAGTATATAAATCATTATTACTTGAGAGCTACAAGGCCACAATGCTTTACGACTGCTGCTAGCGACGAGATGAGCAGAACACTTAGCGACCTTCTTAGAGACTCGACGCGATTTTCGTTTTATTTATTACTAGCTGACACCCGCGGCTTCGCTCCCGACAAATGGATATATATCTACCACTACCTACCTACCTTACAAACAAACAAACTCTTCAGCTTTATAATATTAGTAAAGATGTTGATAAAACTCCTTCGCAAATGAACAAATTTGATTACCATAAAAAAAGGTTATAGTGAGTCGAATCTTAAAAGATAGACATATGCTTTCGCTTTTTTTTTTAGAACTTTTAAAGAGGAACAATTCTATCATACATGATATTTTACGCAGCGAACGCAACGGAAGCTCTCAAAGATGAATAATTTTTTGCCCGGTTTTGCAACATTTTTCATTTTTGCTCCGCTCCTATATGTCGTAGCGTGATATTATATAGCCTATAACCTTCCTCGATAAATGGACTATCCAACACAAAAATATTTTTTCAATTACAATTAGTAGTGCTGCGTGTTGTAATTAGTAGAGCTCGTGGCTAAATAATAACAGCCGCACGGGTCGATCTTTAAGGTTAAGCAACGCTTGACGAGGTCGGTCCGTGGATGGGTGACCATTTCAACATACCGAGTTTCCTCCGTGCCTCGGAAAGCACGTTAAGCCCGTTGGTCCCGGTTGTCATTTGAAGATCTTTGACAGTCGTTACGAATAGTCAGACGCTTGAGATCTGACACCAGTCTAGCCAAGAGATATCGTGTTACCCAGTTACTGGGTTGTGGAGGTCAGATAGGCAGTCGCTCCATGTAAAACACTGGTACTCAGCTAAATCCGGTTAGACTGGAAGCCGACCCCAACATAGTTGGGAAAAGGCTAGGCAGATGATGAATTAGTAGTGCCTGAGATTAGTGCGTTCAAACAAACAAACCAACTCTTTATCTTTATAATATTAGTATGGATATTAAATTTGTTATTTCTGGTAATTACAAAAAAAAAAAATAACGATAAAGAAATTTCGATAGAAAACCCTTCCAGTATAAAGGAAACAGTAGGTGAACACAGTAGGAGCAGTGGTATTGGCCCCGTTTTACGTGTTGTAGGTCGAGGGTTCGAACCCAGGCAGGCGGTTTACTTAGTGTAAACTATTTCTTCCCACCACTGTTCAAAACACGTCGTGAGGAAACCGCCATGTCCTAGAACCAAACAATTTAAAACTTATAACATCCACCAACCCGCACTGGGCCCGCGTGATGAATTAAGACGGTACCCTGACCAAAAAATCGGCATGAGATATGAGCGTTCCTATTGGTCTAGCGGCACTGGTAGCGCATGAATTACAGTAGTGAATACGCCCAGATTTTAGAATAAAATCTTTATAAAATCGAATTTTGGTCTTTTGAAAAAAATAATTCTACAAAAATGTTCGTTATTAAATTGTCTATCCATTAGTGTTAGTACAAAAAATAATCAATGAACACTTTACGAGGAGATGCATAATATCAATAATTATTTCTCATTTTTATGTTTTTTTGGAAGTAGATTAGTGAAATATATACAACATTTAAAAAAAAACTAAATCTACCATTTTAAAATCAATATTATGTAGAAATTTAATGTATTTTTATTAATTGATATTTCTTTTTAAATAACGAGTAGATAGCTCCTAAAAACAGCACAAACAAAAGACGGCTTGCGCGGCGTTTTGCTCGGGGTACCGCCTTAAGGCCCATTCCCTCTCACAGAGAGGAGTTCTGTGTCCCAGTGGGAATATTTAAAGGTTGATGACGAGACGTCCAAGCCAATCGCAGCGTCAGTAGTGTTCGTTAGGATCTCGTATAGTGCAGATGTATGGGCCCTTGGGGCAGTTTAGCGTGGATATCATATTCAGCACAGGGCCCAGGGTAAACTCAAACGGCTCTTTTCAGAGCCATGAAAGGTCTTTCATAAGGCTGCCCTAGTCGACGGCACGAGCTATCTTGTGCGCGGGGTTAAAATGCATGCTATCAAACAGTGCTGCCAACTCGTTTATGCAAAAACGCGCTGTTAGCTCTTTGAAAACGCGCTAGAACGCGATAAATGGTCGCTGTCAAAAAATCGCACCCAAAATCGGTCAAATTTGGCGCCAAATTCAAACAAAACTCCCAATTTTTTGAGACTATAAATGTATAAACGCAGTTTTTATTTATTATTTGATCAAATTATGTCATATAAAAGAGATTAGAGTACTTGTTTAGTTATAATAAAAAAGTAGTGACGTTTTAATGTAATTATTTTATAAAATAAAGGGATAAAATTAATCATTATCGTCTGATTCTACTACAATTGCTTCTGAGGCTGAAATAAGGTTGGTCTTGATCAGTTTTGGACTTGAATTTATATTTATCTGTGGATGAAATTGTCCTCAACACGTCGTTGGGAAGTAGAAAGTTTACGCAGTAACTCTTTTTTTAAAGAAAGTACAGAGTTTCAAAGCTAAAAAGCGCTAGATTTAGCGCTAGGCGCTAGAACGCGCTATTGACCAAAAAAACCGCTAGATCTGGCGCTGAAAGAGCTAAGTTGGCAGCACTGCTATCAAATCAGACAACACGTGGTGTGATGAGCAGTAAGAAGCTAGTTCGGCTACGAATACACACTTTTGCAAATTTGTAGCGAAATGGATGATGATTTAGGACGAAAACGAGCGAGCGAAATTTTATAAACAGACCTTTGGGAATATGGATATCATGGAAAAACGACTAAATGTATCTGTTCAAAATAAAGTTATTTGCATTGTTGAATTACTAATCTATCCCTGTATGGTGATTGTTTTGCAATTTTCCTTCTTCTTATGGTATTTATTTGCGCCCAAAGATGCGTTGAAATTATTGTTGAAATATGAAACTTTCGACGCTCATAACTTTCAAATATATGTATTATTTTTCTTTTTTGCTTCTATACAGGGCTAGATAATGATGAAACAACTTGTTATAATTTTTAGGGTTCCGTACCCAAAGGGTAAAAACGGGACCCTACATCATCTCTGAAAACTGCCTAGCTATCACGGTTCATGAGATACAGCCTGGTGACAGACAGACAGGCGGACCGCGGAGTCTTAGTAATAGGGTCCCGTTTTATCTTTTTCTTATGCCTCTCAGCAAACCTTTTTAGGGTTCCGAACCAAAGGGTAAAAACGGGACCCTATTACTAAGACTCCGCGGTCCGTCTGTCTGTCTGTGTGGCTTTCACCAGGTTGTGTCTCATGAACCGTGATAGTTAGACAGTTGAAATTTTCACAGATGATGTATTTCTGTTGCCGCTATAACAATAAATACTAAAAACAGAAAATAATAATATTTAAGTCGGGCTCCCATACAACAAACGTAATTTTTTGCCGATTTTCACGATAATGGTACGTAACCCTTCGTGCGCGAGTCCGACTCGCACTTGGGAGGTATTTATATTTTGAACGTACACCGTCAAACAGTGGATGTGTAATCGCCATACGGGTACTACGTTTTTATGGAACAATTATCGACTAGTGTAACCTTAAGGCTGAACGACTCCTCTGAGGCAACCCCTCTAAACTTCCCCATTTCTACATCAGCCGGGTGCAAGTAGTGTGTAATGTGGAACCCCATCGCATAATATGCGCGTGGACTAAGCAGTATGTGCGAGAGAAAGCCCTTAAGACGATGTATTGTCGTGCCTTGTCGCAAGTAGGTCGGCAGACGCGCCAAAGTTCAATGTATTGTACTTACATTGACACGCAGGGTTGGGCAAAATGATAATATTTAGGCGAAAGTTAAAATCACTTAATTTGTTGTAATTTTTTTGTACGGAACGATTTTTATTACACCAGGGTCGATAATTTTTGAAAAGAAATTAATTATAGTAGGATGAAACCCATTGGAAAAGGAAGAGAATATACCAAAAATCAAAAATGGGAAAATAATTTACGGGTGATCTGAGGTCGGGAAGGGGTAGGGGGTGAGTTTTTAAGGGTGAAAACGGTTTATCTCGATTTCCGGCAAAACTACATGTCTTATGGAAAAAAGTGAAATGACAAAGTTGTAGATAATAAAAAGATCTACAACTTTTGTAATGACACTTTTTTCACATAACCTCAAAATGTATGTGAAAAATTCAAATAACCAAGTTTCGCAGGTCGAGCTGGCAAGATTCTCTCCCAGCACAACCACCCTAATATTCCAGCTTGCATAGAAGTGATGAAACGGGAGCAAGCCAAAAAACTTGTACTCATTATGTACTCCTATTTCATTACTGGTAACTAATTGTCGTAAATTGTTAGAAAAGCACAAAAACATATTCTGCCACATTTTACGTCATCTAGTGTCAAGTATATAAATCACATACCTATCGGCAGAAAATGTTTTTTTGCTTTTCTAACAATTTACGACAATAAACCAGTAATGGTCTCAGGACCTTGATTTTTATACAACTAATAGGGACTACAAACCTCAGTATCTGGTATATAACTTGGACCTTAATTTTTACCTGACTGCCGAAGGAGGGTAAAGTGTTTATCAGTCTATGTATGTATGTTTGTTCCTATATGTCGTTCCAGAGACCAAACGCGTTGGCCGATTTTGATGATTCATACGTCAATCGATGCGTCTTAACCCTGCGAGTGTCATAGGCTACATTAAAATTGGACAATAGAAAAATGGCGGATTTTGGGTGCCATATTGTGGGGGCCCAGTTTTTTTTTTCTTCCAAACCCATCGTGTGGGGTATAAAGGGTTTTAAGAGGTGATTTCAAAAATATATAACACTTATATGTTTAAATGTATCTAATTCGAAAAAAAACTAACTAAAAAAAAATCTTAAATCAGCATGATTTTTTCCTTGTTTACGACTTTTTAGTTCGCTTTTGAAGCAGTCGGGATTTTTGATTTTTTTAATTAAGTTTTTTTATTATACACGTAAAAGAGACTATTAACCTCATATCTGGTATATAACTTGCTAGGTCCACCCGTTCCTGAGAAAATCGGTGGTGTAACACGGACAGACGGACAAGAGAGTGATCTTATAAAGGTTCCTTGTTTTACCTTTAGAGGTACGGAACCCTAAAAAAATAACGAGAAGATTATCTGGCAAAGATTTGCCATCCATTTATTATTTAGAAGAATATAATTTTTAAATCGAAATCTTTTATTTTATTTTGAAACCGACATCCCTACAATGAAAGCTTTCCGATGATTAATAATATCGTCTGCGCGTTAAAAATGATGTCACAGCACAGCAGTCTTACGACAATGTGAGCTTACTGGTTAAGCAACCACACTCAAGGTTCGGATAATGATTGGTGACCAATGAGCAGATGTTTTTGTACGATTTAGGTCATATTTTCACCTTCGTGCGGCAAAAAATTTGAATAGTTCAGAGATTACAACTAGAAATACATCCGTTTACTTGCATACATAAATAAACTCACGCCAGTTTCCCATGGGGGTAGGCAGAAACTACAGAACGCCACCTGCTACGATCCTTACATACTTCTTTTACTTCACTCACGTTCATACATCTAGTCATACACGCACGCCGGTTATGAGTACTGCGCACCTGGCTTTTATGAAGAACGTCACCAGTAAGGTCCATGTATGTCCTTCTAGCTAGGGCGTCCCCTCCAGGCGTTTCCACACACGTCTGCCTTTGAAATTCCTTTCGTTAGTCGTTTCACCTACCTGTTTCTTTAAGGCGTATATACGAATATTCCCAATGTTAACGCAGTACTGGCCAGCCAGAATATCAATATTGAACCTGTCCTTTTGGACAGTTTTGTTTGCAAAATATTCTTTGATTTCCATATACTATTTCAGTTACGAAGAAATTCTAGCCATCTACTTTTCTCCGTCGTCTTGGAAGTGTATCCAAATTATAAATTCGCAAGTAACTCTGTCTGTTACCTTTTCACGCCTAAACCACTGAATGGATTTCAATGAAATTTTGGCAAGGAGATAGATAGCATCCTGAGGAAGGACATGGCTACAGTATTTATAAAAAAAATGTTAGATAGAATAGGGTAGGGTAGGTAGGTAGGTAGGTATTCAGTTCGTCAGTTGACGGGAGAAAAGCCGCTGGGGACAGCTAGTGAAAGCATAATACGTCCATGCTTAATATTATAAATGCGAAAGTAACTCGTATTTGTTTGTTTGTTAACTTTGTACGAATAAACGGCTGAATCGATTTTAATGACATTGGTATGGAGATAGTTTGGGAGCTCGTGGCTAAATAACAGCCGCACGGGTCGATCTTCAAGGTTAAGCAACGCTTGCCGAGGTCGGTCCGTGGATGGGTGACCATTTCAACATAACGAGTTTCCTCCGTGCCTCGGAAAGCACGTTATGCCGTTGGTCCTGGCTGTCATTTGAAGATCTTTGACAGTCGTTACGGGTAGTCAGAATCTTGAGATCGACTTGACGCGGGCAGAAGGTTTATATATTCAAAGTTCAGCGTCTAACGTGCGTGTTAATAAGTTAATTTATTTCCAAAGGTCGCCAGTCTAATGGAACATGTTTGTTTCTATTGAAAATTAGGTAGATAAATGATGTGATAATCGGATGAACTTGGCATATGGAGTGAACGAACATAAATAGGCTCGCGCTTGACCACTAACTCACCTGATGGTAAGCGATGATGACGTCGACGATGAAGCACGCTTGCCTAGAAGTAACCTATTCACTCTTGACTTAAAGACTCCCAGGTTGTAGCTATCAGCACAGATAATATAATACTAGCATACAGATGCCTCATCCCATACAAAGAAACGGTGCCGACGTAACTAGCGTCTTTCATCTGATTATACCGATTATTTTTGTAAATCGATCGCGTTCGGTTCCGTTCCACGGCGATAGATAGATCACCATCTATATCCGTGGAACGGAACCGAAAGCGATCGATGTACAAAAAATAATCAGTACAGTACGTCGGCACGGTTTCTTTGTATGGGGTGAGACACCACTGCTATCAGGAAACACAGACTCCGGCGGGGAATTAGCTCTACGCATAGTAAAAGTATTCCCAAAACGTTGGGTGAATTCGGGTGCATTAAAACTGCCACTGGTCATCAATTTTCCTGCCCTTGTCCCATGTTACTTGAGGTCGGCGCAACACGTTTTCTTTTTCCATACCGTCCTGTCCCCCTCTATGCTATCACTGACTCATTTTTCTTTCATATCACTCCTAACTCAGTCCATCTTCATCTTTTCTTTGGCCTCCATACTTTCAGCTGCCTCTGGTATTTTTTATTTTATTATTAACTTAATTGTCCGACTGCTGGCTGGGCAAAGCTTTCCACTCTGCCTCTAGGTCATCACGCCAGCGTTTCCTAGGCCTTCTTCGGTTTCGACGCCCGTCTTCCGGCTCCCATTGCATGACGACTCTGGCCCATCTGTCTTTATGCATTCTGCATATGACCCAGACCTGCTGCCCACATCGGCGATTCCTGTTTTGGAGCTTATCGTGGTATTACGTATTCGGTCGCTGAGCTTAAGACGGTACCCTGACCAAAAAATCGGCATGAGATACGTGGGACACTCAGAAAGTTTTGCGAAACTAAAAAAAATTGTTCTATACGTACATATATTTTTATTAAATCTTTTCAAAGTACTTTCCACCAGCCTCTATACAAAGATTCATGCGCCTAAACCAGTTTTCAAAACACTTTTTCCAGTCCGCCGCAGACACCTCGTTTACAGCCTGCTCGAACGCAGCCAGCGCATCTTCCGGCGACGAAAATTGTATCCCTTTGAGCTGATTTTTTATTTTTGGGAATAAAAAGAAGTCACACGGTGCTAGATCAGGGCTGTAAGGAGGGTGACCCAGGAGTTTGACTGGCGTGCTGTCCAGGAAGTCCCTCGTTTTGAGTGCGGTGTGCGCAGGTGCATTGTCGTGGTGGAGCAGTAGCCCGCGGAGCCCTGTGTTTGGTCGCTTGTTGCTTATAACAGAGAAAACTTCTGGCAAACATTTGGTAGTATACCATTCGGCATTAATGCTTCTTTGATCCCGTAAGGGAATTGATACCAAGTGGCCAGTCAAATTAAAAAAGCTAGCGATCAAAATCTTACCCCCGCTTCTAGATCGCTTCACTTTGGTAGGCGTTGGCTCATTTTGAAACACCCAAACAGTCGAATGGCGCTTGGTTTCTGGGTCGTATTGATAAATCCAGGACTCATCACCTGTAACGATGTCGTAAACACGCCGAGACGAGCCTGCTTCAAATTTGTTAAGCATTTCACGGCACCATTCCACCCGGGCCTGCTTCTGAGCATCGGTGAGGTTGTGCGGCACCCAGCGTGATACTATCCTCCTCACGCGAAGATGGCTGTGTAGAATCTCGTGAACGCTTCCCGATCCAATCTTCAATATGTGTTGAATCTCCTGATATGTAATTCGCCTATTGTCTTGGATTAAATTTTTCACTGCTAGCACGTTTTCTTCGGTAACAGCCGTCAAAGGGCGACCGCTTCTTTCGTCATCCCCCAAAGTTGGTCGACCGCGCTTGAATTCGTTATACCAACGATACACGGTTGCCTTGGAAGGGCCTTCATCCATGAATGCCATTTGAAGTCTATCGTACGATTCATCCGGTTTCAGGCGACACTTGAAATCGTATAAAATCATAGCTCTAAAATGTTCCCGGCGCAGATCCATATTTCAGTGAGACACAATACTTTGAATTAACTCGCAAAAAATGTGGAGGGAAATTTTGAAATTGGAACTTACTTATTTTTACTTATAAATAATCATATTTTCGAAAAACATTATAACTGGCCAGTCTCCCATATATAAAAACTTTTTTTCGCAATACTTTCTGAGGGGCCTGGTATGAGCGTTCCTATTGTTCTAGCGGCACTGGTGGCGCATGAATTACAGTAGTGATTACGCCCAGATTTTAGAATAAAATCTATATAAAATCGAATTTTGGTCTTTTAAAATAAATAATTCTACAAAAATGTTCGTTATTAAATGGTCTATCCATTAGTGTTAGTACAAAAAATAATCAATGAACACTTTACGTGGAGATGCATAATATCAATAATTATTTCTCATTTTTATGTTTTTTTGGAAGTAGATTAGTGAAATTCAAAAAAAAAACTAAATCTACCATTTTAGAATCAATATTATGTAGAATTTTAATGTATTTTTATTAATTGATATTTCTTTTTAAATAACGAGTAGATAGCTCCTAAAAACAGCACAAAAAACGGCTTGCGCGGCGTTTTGCTCGGGGTACCGCCTTAACACCCAAAACGCTACGCTCCATCGCCCTTTGGCAAACCTTGAGTTTGGACTTTTGAGACTCGGTCAAAGACCAAGCTTGAGCTCCGTAAGTTAGGATGGGCAGTATGCACATGTCGATGAATTTGAGCTTCAGTGATAAGGGTAGGTCTCGTTTCATCAGCGACTTCAAGGACCAGTAGCTCGCCAGCTTACAGGCGTTATCGACAAGGCGATCGATTTAGGTATATATCTTACTAATGATATCTATCTTACTTAAGAGCGGACTCTAGTCAACAGGAATTTGAAAAATAGGTATTTGAAGAAACTATTGCCGTCGCGTCACCTCCAACCTCACCCCGTAAAGTGCGAAAGGGACAACTGCAGCTCAGGCTGATTTTACATACAAAAACTTTGACTAAAAGACGTTTCGTATTCTGCTGTTGTCTTCATGAAAACTGGTCTGATCTAAAAAATTCTTATATCAAAATTTAGAGGAAGTAGGTAGGTATATATTCTTATATATAAGTAGGAAGGAAGTATATCTATGCTCCTATTATTTCCTTTTTTGTTAAAAACTTATAAATTTTGTCTGAAAGTCTTCTGAACATGGCGGTAAAAACGGGCATTTTTTTCGGATTTTTGGATTGTCATATTTCTTTTTGTGATTATGTTTTGGAAAAAAGGAAATGATACAGGCACGTATTAATTAGACCTAGATTTTATGGAAAAAAATCTTTGCGCTAGAGGCATTATCCACGAAGAAAACAGCAGAATGTGTTTGTATGGAGAAAGTCTCACTATAGTCCCCTCTTAAGCTTTCACACAAAATCTACGGAACGGATTTTGATGAAACATTACATACATTTTGGTAGCTTATACATTAGAACACGAGTCACCAGTTAATTTTCCCCGTTTTCGGGAATAAAAATATGTCACTCCGGAATAATGTAGCTTTCCATAGGTGAAATAAAATCGGTTAAGTAGTTTTTGAGTTATCCATTACAAATAAACTTACAAACAATCAAATCCTCTTTGTATTTTTTATTACTAGCTCTTTACCCGCGGCCCATACTACAGCACCAATTATTTTTTTCGGAATAGAAAGTAGTCTATGTCACTCGGGAATAAAGTAGCTTTCCATAGGTGAAATAAAATCGGTTAAGTAGTTTTTGAGTTATCCATTACAAACAAACAATCAAATCCTCTTTGTAATTTTTTATTACTAGCTCTTTACCCGCGGCCCATACTACAGCACCAATTGATTTTTTCGGAATAGAAAGTAGTCTATGTCACTTGGGAATATTGTAGCTTGCCATAGGTGAAAAGATTTTTTAAATCGGTTGAGTAGTTTTTGAGTTATCCATTACAAACAAACAATCAAATCCTCTTTAAAATATTACTAGCTTCTGCCCACGGCTTCGCCCGCGTAAAAAGTGTTTTATCATCCCAAGGGAATACAATACTATCCTATGTCCTTCCCAGGGTCTCAAACTGTTTCCATGCCAAATTACATCTAAATTGGTTTAATAGATCCAGAGATTACCCTCTTCAACCTCACAAACTTTACCTCTTTATAATATTACTAGCTGACCCCCGCGGCTTCGCTCCCATCATAATTATAGCCTATGTTACTCGGGAATAATGTACCTTTCCGTAGGTGAATTTTTAAAATCGGTCCAGTTGTTTCGGAGCCTATTCGGTACAAACAAACAAAAAATCTTTCCTCTTTATAATATTGGTAATGGTATAGATAAGTATAGATTACTAGCTCGTTACCCGCGGTTTCGCTCCCGGGGCCCACAGAACCTGTGGATTTTTTCGGAATAAAAAGTAGTATATGTCACTCAGGAATAATGGTATATAGGTATATATCCATAGGTGAAAGGATTTTTAAAATCGGTTGAGTAGTTTTTGAGTTTATTCATTACAAACAATCATCATATCAACCGAAAGATGTCCACTGCTGGACATAGGCCTCCCCCAAGCGTCGCCACATTGACCGGTCCCGTGCGTCCCGCATGCAGCGTATCCCCGAAACCTTCACCAGGTCATCGGTCCACCTGGTGGGAGGCCTTCCAACGCAGCGTCTTCCGATTCGCGGTCGCAACTGCACAACCTTTCTGCCCCATCTGCCATCCGTACAAACAATCATATCCTCTTTATTATTTAAGATAGTGTAGATTGACGAACCATGCTTTTTCTTAAAGCTAACTATATATCGAAATACATTACCAAATCTAATTGTTAAGTAACTAATCTTTTCATACTTAAATGTCATCTGCAATTTCTGCAAACCGTACCAAAGTAATAATTAATGATAACATCTGTCCATCCGTCTGTCACTGAGTAGGTAACATGTCGTAATTTAACAAACAGGTTTCGCCCAGCGGCTTCGCTCGCGTGTTTTATTTTTTATTTTCCCAAGAGTACATCTGCCTAGCCTTTGCCAAATGTTGGAGTCAGATTCCAGTCTAACCGGATTCAACTGGGTACGTACCAGTGTTTTACATGGAGCGACTGCCTATCTCACCTCCAGAACCCAGTAACTGGGTAACACGGTACCACTTGGCAAGACTGGTGTCAGTTTTCCTGGCGCCTGACTTTCCGTAACCGCTGCCAACGCTGTACGAATGATAGCCGGGACCAACTGGGCTTATCCCAATTGTAAACGACCCTTTGTGCCTATTGGCCTTGTCTGTTCTGTCTCCAGCTTGGTATAATATTCACAGCGGATCTTTGTGTTTCTGAAGTTAGTTCTGTCAACTATTGCGCAAGAAACAGTTTAACTGCATAGAGTAAGCGAGATAGGATGATGCGAGAGTGAAAGAGACAGTTATACAATGCTATCTTCATTTTCAATATTGACACAAAAATAGCTACTGCGCAGGCTCTTGCAGCCAATTCAGAGACACAAAGATCCGTTGTGATTATTATATGGCGGGAAGTGGATTTTTTTATGTTTTCCTACTCCTCCGTCATTCTTTTCTGATTAATTTCGTTCAAATCAAATCAAAATCAAAAATATTTATTTGCTAGAAATACATTGTTCAGAAGGGAAGATCTTAAAGCCTAAAAGTAATTGTATTCTGCCTGCAAGCAAGCGTGCAAATTATTTATAATATAAATTAAAGACATTAAGTGAACATTCAAAAAAAAAACATATCAACGCTGATGCATTTCAATAAATTAATGAAATTGCAACTGTCCATAAATCAATAATAAAATTTCATCAACTCACTCAAAAGATATAGTTAAACATGTGATAATAAAAAATAAAACTTACAAAAATTAAAAATGTCAATGAAGTAAAAGTTGCGGGATCCAAGACAGTTATATTCATTCTCCGGGACTTCGTCGAGCTTCATTGCTTCGGTGCTTTTCTGGTGGCCGCCACTGTTGATTTTGGTTCTAGGACATGCTGGTTTCCTCACTATGGTTTCCTTCACCGTTTTGAGAGCAGTGGTGAAGAAGTCGCGGCTGCTACCGCTGGGTCACCACTGCTCTATATTTTAGACTCATATTCTCTTATAAGTCCAGGTTTCCTCACGATGTTTTCCTTCACCGTTGTCACCAATGTCCAAGATAAACTTAAAAAGTACGTAAGGTAATAATAAAACTTGTAAAAAAGTAACAAACAGACAGACAGACAGGCAGAGTTACTTTCTAACATTTTAAAATCTGTCTTACATAGTGTTAGTACATTTCGTAATTGTGGAGAAATACGCATTTTTGTTACCGAGTAACTGTCGCGTGGGTTGGACTGTGAAAAGGCCGCGACTTTTCGTTAATTATTTAAGTGTGGCAACATTATATTACGCCTGTACTGTCTTATTGGTCTAGGAGTACAAGCGCATTAGTAAATCTCATACAAAAAGCCCGACTGCTTAAAAAGCGAATACATCTGGTTTTGGTCAGCCAGCTCGCGAATGTGTATCCTCCGACTGCACAGCATGATTTTCTTCTTGTTTACGTCTTTTAAGTTCGCTTTTGAAGCAGTCGGGATTTTTGATTTTTTGAATTAACTTTTTTTATTCATAACTTTTTAGTGCACATTCACCACATTGCAGTGGTATCGGCCGCCACTTACAAGATGTAGGTTCGAGGTTCTTGGGTTCGACCCCAGGCAGGCGCTTTACTTTGTGTAAATTATTTCTTCACCACTGCTCTCAAAACGGTGAAGGAAAACATCGTGAGGAAACCGGCATGTCCTAGAACCAAAAATTCGAAGACGTGACATCAACCAACCCGCACTAGGCCCGCGTGGTGGATTACGTCCCATTCCCTCTCACAGAAAGGAGGCCTGTGTCCAGCAGTGGGAACATTATTATGCTGATGATGTGTGCACATTTTTTTTCGTTATGGACACCGACTTCCAAAAAGATAGTTATTTTTCACTTAGTGTTTTTATTTGGAAGTCGGTAGTATTTTTTTGCAAAAACGTTTTTTATTTTTCACCATTTAGTTGTTCCTAATAGGCAAGTTCTTTAGTAAGGTACCTATAATGCCAGAATAGATTACCCGAATACCATGAAACTTAAACATAACCGGTGAAATGAGAGTGTACGAAAGTGAACTGTACACATCTGCGTATCCCTTTCAAGCTTACTGGCGTGATGTTATGTTATGAAATGGTATAAACAGACATGCAATTGCAGCAATCCCGAGAGATCTGCCGTAATTTATTGAAGAGTTTTGTGTATCGCCGAAGTTTTTCATCAGATCTTCACCAAATTTAAATGGAACCAATTTGGGAGCATACTCTATCAAACAAAAACAGAATTTTCAAAATTGGTCCACAATTGACGGAGAGATCGGTGAACTGTCGAACATAGAACCTTCTCCTTTTTGGTAAGTCGGTTAAAAAACCCGACAAGCAGCTTGCACCAATCAACGAGCCAGTCGGTATTAGTCTTTCGTAATTCAAAGTCCGGTATTCTTGCTAACAGAATGATTTATGATAGAATTAATTCAAAATTTATGTAAAATTTATGCATTCCTTTAACTACAAAACAAAAATAAGAAATTCTTAAATGTCAATGTCAAATTCTTTAGAAAATGAAGTTGTTGTTATGACTTTACAAAACTTTTTGGAATTACTATAATAACTTTCCTTGATCAGTAGCTCTAGACGTCATTAGGGTTATTTGATATCAGCGATGGTAAAAATCTCTTGTTTGGCAATCTCATACATTTTTACCCGACTGCCGAAGGAGGGTAATGTGTTTAACAGTCTATGTATGTAAGTATGTATGTATGTTTGTTCCTATATGGCGTTCCAGAGAATAAACGCGTTGGCCGATTTAGATGATTCATACGTCAATCGATTCGTCTTAACCCTGCGAGTGTCATAGGCTACATTAAAATTGCACAATAGAAAAATGGCGGCTTTTGGGTGTGAAATTGTGGGGGCCCAATTTTTTTTTTCTTTCAAACCCATCGTGTGAGGTATCAAAATAAAGGGTTTTAAGAGGTGATTTCAAAAATATACAACACTTATATGTTTAAATGTATCTAATTCGAAAAAAAACTAACTAAAAAGTTATAAATAAAAAAACTTAATTCAAAAATCGAAAAACCCGACTGCTTCAAAAGCGAACTAAAAAGTCGTAAACAAGGCAAAAATCATGCTGTGCAGGCGGACTTCGCTTTTGAAGCAGTCGGGTTTTTTGATTTTTGAATTAAGTTTTTTTTTTACTTTTTAGGGTAATAACGGGACCCTATTACTAAGACTCCACTGTCCGTCTGTCGGTCACCAGACTGTGTCATGAACCGTGATAGCTAGACAGATGAAATTTTCACAGATGATGTTTTTCTTTTGCCGCTATAACAACAAATACAGAAACAAAAACAGAATAAAATAAATATTTAAGTGGGGCTCCTATACATCAAACGTGACATTTCCGGCCGTCTTTTGTGGTAATGGTACGGAATCCTTCGTGCGCGAGTCCGACTCGCACTTGGCATGTTTTTTTTAAATTAGGTAGTATGACTTCAACATTATCATCTTCCAGCAGTTGTCCCTTTTTACTTGGGGGTCGGCACAACAGGTTTTTTTTGCTAACGATTGGCTCGCGCTTGACCGCTATATATGGTTGACGGTGAAGCACGATTGCCTAGAAGTAAGTGGGCCGCCTTACTTACGCCTTACTGCGAGAAATTTATTGATTCACCATAATAATACAAACTTTCACCCCCTTAATAATGATTTTCGAGATAAAAATGTCATATGTCTTGCTAGAGTCTCAAACTATCCCCATATAAAATTTTAACTAAATCGGTTCAACGGTTTAAGCGTGAAAAGGTAACAGACAGACCGACAGTTAGTTACTTTTGCATTTATAATATTAAAGGCCCTGTTTGCCCAATGGTTGCAAATCTCGCTAAATCACCATTTTTCTTCAGTTGTTAGCCTCACATTTAGTCAAATAAGTTGCAGAGTTAATTATTTGTCAATTTGTTAGACCAACATTTGAGGCATAAACGCGTTTTACCGAAATTTGCAACCATTGGTTTGCATATTTAGCCATTGGTCGAGTTAACTACGGATAAAAAAACTGGTCCTAATTATGTATAACTAGCTGACACCCGCGGCTTCGCTCCCCTCAAAATTATAGCCTATGTTACTCGGGCATAATGTAGCTTTCCACAGGTGAAAGAATTTTTAAAATCGGTCCAGTAGTTTCGGAGCCTATTCGGTACAAACAAACAAACAAAAAAATATTTCCTCTTTATAATATTGGTATAGATATTAGTTAAGATGATCACTCATCCAGTCGTAAATCCATAAACCGTAAATATATGTATTGCGTAGTAAGATACACATCGCATCGGTTTGTGAATAGTAATATCTTTAAAGGTGAAGGTCGGAACGTGCATAGAATTGGGAAGCGATAGAACGGGAATGAGCTAACGAGGTATTTATAGATACTGTAAAAAATAAACAATAAAAACGGCACCTGTGGAAAATATTGATAGGTGCCGAATGTGGAATACCTCAGGTGCCGTAAAAACCAGTGCCCAATGTGGAATACGTCAAAATTATGCATATAATGTTTAGCCTCAAAACCTGTCAATCTTTGGCATTAAAATAGGCATTGGCATTCGCAGTTTGGCACATTCGTATTGTAACACCAAATTCTCAATTCAGAAATCAACCCTAAGTTTTCTTGCAAAGTTCATAGGTTATAAAAAAAAAAAAAAAAAAAAATATTGTCAATAGGCTCGCGCTTGACCACTATCTCACCTGGTGGTAAGCGATGATGTGGTCGACGGTGAAGCACGCTTGCATAAAAAAGACCCATTCACTCTTGACTTAGGGGTCTTTACCCCTAGATTGTAGCTATCGGGAAACACAGACTCCGGCAGGGTATGCCACTCCTTAGCTGTACGCATAATAAAAGTTTTCCACAAACGTTTAGTGCGTATGGGTGGGATGTCCACCATGTACCGATGACGCATCGCCGTGCGTCTGGTTGTCCGATGATGGAACGGGCGGGGCGGAATTAAATCATGCAGTTCCATCGCACACTCCCCGAAATGTAACCGATAAAAAACCGTCAAGTTGGCGCAACTCGGCGCCGATGTTCAAGGCTCTCGAAGAACTCCGGACATAGTGACATTATTAATGATCGTCGTCCTTTCGTCCGCGAACTCATCCGTTTAGCAACCAAGAGAGCGTAACAATGTATTTTTAGCAACATTTTATTAATTTCGTCGCGTCTGCCACATTCCTAAGTCTGCGAGCCAGAGGTCAAGGGGCACAAATAACAAGCTTGGACTTGCATAGCATAATATTAAGTAGATATTTCAGGAAATACCAACAGTTTTTGTATTAGTAAAGGACCTTTTTAAATCGAGTTTGGTAAGATATCTACTTACGGTAATTTGTGAGACGTGTTTTTTTTTATCGTTAGCTAGAAAAGGTCAGTATTGTTATTGTAGACGAGTGTCGAATCTAATTTATAACAATAAATAAATAATAATATTTCTGGACAGGCGTTCCGTACTCACATTTGGTATCAGGCGGTTCAAATGTCCTAGAACACATGTGACATCCACCAACCCGCACTAGGTCCGCGTGGTGGATTAAGGTCCATTTCCTCTCTCCGAGAGGAGGCCTGTGTCCCAGCAGTGGGAACATTAAAACGTTGATGATGATGACGAATACTAAACACAGAATAAAATAAATGTTTAAGTGGGGCTCCCATACAACAAACGTGAATGTTTTGCCGTATTTTGTTGTAATGGTACGGAATCCCTCGTGCGCGAGTCCGACTCGCACTTGGCCGGTTTTTTATTTTATTGCTTTTGTACATATAAGTGTTTCGCATCCACCGGACTCCCGCTGCCTTGTCTAGGTCGCACAGGACCCATCAATGTAGAGACGCTTGGGGGAGGCCTATGTCCAGCAGTGGACGTCTTTCGGCTGTTATGATGATGATGATATAAGTGTAATATATTTTTGTAATCAGCCCTTGAAATCTTTATTCTAATACACTACGGGTTCGAAAGAAGAAAAATAGGACCCCCAATATGGCGCCCAAAATCTGCTATTATTCTTTTTTAGGGTTCCGTAACCAAAGGGTAAAAACGGGACCCTATTACTAAGACTCAACTGTCCGTATGTCTGTTTGTCACCAGGTTGTATCTCATGAACCATGATAGCTAGATAGTTGAAATTTACACAGATGATTTATTTCTGTTGCCGCTATAACAAGAAATACTAGAAACAGAATTAAATAAATATTTAAGAGGGGTTTCCACAACCCCAAACAACAGACGTTGTTTGGGGTTGTGGAATTAAGAATTAAGGCTTTTTTTGCCACCTTTTGCGATAATGGTACGGAACCCTTCGTGCGTGAGTCCGACTCGCACTTGACCGGTTTTTTATTTTATTTTATTGTAGCCAGTGACACTCGCAACGGACGAAACGTTTGACGTAAGAATCTTAAAAATCGGCCTACGCGTTTGGTCTCTAGAACGCCACATAGGAACAAACATACATAAATAGATTGATAAACACATTACCCTTCCTTTGCGTCGCCCAGTTAGGTAAAATTCGCATATCGACGCAATTGAAATTGTGTCGCGTCATGAGGAAGGTCTACTAGATGATGCAACCAGCCATAAATTAATTGGGCTTCCAGAAACCGGAGGTAAATTGACAAATGGCTTATGTTACCTTCGTTTCTATACCCATCATAAATAACTCAGCCATATTCTGTCATGTTCAAAGGTAACAAACATAAGTTATTTTTGTACCATCAATGATATAAGTTTGGTCATTGAAAATCTAATTTATAAAATTCTCGTGTCACAGTTTTCGTTGCCATACTCCTCCGAAACGGCTTGACCGATTTTGATGAAATTTTATATGTATATTCAGTAGGTCTGAGAATAGGCCAACATCAATTTTTTTTTTTAATTTTTTTTTTTATGGGTAGGGTAGGGTAGATAAATGTTTGGTCTTTTTATGGCAAAACAAAGTTTGCCGGGTCAGCTAGTATAATATAAATTAGTAGGTACGGCCTTCTGACGCTGGCGTCATGTTTACTTTGTTTAAAATCTATGTATTTTGACACACAACAAATATACATATATTTTACGAAGGTGTGACAGACTGTCGTACCGGTAGACATTTTATTTATTTTAAGCGCCATCTTAAGGCGCCGATTCCTTTGAGTAACTGATTTTAAAACGAGAATCACGTCTAAACGGCTAGTCGTAATTTTTTGGAAAAAATATATGTTATATTAGAGCATTTTCTTAATAATTTCATCTGAGCAGAATTTGAGTTTTATTCGTATAACATAGTGTAATTAATTTGTAAAGTTATGTCTAAAACGGACAAAACCACGACAATCTCACCAAAACCGCTGGGCGTATTTTAATGAAATCGACACCATCTCAAAGACAATTTAATTATCTACATTTTGATCTGAAGCTTTTTTTTAAATGTCATAGAATAATAAGGAAAGTACAAAAAACTACTGAATTTTGGGTCCCGCGAGTGTGAAACGAGTGCGCATTTTGTTCCCTCAAGGTCGTTGGCGTAAGTCGTCGTCTTAAACGTATTACAAGATACCCCAGCCATGACCATATTATAATATACTAGCGGACGCTTAGCGGTTTCACCCGCGTAGTTCCTGTTCCCGTGGGAATACAGGGATAAAAGGTAGCCTATGTCACCCGGGGATAGTTTAGCTTCTCAACGGTGAAATAATTTTTGTCAGTCGTTTTTAAGTTGATTCGTTAGATACAAAAATACAAATCTTTCCTCTTTAAAATATTATTATACTAGCTGTTCCACGCGGCTTTGCTCCCGTCAACTGTTTACCTACCTACCCATCTACCCTACATACGTGATTGTTGCGTAACTTAAACCGTTTACGCAGCGCACGCAACGGAAGCTCTCAAAAAGGAGAATATTTTTTTCCGTTTTTGCAACATTTTTCATTTATGCTCCGCTCCTATTGCTCGTAGCTTGATGTTATATAACCTTCCTCGATAAATGTACTATCCAACACAAAAATATTTTTTCAATTCCAACCAGTAGTTCTCGAGATAAGCGCGTTCAAACAAACAAACTCTTCAGCATTATTAATATTAGTTTAGATTTTTATTTGCCATTTTGGGCGCCATATTGTGGCGATCTATTTTTTTTTTCTTACATTTCCATCGAGTTGGTATCGTATTAAAATGAAGGGCTCAGAGCTGATTACAAAAATGTATACCACTTAAACATAAAGTTGTAAATAAAAATTTATAAAAAAAACCCCGACTGCTTAAGAAGCGAACGTAAAAGATGGACGACAGGATAGAAGACGACAAGGTTAAATAAAAATCTAAACTAATATTATAAAGCTGAAGCGTTTGTTTGTTTGAACGCGCTAATCTCAGGAAGTACTGGTTCGAATTGAAAAACTATTTTTGTGTTGGATAGCCCATTTATCGAGTAAGCTTATAGGCTATATAATATCACGCTAAGACCAATAGGAGCGGAGCATAAATGAAAAATGTTGCAAAAACGGGCTAAATTATTCCTTTTTGTGAGCTTCCGTTGCGTGCGCTGCGTAAACGGTTCAAGTTACGCAACAATCACGCATGTAGGGTAGATGGGTAGGTAGGTAGCCAGTTGACGGAATGAAACCGCGTGCATGGGACAGCTAGTAATAAATAAAATAAAAAAACCCGACTGCTTAAGAAGAGAACTAAAAAGATGTAAACAAGGAGAAAATCTTGCTGTGCAGTCGAAGGATACATATGGTTTTGGTCAGCCAGCTCAGACAGCCGGGACCAACGGCTTAAGGTCTATCCACACATATCAGGGCCGTGCCCGGGACGTGATAGGGCCGGGCCCAGACATTAAAGCTGCGTCACTGGCCCGTGCACGGACGTGTGTGACCGAGTTCATATAAAATGTACACACCGATATTTTTCTGAGCCCCTAACAGGGCACCGTCCGTCCACGTCCTGGGCACGGCCCTGGGCCTGCAGTCTCGACATAGCTAACGATCGTTACGCTAGCTAACATTCGTTAACTCTTACCACAAAATAGTAAGTATACAGAAGGGCCACTCCCGCCGTTTGGAAAATTGACAGCTAAACTTGACAGATTCACTAGGGTTGTAGTGTTCGTGATATTAAATGGATATTTGATGCCCTGTCTACCCTCTAAGGCATGTAAGCATGATATGATGTATGTTTAGACGAATCTATGTATTTATGTTTGTAACTTGGGCAACATACCCTTTTTTTTTAATTCGTAATCAATATAGTAGCAACCCTAGTGAATCTGTCAAGTTTAGCTGTCAATTTTCCAAACGGCGGGAGTGGCCCTTCTGTATACTTACTATTTTGTGGTAAGAGTTAACGAATGTTAGCTAGCGTAACGATCGTTAGCTATGTCGAGACTGCAGGCCCTGGTATTTATGTGTGGATAGACCTTTAACGTGCTTTCCGAGGCACGGAGCAATCTCAGTATGTTAAGATGGTCACCCAACCACGGACCGACCTCGGCAAGTGTTGGTCTTTTAACATTGATTAGTTTAGTATGTAAATATGACGCCTCACAGAAATAGCAAAAACCTATAAATAAAACCATTGGAACTTTAACCGATAGCCCTGAATTAAGAATGTCACCTTTGAAGGGTCACGGTTTTCTGACGAAATAAATCAATAAGATGTAGACTGATGAATTAATATAGTCATTAATCAAAGTAGTTGACATCTACGCTCAATTTTGGTCCGTTCATTGAGGCAAAAGCTCATCTGCTGCTTCTGCTGTTATCCTCGCGAAGGTGAGACGGTACTTCACGCCAGAACAGTTGCTCAACTTGCATCAAATGCAAGTTCGATCATGCACGGAGTACTGCTCTCATCTCTGGGACGGATCTGCCAAGTACCAGCTGGATACACTTGATTTGATTGAAAAACGGGCCAAAAGGCTCATCGGCAATGAAGTAGTACTGGTCGAATCTAGGCTCCAGAGCCTTGAACATCGGCGCCGAGTTGCCAGCGTGTCGGTTTCATTTCGGGGAGTGTGCGTTGGAATTGCATGAACTAATTCCTCCTAGCCCGTTCCATCATCGGACTACAAGACGTACGGCGATGCGTCATCGGTACATCCCACCCATATGCACCTAACGTTTTGGGAATACTTTTATTATGCGTACAGAAGAATGATCGACTATTGTAACCTTAAGGCTTTTAATAAATGTTTTACCAATCTATTATCCATACTAATATTATAAATGTGAAAGTAACTCTCTCTGTCTGTCTGTTACCTTTTCACGCTTAAACGGCTGCACCGATTTAGATGAAAGTTGGTATGAAGATAGTTTGAGACCTGGGAAAGGACATAGGCTATATAGGTAGGGTATGGTAGTGTAGGGTAGAGTATTGTAGGGTCGGGTAGGGTAGGGTAGATAAATGTTTGGTCTTTTTATGGCAAAACAAAGTTTGCCGGGTCAGCTAGTATTGAATATTGGTTCCTGTGTTGAACTGTAAGGAAGGAGTGGTGTTTTAGTCGGTAGACACTTATACTGCATTTGAAATATCATTAGAATTTTATACAACAACTTTTTTACAGTCCGTTCAACCGATTTGAGTATTTAAGGATGGCAGAAAAAAGCATAAACCTGTTACCAAAACTAACTATTTAATACAGCTGCCATTTGCATCACCTATGCAATAGAAGTCAAAATCGGTTGAACGGGCTGTAAAATGGGATTATTACAAGATTTTCTTTAACTTGCAATGTATGTATGTAAGTGTGTTCGGGTCAAATCTTGCAACTGAATTTTAAAGCAGTTATCCTCCACCGATTTAGATGAAATTTTGCATACACGTTTAATTTGGATGACAATGCATGGTTAGCTAAGTGACGTCATTCTAAATCCAATATGGCGGGCTAGTTATGATTGTGCACTGCCATGATATGGGTATCAAATGAAAGGGTTTGCTGAGAAGAATACGAAAAAATCTTGTTTAAAAAAATATTTTTAATTAATATTTTTTTAAATGTCTAATTTTATTCCAAATGGAGAATAAGTGAGTCCGACACTGCTCAGACTGGCTCGTATGTGAGCCAGCTTGGGCGTCCAATGATTGCCCAAACCTACCGCAATAAAGAACCTCGTAAACTAGTGACATTCATAATCCAGCATGCGGGCACCAGGAGGGAGACCAACTCCTTGTGCCTGCGTTTTGGATTAGGACCCACACCCTTTCACAGAGAGGCCTGTGACCCTGCACTGGGAACTTAATATGTTGATCATGCTATACAGGGGCGTAGCTACCGCCGTATCAATGATACGGGGTCCCTCATCCACGTGGACCCCAACATGTAGAAGCATCAATTCGTAAAATGTTGTCCAAAACCTCCAATTTTAATAGATTAGAGGGCTGTAATGGATAAATTAAGATGATGAAAGCTGTTTGTTATGATGACAGCTTAATCTATGCGAGTGGGGATACTCCAATTTTCTATTTTCCTTTGCTCGCTCTAAATTTTTGCTTATATAAAACATATGGATTTCCGATTCAAGAATCTTGACTTTCAATAGCTTAAGCTTTTATTGTGCTTTTTAGGGTTCCGTACCCAAAGGGTAAAAACGGGACCCTATTACTGAGACTCCGTGGTCCGTCTGTCTGTCTGTCACCAGGCAGTTGAAATTTTCACAGATGATGTATTTCTGTTGCCGCTATAACAACAAATACTAAAAACAGAATAAAATAAATATTTAGGTGGGGCTCCCATATAACAAACGTGATTTTTTTGCCGGTTTTTGCGATAATGGTACGAAACCTTTCGTGCGCGAGTCCGGACTCGCATTTGGCCGGTTTATTTATTTATTTGTAAAAAATAAACTTACCTTTGTTTTGCTGTATTCGGGTAAGAATGGCCCACAACAAAATCTGATACAGGGCCCCTTTAAGACTAGCTACGCCACTGATGCTATAGGAACTCATGGCCCTGAATAAGAATGTCGCCAACAACAAGGGTCACGGTTGTCTGAGGCAATAAGTCACTAAGATGTGTGCTTGATGAATATGTTGGGGTTTTTGATGAGCCGAGCCCTGTTGCGTCGTAAAATTTGATTATATGATTATTTTGATAAGATGGTCGCTGTTTTTAAACAACTTTGATGCAGTTCTTGTCTTATAAACTTAATTAATGTTATGTCTTATGAAAAACAACGTAAGTGATTTTTAAAAGCATCTATTTAAGTTGCCTTGTTTGTTCCTCTTTGTGTAGATTATTACTTTTACAAAATTTTCTTCAACCAATAAAATTAAATTGAGAAGTCATGTAACATCGATTCGATGAATCACTTATGATTGAGGCTTACCTACAATACTAAGTTCTGCGCTTGCAATATTAAAAAAAAAACTGGCCAAGTGCGAGTCGGACTCGCGCAGGATGGGTTCCGTACCAGTATCACAAATAACGACAAAAAAAAACACGTTTGTTGTATAGTAAATATTTATTTTATTTTTAGTATTTGTTGTTATAGCGACAACACAAATAAATCCTCTATGAATGCTATCACGGTTCATGAGATACAGCCTGGTGACTGATGGACAGACAGACGGACCGCGGATTCTTAGTAATAGGGTCTCGTTTATACCCATTGGGTACGGAACCCTAAAAATAAGATCATTGGCAGCTGTCAGTTTAGTCTACGAAATTAAAAACCGGCCAAGTGCGAGTCGGACTCGCGCACGAAGGGTTCCGTACCATTATCGCATAAAATGCACGTTTGTTGTATGGGAGCCCCACTTAAAAAAATATTTTATTCTGTTTTTAGTATTTGTTGTTATAGCGGCAACAGAAATACATCAATACAATAATAACTAAATTTATACATACGTGCTGTTTGAGACTGTTTGAGAGCAGTGTTGGCCCAGTGGTATCGGCCGCGACTTACAAGTTGTAGGTCGTGGGTTCGAGCCCAGGCAGGCGCTTTACTTTGTGTAACTTATTTCTTCACCACTGCTCTCAAAACGGTGAAGGAAAACATCGTGAGGAAACCGGCATCTTCTAGAACCAAAAATTCGAAGAAATGTGACATCCACCAACCCGCACTGGGCCCGCGTGGTGGATTGCGGCCCATTCCCTCTCATAGAGAGGAGGCCTGTGTCCCAGCAGTGGGAACATTAATAGGCTGATGATGATACATACGTGCACTGTTTGTCACTTAGGAGTTCGGTTGTATATTCTACGTCTTGAAAACTGCCGAACCGATTTTGATGTAACTTGCTCTGTTCCCTATGGTGAGAGATAACTACGTAATCCAACAAAAAAAAGAATGATCACAATCCGATAAGTAATTTCAGAGAAATGCGTGGGCAAACATACATACATACAAATATTCAAACATACACTTATGAAATTTGGCACACGTGTTAAAAAACCGTGGCAAACAATATTACATATATACGTGTTGAATTGATTACCTCCGTTTTTTTTAAGTCGGTAAAAATACTTTGTAATTATTGTTATTAATAAAAGTATTCTCTTCTTCCACAGTAATGTCAAAATTCGGCGTACGAGTAGACGCGGCAGTTTCCGCACTCGGAGGCGGCGCCGGCGCAGCCCTGGACGAAAACGACTTCATTGATGCCAGCCGACTGGTCTACGATGCCGTCAGAGAGATCCGGCGAGCTGTTCTGATGAATAGGGTGAGTTTTACTATGGTTACAGGAGAGATATAAATGGATTTTTTGTAGGAAGTTACTCAGGACGTCCGCTCGCGTCAAAAGTCGGGAGGAGACTGATCGGTACGGCGGTTTCGGTGAGTTTTTTTTTACATTCTATGGATACGCTATAGAAGGATCTAGCAGAGAATTGCTTGAGTCATGTTGATATTTCACGACTGGAATTATCAAGTGCAGTGATTGACCAATATCATCATCATATCAGCCGTAAGACGTCCTCTGCTGGACATGGCCTCCCCAAGCGTCGCCACATTGACCGGTCCCGTGCGTCCCGCATCCAGTGGGTCCCTACAATCTTCACCAGGTCATCGGTCCACATGGTGGGAGGCCTTCCAACGCAGTCTTCCAGTTCGCTGTCGCTACTTCAGAACTTTTTTTCCCTATCGTCCATCTGTTTTACGAGTAATGTGCCCTGCCCACTGCCACTTATGTTTGGCAATTCATCGGTCTATGTCGTTAACCCTGGTTCTCTTGCGGATCTCTACAATTCTGATTCGATCACTCAAGGAGACCAAGGCCAATATGCAATTCAAATTTTCTTATTTGTCCTTATTTTTATGTTGACAATTCATTCAGAAAACAGGTGTACGAGAAGCTTATCAAGTAATTTGTGGACTTCAATGTAAAACTGTTGAATAATAATTTTTACCTACACTCACAACATAATGTTCCAAATATGAATTTAAAAAATATTGTATTAACACCTACTTTGTTTCGTGGGAAAGAAAAATAAAAAAAACACTCGTGTGATACTGTTATCACCCACACTCGTGTTTGAATAACCCCTATTATATGACCGTTGCATAAACTACTGTTACATACCTAACCATTCTGTATAAACTAGGATGAGGAGGAACTGGATCCAGAAGATGTAGAGCTAGACGAGCATTACACCCTGGAAACGCGCAGCAAATGTGAGAGCAACCTCCCTCCTCTGCTATTATGGTTGCTTCTGGTTGCCCGAATGTCTTGTCTTTATGTGGTCGCTAATCTCATGTCTCATCTAGGTTGTTTTTTTCATGTGAATGTCGTTTTTGGTTGCTAATTTGGAAGCTGAGCCACATCAAAATCAGTGAAATTAATAGATGTTTTTTTTATTTTCGCTAAATAAACGTGCTTAAAAGTATGAGTTTTCTAAGTGGGCGTGGATGGCCAAATCTGAAACTATGAGGAATAGAGGCAAACACTCAAAGGAGTTTCAAGGCCGATTTTGATGAAAACTACAAATGCATCATTGGATTTTTGAAAAATCAATATTCCTAGCCAGGAATCGAACCGGTTGATATTGGAAAAAAAAACACATGCGCACTCTTAAAAAACTCACCTTGTATACTCATAAAAATTATTGTGAGAAAGATAACGGCATTTAGAGCGGGTATAACGCAAAAATCTTACGTGACGTTACATTTTCTCCCGAATCACACCTATTGTAAGCCGCGTTACGGCACTTCGTTCCAAAATATAGAAATATGCTAGCTTCAGCCAGCGGCTTCACCCGTTCTGCCCCTCTAGCCAAGTTACAAACGTTTCGATCGAATCTCTTTCTACAATCGTTAACGCCTTCTATTTGTATGGTGCGACCACGTGACTTAACGTTCAGATGTGTCATTCCCATACAATGATTCGTTTTCTACTAGCGTTACCGATTGTAGATTGTTAACTTGGATACCGGTACTGGCGCAAATGAGTAACAAATGGCTTATGTTTAACTAACCACCAGATCTAGTAAAATGTAACTTTATATTGCCAAAAATATTAAATGGTCACCAAAATTAAATCCATTTTAGCATGAAAGCAGAACCAAAAATTTACAACTTGTGATCCAACTTAAAACAACCAACTCCAAATTATGATTGTTTAATCTAAAAATAGATAAGGAAAACAAAAAAAAAATCTGCGAGCAACTTGGGAGTAGCGCTCGTTAGGCTCGCGCGCGGTTGGTCACAGTTCTAACATAACCTATTTCACAACCAATAATTTACTATTCAAATATGGTGACCAATTTACTAAATTTGGTTATCATAGTACAATTTTAGGTAATAGAGGTTATGGTCACAAGGTTACTTTTGTTGGTCATTATATTTATACCCGTACCAAATATAAATCCATCCAAACTTTCTCATATGTAATATTAATAAGACAGTTTTGATGCACTAGAGTCGATCGAAAAGCGGGCCAAGAGGCTTGAACATCGTCACCGAGTTGCCAGCTTGTCGGTTTTTTATCGGTTACAATCCGGGGAGTGTGCGATGGAATGTCACGATCTTATTCCACCTAGCCCGTTTCATCATCGGACTACAAGACGTACGGCGATGCACCGTCGTTTTATGGTGGACATCCCACCCACACGCACAAAACGTTTTAGGAACACTTTTACTATGCGTACAGCTAAGCAGTGGCATTCCCTTCCGGAGCCTGTGTTTCCCGACAGCTACAATCTAGGAGTCTTTAAGTCAAGAGTGAATAGGCTATTACTAGGCAAGCGTGCTTCACCGTCGATCACATCTTCGCTTACCATCAGGTGAGATAGTGGTCAAGCGCGAGCCTATAGACAATGACAAAAAAAAGATTTAGTGAGGAAAGTATCTGACACTTCTGCATAATGCTGAGACTGTGCATGAACCCGAGCCACAGGTTTCACCGTCATATAAAAATCTGATTTTAGTGTGGGCCAGCTATTATATTATAAAGGTTATGTTTACTAGAAATTACATCAATACGAAGTAAAATGGTTGTTTTTGGTTGTTCGCTGTTGATTTGTGTCCATTTTAAGTATCATTTTAATGTGGTTTTAACAAAGTGAGATGAAAGCAACCATACTCTTAAGTTGTCAAAAAATAAAAGGCCCGTTTTGACAGTTATAAAAATACTTAATAATAATTAAACTTGATGCTTGCGAATGATACTCGTTGTTATAGTGTATGGGTAACTTAGTAATACATTAGGATTATGAATTAGATTTTTCAATTTCTTACGTAGAAAGTTATCGCGGCGTGTAAAATGAGAAACGTCAACGGGCTTCTTAGATTGTGACGACTATAATTGGTGCTATATTTCAACCTCGTAGCTACGAGGTTTAAGGGCCGATTTCACCAATGAAACTAATCGCTAATAGTTCAACTAAACTCAGTTTATGCAAATACAGCGTTCTGATTGGTTGGGAACTCAGACATAAATCTAACTAGATGATGCGATTGTATGTACGTCGCGTGACAAAATGGACTATACATGTTGATGTTACGATAAATGCTCGTAATCTTAGATTTTCATTTAGCATTAGCGGCACCGGAAATCCACCGAAATCTAGAAAAATGCCTTTTATGCCATATTGGGCTGTAAAGAATGTATAGAAAAAGTTGCCTGAGGCATTTGAGACGTTTTCTTTCATTGGTAAGTAAATTTGTTTTTAAATTGTTTTCGAAAAAGTGGCACGCTTGGTTTTTATACAGATGGAGGAACATGCATTATCTATTTAGATGTATGTCTGTGGTTGTGACTACTGAGAGAGTACCAATCAGAACGCTGTATTTGCATAAACTGAGTTTAGTTGAACTAATCGCGATTAGTTTCATTGGTGAAATCAGCCCTTAATCACCAATTTTAAACAAGTTTAAATCAATCTGCTTCGTTTAATGGCTGCTTTCAATTCATATGTTTGCAGGTTTTTTTTTGTGTTCGTTGCGTGGTAACTAATGTAATTTAGAGTGATCGATTTTTATTTAATTTTCTTGGTATAACGCTTCATAATTAAATTGAATCACTCAAAATTATATTAAATGCTCGTGATTTCAGAATTAATTTCATATTATCCCATCATTCATTTTGTGTTTAAATGTAGAAAGGATTTTGTTTAAACCTAGACGAATCTCAAATCAGTTTTAATAGAAAATATCAAATCAACTCTAAAAATCAAAGGATGAAAAAATGCCTCTTAATGAAATATACAATAGGTCGTTTTAATTTTGTGGGATTTTGAAGAAGTAACAGATCAAAGAAATACGGTTTTATTCTGCTAAGTAAGTTATCCCCGATTTCCGAATTAAGAATTCGAAGTTACCTAGGTAGGTACCTATATGTTAAAATCTACTTCAGTCTAACCTGTATCTGTAAAACAGGCATTAAAATGCCACGGTCTTAACTTTAATTTGTCAATTCAGAAACCGATCATAAAACTTTGAGTTCAACAACACGATGTGTGTAACTGACGACACGGTTGGCGTAGTGGTTGAGCGATCGGCCGCTGCGCTGCGTGTCGCAGATTCGATTCCCGCACGGAACGAATATTTGTATGGCCTACAGTTATTTGTATGTGAGCTTCAATGTTTGTAAACGCACCCACGATACAGGAAGAAATTCCTAGTGTGGGGCAACGTTTTCTCTAAACAAAAAAAAAAAAAAACGTGGGCATTATATTTCCATTTTATATTTTATTACACAATTAGCTCGATATTTAAACAAAATCCTCTCTACCCGCATGCAATATGTGTATGTTTGTTTGCATGTTCCGTCACTAATGAAGACGAGCGAAGATTTGGATACCGACACGGAATTCGAACCCGTTGAAGATATGACTATGGAAACTAGGAGCCGATGTGAGTAACACAAGGGTAACGGTGATGGGGTAACAGTGCGCAAATTATTGTTAATGAGTCGTTTTAGTTCATTTGTTAAAAAGGCTAAAAGTATAATAAAAACCAGGTATGAGTAACGTATGGTTAAAGTTTAGGGTAACAGTGCGCAAATGATTCGTAATAGCGCGCCGTCACTATTTGAATAAAGAAGTGTAGGTCCCAATGTAAATTAAATATAGGTAGGTGGTGGTGGTAGGTGGTGTCGGTATGTAAATTAGAAAGAGTATCGAGTAAAAGTGCCCAAATATTTCGTAACAGCGTTAGTTTATTTGTTGAAAGAAGGAGAGTTTGAACCCGTTGAAGATATGACTATGAAAACTAGGAGCCGATGTCAGTAACGCAAGGGTAATAGTGGCGGGGTAACAGTGCGCAAATTATTGTTAATGAGTCGTTTTAGGGGTTTACTCCCTATCTCCGTCAACGAAGTTACGGGCCCCGTCCGAGAGTACTCCGAAAATTTGGAGTTGAAAAAAAACAAGTGTTAAATAAAAAAATTCGGACGGGTAAAACAGATCGGGTGTTGTTACAACTGTCAAGTTGTATTGTCATTCATTCTTAGTTCGGGCCCCGAACGAATCATCTGTCCGTAGGTGATAAGGAGTAGGAAACGGCCGTAACAAAGGCCGAACTAGGGACTTCGTGCTTACGGATAGACCTTTATTTAATTTGTTAAATATGCTAAAACTATGAAAACCAGGTATGGGTTAACTATAGGGTAACAGTGCGCAAATGATTCGTAATAGCCGTCACTAGTTGAATAAAGAAAAGTAGGTTCCAATGTAAAATAGAAAGAGTATATATTTAGATGGTGAGGGTCAAAGTGCCCAAATGTTTCATAATAGTGTTAGTTTATTTGTTGAAAGAAGGAGAGTTTGAACCCGTTAAAGATATGACTATGGCAACTAGGAGCCGTTTGAGTAACGCAAGGGTAACGCGGTGGTGGGGTAACAGTGCGCAAATTATTATTAGTGAGTCGTTTTAGTTAATTTGTTAAAAAGGCTAAAACTGTGAAAACCAGGTACCTATGGGTAAACTATAGGGTAACAGTGCGCAAATGATTCCTAAAAGCGCTCCGTCACTAGTTGAATAAAGAAGAGTATAGGTACCAATATAAAATAGAAAGAGTATTTATTTAGATGGTGCGGGTAAAAGTGCCCAAATGTTTTATAACAGCGTTAGTATATTTATTGAAAGAAGGAGTTTGAATCCGTTAAAGATATGACTATGTAAACTAGGAGCCGATGTGGGTAACGCGATAGTGGGGTAACAGTGCGCAAATTATCAGGCAATGAAGTGATAACTCTTTAGGAAAGAAATAATTTAGGGGCCTTTGTGAAAAATAAAGAGAAAGTAACCTAGTGGTAGGGTAAAAGCGCGCAAACGTATTTTAAGAGCGTTACACTACTTTCGTAACTTAGTAGGTAAATTAGATCAGAAATGAGTAATACAAGGTAAATTAAACAGGTGGTTTGTTGCAAATTTCTTTAATTGCGTTTCTTTAAGCGCTGTAGCGCAGTCAATATTATTTCAAGTATTTATACTTATTCATGAAAATAAAGTCATTAATGCATTTGTTAAACGTATTTACAAGAATGAACCAGTCTGAGACAAGCGTCAAAATCTTTAGAGGCTTAAGCATTGTAGGGTAACGATGCGCAAAAATATTGTAAACGGGTAAAATTGAGTAGTAGACCTTGTAAAGAAGAGTATTTTATTGAGTGGGTAGGGTAAAAGTACAGTTAAGTTAGTTAATAGGGAGTAATATTACATTCCACAAGGTAGGTAATTTTATTTCAGTGCTTTTTATTATGCGTCTAAGGTAAAAACTACCTTATAGGGTAAAGCATGGGTACATCATCATCTTTTATGTTGTAATTTAAGCTAGAATTCGCATGCTTTTAAATACTTAATTTACATTGGCGTTGTAAAATAATATGAATACACAGTCGAAGATAATTTACACGCAAGTTAATCAACTACCTACTTTATCGCCATGTTATCTAAGTTCATTTTTGATTGATCAGTATAATAAACGGTACCACGACAATTTTGGTTGCAATAAAATTTGAACTTTGTCATGCAAGACATTGAGTTTGATTTCCCAAAACTTGAAGAATTATCTACGATTTTGAATTCATAGGCAATAATAAGGTGTTGCTAGTTATTATAATGAGTGTTTATGTGTTTACAGCGAGTGCTCATACTGGAGAACATGGCGTCGACGAGTATCCTGATATTAGTGGCATTACTAATGCTAGGGTGAGTAATATATGTATACTTTGATATTATAATATTGTTTTGTTTGTTTGTACCGAATAGGCTCCGAAACTAAAGGACCGATTTTAAAAATTCTGTCACCTATAGAAAGCTACATTATTCCGGCGTAACATAGGCTAAAATTTATTTTCCAAAAAAAATGTCATCCTTATGAAAATTGCAATGATGTATCCCAAATTAGCAAAATTTTGCCTATAAAATTCGTTATTTGGCGTGCGCTGAAAAAAATATTGATGATACATAAAAATTATGTACTACATGATTAAAGTACTCATTATTGCCTACAAAAAATCTGCGAGATAATATATCTAACTATCATAGTTAAGACGGTACCCTGACCAAAAAATCGGCATGCGATAGGAGCATTCCTATTGGTCTAGCGGCACTGGTGGCGCATGAATTACAGTAGTGAATACGCCCAGATTTTAGAATATAATCTTTATAAAATCGAATTTTGGTCTTTTGAAAAAAATGTTCGTTATTAAATTGTCTATCCATTAGTGTTAGTACAAAAAATAATTAATGAACAATTTACGAGGAGATGCATGCTATCAATAATTATTTCTCATTTTTATGTTTTTTTTGGAAGGAGATTAGTGAAATATATACAACATAAAAAAAAACTAAATCTACCATTTTAGAATTAATATTATGTAGCAATTTAATGTATTTTTATTAATTGATATTTCTTTTTAAATAACGAGTAGATAGCTCCTAAAAACAGCATAAAAAACGGCTTGCGCGGCGTTTTGCTCGGGGTACCGCCGTAAGTCACAATAGCAGCTTTTGTGTTAATATCGCCGCCGCCCGGTAGAAACAAAAGTTGGTTACATTCTTATTGTAGTATTAATTATTATTCAAATAATTTAACAGGTGCAACAATTTAGGGTAGGTAGGGTTGGCTAGGGTAGGTACGTTGATAGGTAGGACAGCTGAGTAGGTTGGTAGGTAGGTGGTAGATCAGCTTATTACTAAAATAGAAGATCCAATAAACGTTTTGAGTTCTGCGCAGAGCCTGCATTTGTTATGGTCCTAGATCTAGAGTCGAACCTAAACAGGCATACACTTTATTTCATGCATTTTTTTTTGGCTCTCCCACTGCTGGGCAAATGTCTCCCCCAAGTCAAATTTATTTTAACTTCATTCAATTAAAAGTTCACCAACCTGCACCTTGCCATGCACTGAACAGGAGGCCAGGAGGAACATTGGAACATTCCAGGACCTTGAAGGAATATTGAACAATATACCTTTTCCATTCCAGTCCAGGGTGGGAACATTATCTATACCAATATTATAAAGAGAAAAAAATGTTTTGTTTGTTGGTACCGAATAGGCTCCGAAACTACTGGATCGATTTAAAAAATTCTTTCACCTATGTAAAGCTTCATTATTCCCGAGTATCATAGGCTATATTTTTTACGGGAGCGAAGCCGCGGGGGTAAGCTATAGACTAATAATTATGAAGATCAAATATAGACGAGCTCTTGATTTGTAACACCCGCGCCCGCCAACCGTGCAAAGGTACCGGTGTAGTTATTGGCATTTTAAGTTGCATATCTGGCATTACCTTTCAATAGATTGCAGTGACTATTTATTTGCCACTAAGAATACTTTGGAGGAATGTGGAACAGGGTGTAAAGGCCCACAGGGTTTGTGCATAGCTAAAGGGAGGTTCTTCCGACCAGACGGGTGTAGTGTCTGGTCCGAGCAACTGCCCAACGGTTATTGTCGGACTTTTTTTTTTTTTTGTGACAATCCCACCGCACTATTCCCAAACCACTGCAACTCCTGAAAGCCAGAATCAACAGGGGCGACCACCAGAAAAGCGGCGAGGCAATGAAGCTCGACAGTCCCGGAGAATGAATTTAACTGTCTTGGATCCCGCAACGAAATTAATCAGAAAAGAATAACGGAGGAGTAGGAAAAATGTAAATTTCCACTTCCATATCAAGCAAGAGACAGAACAAACAAGGCCAATAGGCACAAAGGGTCATATACAACTGGGATCTGTATCGGACGGGATATTGTCGGACTGTTGTATGTGTTCAAATCGCGCCGAAAACTTTGCTTGCGATTTTTGTGACGTCATATAATTAATTCGTAGGTGGCGGCGTTGATGCCGCTACATACTCATCAAACAATCCCCTTTCATCTAAAAATATCTCTAATATCTTGCAGGAAGCCATGCGAAAGATGACAGAGGAAGACAAGCGCAAGATCCTACAACAAGTGGAACTGTTCCGTCGCGAGAAGATGACTTTCGACAACGAGGTGGCGAAGTGGGACGACGCCGGCAACGATATCATCATGCTGGCCAAGCACATGTGCATGATCATGTTGGAGATGACGGACTTCACCAGGTAATAAGATAAAATATCTGAGAAGATATCCGATAGTCAAATGTCGAATATCTGCCGGAATATCCCAAAATATCCGCCAGAATATACCAAAGTATCCGCCGAAATATCCCAAAATATCCACCGGAATATACCAAAGTATCCACCGGAACCTACCAAAGTATCCGCCGTAATATACCAAAGTATACGCCGGAATATCCCAAAATATACACTGAAATAGCCGAAGGTATGCGCCAGTAGATCCTAGAATATCCGTCCATGTATCCCATACACATTCGTCAAAGTACTCGCTAGAATATCCGAAAAATATCCGTAAGAATATATTTTAAAATATCCGATAAACACACTTAAGTGACATAACCACCGTCGCGTATCCGACATGGAGGCTGGGTTATTATTATGTGCTTAATATCGTGGTTATAATATGACGGTCGGCAACAAGGTGGCGGCGAAGTGGAACGACGCGACGCCGGGAACGATATAATCATGCTGGCCAAGCATATGTGAATGACTGACCCTTATGACTGCGTCACCGAATGGTGTTGCCGTGGCTGAATTCTGGGCCAATCCACAATATTTATTTTTTTATATTTTCGATCGACACGCTAAGACTTTACCAGGTAGGATACCTAGAATAAAATATCCGCTGGAATAGCCCAGAATATCCGTCCAAGTATCCCAGAGTATCCGTACATTTGTATCCTAAAAATATCCAGAAGAATATTTTTCTCAAATATCCGAAAAAATCTTTGAAAGTAATAAAAAAAGTCCCCTAGATTTTGTATAAAAAAAAGAGAAAAGATATCCGCACTTAATAAATTCGTACACTTATATCAAAAAGCAGTGACTAACTAAATCTAAAAATAAACTCATCTAAATATGGCTTCGAAAAACTGCTGCCCATCGTTGTCCACTGGTATTATGAAAACTGGCAGGGTTTCCATACAATGCTTATTCTCTGGCCAAGGTAATAGCCAGCTCTAGGGTCACGCGAAGTGTCATCTAGGCGATTAGACAGTTCTTGAGCACTCAGACCTCACGGACTAAGGCCTCTTTTCTGGAGACAGAGCAGCGTGGCGTATTGTACGTTTTTACAAGCTTTTATTTAACTTGCAATGTATGTTTGTATGTAAGTGTGTTCGGGTCAAATCCTACAACTAAATTTTAAAGCAGTTATCCTCCACCGATTAAGATTAAATTTTGCGTACACGTTTAGTTTGGATGACAATGAGTGACCTCGTTCTAAATCCAATGTGGCGGATGGCCAAAGATGGCGGACTAGTTATTTTTTGTGCACTGCCATTCACATTTTTTTCAAGGCTACATTTTTTTTTTTTTTTTTGGTGGGATATCATCCAATGACTTCTCCCGCTCTGGGTAAAGCGGGAGGGCGTGTCAGACTTTTACTGACTAAAACCCACCCGTGTTCCTTCAGTTGCTTGCGCCAGGGCCGCGGTAACTCTCTTTCAAATTTATCCGCGACCCAGACAGGCATCGGCCCTATCAGGCCCCGTCACTTTTGCTGATATATCTTTGAGGCGCGCGTAGAACACTACGCGCCGTAAACTCGGGCTTAGTCCTTATCGGACGGTAAGCTACCCATAACTTGCCGCCCGCGCCTACGGTGGCCGGGAATCGGCTTGCGACTCCCGACGCCCGGGGCGTCTCCTGCGGTGGCTAGGGGCGTGAGGGCGTCTCCTTTGCGTCTGCCTTCTCCTTTGCGAGCATTACTGCTTCGCAGAAGGAGGAGACAGCTTCCCATGCCCTGTCGCTCCGTACCATAGCCTGGACCAGGGCCGGACGTGAGAGGTCGCCACCGCCGATCGCCTCCATGAGGACACGGCGGTGCTCCGCCCAAGCGGGGCAGATCTCCACCGTATGCTCCATCGTGTCCTCCGGGCGGTACACACAATGGTGACACCCGGGCGTTTCCTCCCGCTTTATCCTGAACAGGAACCTCCCAAAACAGCCGTGTCCGGTGAGGACCTGCCTCAGGCGGAAGGTGAGGACGCCGTGACGCCTCTTTAGCCACTCCTCAAAGAGGGCCTTACCGCCGCAATTGTGGCGTGCGCAGCGCTGGGTTGCGACAATCGCCCACTCCACGTCACCATGAGAGGAGGAGGAGGAGCTCTGTACGCCGAGCCGCGATTTGTCGCGGCAACGGTGTTTCGCCCCGGCATTTCGCCTCCTCGCGCCACTACCATATTTGCGAGGTCTTTGCCATGGCTACCTGCGGTGGCATCCGCGAGCTCCGCCTGCATCTCAAGCAGACGTGTGTAAAATCGATCCTCCGTAAACACTCGTACAACGCCATAATTATGTTTGAATTTAGTGCGATCTACGCCTCCAGAAATAATCACTAAGAGTTACGAGCCCAAACGGCTGAAAAATGTAACTTCTTATGAGATTATTATTTTCCACAGCTCGAGTTTCTCTGTAGCCGCAGTGCTAGCACAGCACGACGAGCTAAGAAGATAGGATGGCGCAAGAGTACCGACACTAACCCAGATTACTCACTACCAACGAAATCTTTCCCACCCAATTTCGTTTTCCGCTACTGCAGACAAGCACATCTAAATCAAAGAGACATACATTCTCAACGCAATAAATGCTTCTCCAAATCCATCCGATGAGTAGCCCAAGATTGAATTGACTATTATTCTCTTTACAGGGGACGTGGACCGCTGAAGACCACCATGGACGTAATCAATGCTGCCAAAAAAATCTCAGAAGCCGGCACTAAGCTTGATAAGCTTACCAGGGAGATTGCAGAGCAGGTGAGAAAGAGATATATCATCATATAGATTCTTATGCATTCTTTGGACCAACTCTTGATGTCGATGAGTTTAGTCCGATCAACTGTCTGGCAAACCGTAATTAAGGTTACACTAGTCGGACATTCTTTCATACAAACGTAGTCTGGCGATTACTCCACTGTTTGAGTACGTGATGTACGTTCAAAAAAAAAATATCTATATGTCTCATCATTATCTAGCCCTGTATGGAAACAGAAAAGTAAAAAAATAGAAAATTTTAAAGTTATGAGCGTCGAAAGTTCCATATTTCAACACTAATTTTAACGCATCTTTGGGCGGCAATAAATAGCATAAGAAGAATGAAAATTGCAAAACGATCACCATACAGGGATAGATTAGTAATTCAACACTGCAAATAATTTTATTTTGGAAATATACATTTAGTCATTCATGATATCTAGACTCCCCAAAGTCTGTTTTTAAAATTTCGCGCGCTCGTTTTCGTCCTAAATAATCATCCATTTCGCTACAAATTTGCAAAAGTGCTAATTCGTACGCGAACTAGCTTCTTACTGCTGATCACAGCATCTATCTCTTTCGCACGTGTTTTTAGATGAGATAGCATGCATTTTAACCCTGCGCACAGAATAGTTCGTGCCGTCGACTAGCGCAACCTTAAATTTTTCACTTAAGGAAGACACTTGGGGAAGGCCAAGTCCAAGTCCAGCAGTGGACGTCCTTCACACAACACCAAACTCTATGTGGTTGTGACTTCTATAAATAAACCTATTTTGCAACCTGTTTAGTTTGGATGACAATGCATGATTCAAAATGACATCACTTAGCTAGTGCTGTCATTTTCAAATTCAATATGGCGGACGGCCCAAAATGGCGGAGTAGTTATTTTTTGTTCACCGCTTTAATATGGGTATCAAAATAATAAGAAATTTATTTTACATTATTTTATTTCTGTCCTAGTGCCCGGAATCCTCGACGAAGCAGGACTTACTCGCGTACCTGCAGCGCATCGCCCTGTACTGCCACCAGATACAGATCACCAGCAAAGTGAAGGCGGACGTGCAGAACATATCCGGCGAGCTCATCGTCAGCGGGGTGAGTTGATAGTGGGGCGGGTTGTGACAAAGTGAAGGCGGACGTGCAGAACATATACGGCGAGCTCATCGTCAGCGGGGTGAGTTGATAGTGGGGCGGGTTGTGACAAAGTGAAGGCGGACGTGCAGAACATATCCGGCGAGCTCATCGTCAGCGGGGTGAGTTGATAGTGGGGCGGGTTGTGACAAAGTGAAGGCGGACGTGCAGAACATATCCGGCGAGCTCATCGTCAGCGGGGTGAGTTGATAGTGGGGCGGGTTGTGACAAAGTGAAGGCGGACGTGCAGAACATATCCGGCGAGCTCATCGTCAGCGGGGTGAGTTGATAGTGGGGCGGGTTGTGACAAAGTGAAGGCGGACGTGCAGAACATATCCGGCGAGCTCATCGTCAGCGGGGTGAGTTGATAGTGGGGAGGGTTGTGACAAAGTGAAGGCGGACGTGCAGAACATATCCGGCGAGCTCATCGTCAGCGGGGTGAGTTGATAGTGGGGAGGGTTGTGACAAAGTGAAGGCGGACGTGCAGAACATATCCGGCGAGCTCATCGTCAGCGGGGTGAGTTGATAGTGGGAAGGGTTGTGACAAAGTGAAGGCTGACGTGCAGAACATATCCGGCGAGCTCATCGTCAGCGGGGTGAGTTGATAGTGGGGAGGGTTGTGACAAAGTGAAGGCTGACGTGCAGAACATATCCGGCGAGCTCATCGTCAGCGGGGTGAGTTGATAGTGGGGAGGGTTGTGACAAAGTGAAGGCTGACGTGCAGAACATATCCGGCGAGCTCATCGTCAGCGGGGTGAGTTGATAGTGGGGAGGGTTGTGACAAAGTGAAGGCTGACGTGCAGAACATATCCGGCGAGCTCATCGTCATCGGGGTGAGTTGATAGTGGGGAGGGTTGTGACAAAGTGAAGGCGGACGTGCAGAACATATCCGGCGAGCTCATCGTCAGCGGGGTGAGTTGATAGTGGGGAGGGTTGTGACAAAGTGAAGGCGGACGTGCAGAACATATCCGGCGAGCTCATCGTCAGCGGGGTGAGTTGATAGTGGGGAGGATTGTAACAGCGTTATCATCGAAACAACGAAGGGTTAGCTTTAGCCAGCTGATACAGCTGGCTGGTTGGCTGGATCGTTGTACCAAGTACCAGTATTTTTTTTACATAGAGCGACTGCCCCTCTGGCCTCTAGAACTCAGTAATCGGGTGACATGGTACCGTTTGGCTAGAATGCCGTCTAGTTCTGGGTTCTGACTACCTGTCTAACTTTCAAAGACACATTTTTATTTAATGCCACATAATTTATGTATACTGTGATTTTTAATTTCGTAGACTAAACTGACAGCTGCCAATGACCTTATGTTTTTTAATGTAACAAGCGCGGAGCATAGTGTTGTAGGTAAGACTCAACCATAAGTGATTCATCGAATCAAAGTGACATGACTCCTCAATTAAATTTTACTAGTTGGTGTAACTAAATGTTTAATGAATATAAACGTAATATTTTTTTCAATACAGTTGTTAAACATGGCGTACTTTCAGAGACTATAATTATGATTCGAAAATTAAATATTTTGCACAGGCATCTTTATCTTTAGCATTGAATTCTCAAAAGTCTTTTAAATGGTTGTTTAATATATTTAATTACCAGTTTTAATTTAAATATTTTCACATCAACATTTGTCAAAAATCGAATAGGCTGTATAGGTAGTTTTCGTTGTAAAAAAAATATTTCCAGTTGCGCAACGTGCCATTTTCTGTTTTTTTTTTTGTGAATAAACATAACTAATTCATTGATTTGTTTTTACTATTTTACACAACTGTATTGAAAAACGTCGTGTGATACACGGGTGTGTAGGTTATTGCAAACTCGTGTCATTAAAATATTTTTTTGCCGTGAAATAGTTACATTTTCGATCTACTTCGATTTTCGATTAACTTAGCAGGTGGCGTTCTGTAGTTTCTGCCTACCCCCATGGAAAAAAGGCGTGAGTTTATGTATGTATGTTTCGACCACTTACGATAGTCAGGCTAAGACACTATTTTATCTATACTAATATTATAAAGAGGTAAAGTTTGTGACGTTGTAGTAATCTCTGGATCTACTGAACCGATTTTGGAAATTCTTTCACCAGTAGAAAGCTACATTATTCCTGAGTGTCATAGGCTATAAAATATTTAAAAAAAATAGAGATCCTTATGAAAATTGCAATAATGTAACCCAAGGTAGCAAAATGTTGCCTATAAAATTCAATTGATGATAGATAAAAATTAGTAGGTGGGTAGGTAGGGTAGGCTGGGTAGGCAGGGTAGTCGATTGACGGGAGCGAAGCCCCAGGGGTCAGCTAGGGTAACGATAAAATGACAAACCCCCAAATGTCAGTTTAGTCTACGAAATTAATAATCAGAGATAAACGAATGGACTGTAATTTTGTGACAGTCATTCTGACAATACTGAGTCGATAAAGGAGCAAAGCAGATTCTATCCTGCATACACCAAGCGAAAATAGACCTTAAGGAACCTATTTTTATACTGTGACAGTACAAGTATTGTATGACAACGTTTTCTACAGAACAACACAGAAATGCAGGCACAGACAAGCGGAGCGATTATAGTGTCAGGGGTGAGTTTTATGTCCGGGATGGTTACGGTTCCTGTCCGAGTTTTGTCCGGTTTTCATCCGATTGGTCCACATATTCACGTTTTGGAGTCTTGTAAACGTATATTTGCAATGAATCTGGCTTTGCCAATGCAACATTCAAACATTATTTATGGATGGTTTTGGTGACCAGAGATTCAGGTTTTTTTTTTATTGTCCGTGGTTTTCTACAACCATCGTTTGCGGTCATTTTCATTTATCATCAATGTGGTGTGGATGACTTGGAAATGCTTTTGTGAATGTTCTATATACGTTCTGTCTGACGCAGGAATCATCATCATACTGCCCTTGTCATAATAATATAAAAATAAAATATTTTAATAACAATTATTAAAATTATTTTAATATTAATTATTAAAATTATTTCAATAATAATTATTAAAATAAATCATCATCATCATACTTGGGGTCTGCGCATCACGTTTTCACAGTTTAACAATCATACAGTTGGAAAACGAATATACTTGCGTAAAGCAACGGCTGGGATATCGCGGGGAGGTGAGCGGCGCCGATGGTGTTGTGCGGTGCCTCGTGAACAGCCGATCTATAGAGTGCACGGAGCGTGGACGCGACGCGGTTGGTCAGTCGATCCTTGTGTCAACTGACCAACCAATCGCGTGCTCGGAATGGTGCTAAACGTTCTTCCCCGCGTCCCGCTTGGTAACCAAAGAGACCTGAAATAGTAAATTGTGATACAAGGGTGGAAAGTAGCTTATTGCAATCGAGCTGTCATTAACAAGCCCGAGCCGAAGGCGAGGGTTTTTAATGACACGAGTTTGCAATAACCTACACACCCGTGTATCACACGACGTTTTTCAATACGTTTTTCAAGAATTAAATTTGTTTTGTCCATAAAATAAAATTATTGTAAGTCGCCATATATCTTTCTCGAGATTTTTGGGGCAAGTTTTCATCCTGCCCAGTGTTTGCTTCAGATAAAATATCGGGCAAAGTTAATTCTATTTCATCACTTGTACTTGAACTCAAAAAAAAAACGTATCACACATGAAATTAAAATTTTCAGAAAATGGCGCGTTTTTGCAACTGGACATATCTTTTTTTACAACGAAAACAGCCTATACAGCCTATTCGATTTTTGACAAATGTTGATATAATTAAATTAAAACTCGTAATTAAATATATTAAAAAACAAGAGTTCAAGTGCAAGTGATGAAATGGAATTAACTCCACCCGATATTTTATCTGAGGCTAAAACTGCGCAAAATGAAATTTTGTCCCCAAAATCTCGACAAAGATATATGACGAATTACGATAATTTTATTAATTCTTTGATTTGTTTTTACTATTTACCACAACTGTATTGAAAAACGTCGTGTGATACACGGATGTGTAACCTACACACCCGTGTATCACACAACGTTTTCAACTTCGTTTTCGAACTCGTGTCATTAAAAAAATAAATTGTTAATGATAGCTCGTTTGCAATAACCTATTTTCCACCCTTGTATCACAATGTACTATTCTCGCCACCCATATCCTTCACTAATACAACATCGTAAATTTCAGTTGGACAGCGCGACCTCCCTCATCCAAGCGGCTAAGAATCTGATGAACGCTGTCGTGCTCACCGTGAAGGCTTCCTACGTCGCCTCTACCAAGTACACGAGACAGGGAACTATTGCTGTGAGTTATACTATTTTTATTAGGTTTAAATTTAGTTGGAGTGTAATATTATAATAAAGGCAGGTTTTACTCTAAAATTAATTTAAAGTATTTCGCCGCGACAGCGACCGGACACTGAGACTGCTACTTGCAATTAATTTATTAGATTTATTTAATTAGTTCAACAATCTTAATATTTGGTAATTGATTCATATTTATTATTTAATTCGGTTTTTACTTTATGTAAAACACAAATGATAACGATATAAACTTACCAAAAGAATTAATACGGTGGTTATTATGTACAATTTTTGAACGCACACTACGGCATTTTGACGTCTTAATGTTGGCTATGATTGGACCATACTAATTTGAAATAAGACCACAATCGTATTTATGCCCTTATTTTTCGCCCCATTTTTGAAGCGCTTAGCGGTCATCTAGAGTATTATTGATCGAAGAATTTTAAATTCGTTATACAGATGAAACCAGACACATCGTCCCAGTAGCTAATACTGGAGCGCTATACTTACTATATTAATGGGATAATCAATGCAAGTAACTAACTAATTATATACAATACAAATATAATCCGAGCATCCTGTATATAATAAAGCATGAGTTTCCAAACATATAACAATATACATGCAAAATAAAACCCAGTAAGGCTTCTAAGAAATATATGCTTTATAAAAGAATGTAGGCTTGCAATAGGTAGTTGAAATAATAACCGACTTCAAAAAAGATAGTTCTCAAATCGACTGAAAATTTACGAAAATTATTAAGTATAGAACACTTCCAGTATATCTAAAAATCAATTGTATATCGAAGCATGAGTGTAAAAAAATTAACATTTTGAAAAATTCGACGCTAGTTTTAAAAATGCTTGAAAGTATTGATAACAAATATCGCTTGGATATGTGCTTTCCCCGCGTTTATTAGGCATCCGTGATAATATGTGAGAGTGGCTAAAAATATTTATAAGTGAAGTCAGGGAAATTAATTGTTTAAATTTAATCTGGTCAAGATGAAGGTATAATATTTAATAACAAAGCAATTATAGCTCAATCAGCTGACAGCAGTAATGAAATTTTTAAAGAACACTGGCGAACTCCCAAACAGCCAACTTAGAGCTTTTAGCCCCAAGGGTAAAAATATCCATATTGGGCTTATTTAGGGTCCAAAAAAATGTATGGCTATTTTTGGGGCATATATAGTATTTCATGCATTACTAACGAACCCGATTGTCCCTTGAAATGCTGCAAAGTTTAATGATGACACGATTCATTTTAAAACGAGATGGATCATTCGTTACATTTACCCCATCTACGAAAATGTTACAGTTGTTTAGTGTAAACATGTATGTCCTCAAAAATTCCGATAGCTCAAAACGCCAAGACGATTTATTACCAATGATCGACAATGTAGATAAAGCAATTCAATCTGACACCAGTCTAGCCAAGGGGTACCGTGTTACCCAGTTACTGGGTTGTGGAGGTCAGATAGGGAGCCGCTCCATGTAAAACACTGGTACTCAGCTAAATCCGGTTAGATTGGAAGCCGACCCCAATATAGTTGGGAAAAGGCTAGGCAGATTGATTAATTGACAATGTTGATCTTTAATTCGTTATAATAAGTTCTAATTAAAAGTAATTAAAACCGAGTTATATTTTATTTACCTTAGTAAAACGATACTCATTTAAACAATGCCCTAGGTACCCAATACAAGGTTTTTTTGGGGCTTTTGTATATTGCATTTGGGGCTATTTTGTTTTAGGAGTTGGTAAGCCTATTCCCAAACAAATTGTTGTTAAAAAAAAAATGCGTCTTCCGACTAAGCATATGGCAAAATATAGAGTTTGAGTTTGAGAACATTTTGTCTTCAGTTATAATTTTATAATAAATCAGGAATTAACGATATTCCAGTTCTAGAAATCTAAAGGATATGTTAACAATACCGCAGCCTTATTGCGTTATGAATTCGGCAGGGCAAAGAGTATGAACAATCGACCAATCACATAGACGGAAATCCACATCGCATTTTTCTTCTTGCATGTAATTGGTCGATTTTTCATACTCTTTGTCTGGCCGAATTTATTACACAATAAGGCTGCAGGTTTATGTCATTATGCCGGTTGACAGATGAATTATTGTCCATGGCAACACAGCTTAGCCAGAAGCCATGATTTTATTAGTTATCTAGTCAATTGAGTTTTCAATGGGACGATTTTTACGCCAGACTTTGATAGGCCATAACATTGATTTGATAAAACTTTGTAAATTATTTAATTGATATCTATCACGACCACATATGTAGGTAGACGCTTAATAATTCCATCAACAATTTTTTCGCCATTGTTCTTTAAATTTCTTACTCCATAATGTATGGAATTGACTGCACATCTAAATATCACCATTCCCAAACATTTTGGGCTTAAACTAAAACAACTTGTAACTAAAATCAATAAAAAATTAAAACTAAATATTAAAATTAATTAAATATTAATTTAGTATTTAAATTGTAACTTTTTCTTATCATTTTTGAGGTGCAAGTGAAATTGGACCTTAAAGTTATTAACAATTAGTTTCCCTGAATGTATTATAAATACCAAAGTGGCTTGAAAGCGCCCCGCGTAGTTTAGTTAAGCTAAGCTTATTATAAGTATATTATTTTTAACATAAGACGCGTCCTGTCACATGTACATTAATACTCGAAAATGTGGTTCAAATAAATGGCACTAGATGGCGCGATATGCATCGATTTGTTATTTGAATTGTGTGTAAAATTAAAATTTTATAGTCTAGTCAATCACGTCGGAGGCGTCTGAGTTCTTGCTCTATTGAGTACTCATATGTCAAGCTGAAGAATCATAAGCCAAACTTGAGAGTTGTGATTGGTTGACAGTTGATTGGCAGGTGTGGCCATTTTGAGTTTGAGTCGAGCATGAGCATCTGGAATACGGGCTTAAGACTATTTATTCCATAAGAAACGCTGTACATGGAAGCTGTTGGTTAAAAACAAAATTAAAATAGGTTCATCCGTTTAGGAGCTATGATGACACAGACAGATACAAAAAATTGCTGGTCGCGGATAAATTTGAAAGAGAGAAACTCCCCTCTTTTTCCGTCAGGGGTTAATAAATACAAACGAAATAAAATTAAAAAAACCCAACACATTTTTAATATTTTATGCTATATAATTTATCTAGTAGTAGACACGCTTTGATCGACAATCTGTTGAACACGTAATTATGACACGATATCTTGCGAAAACAGCCCGATTCAAACAGTAAAACGCCCATAACTTTTGAACGACTGAAACGATTTTCATCAAACATAGCTAAGAACACTCTCAATAAAATCAAAATCGGTTTAGGAGATATTATGCCACAGATATACGGACAGACAGACACACTTATAACACCCCTCTTTTTCCGTCGGGGGGTAAAAGTGGCACAAGACGCGTCTTATATGAACCATTCCATAGTATTAAGATATTAATGATTCCATTGCTAACTTGTACCTCCGCTGTGCTGTGGACAGAACTATGTGAGTCGTAGAGCTGTATATAAGTTTAATAGATGTTTAGAGCTTAGTTTCATGTTCTTTTTTAGGGTTCCGTACCTTAGAAGGTTAAAACGGAACCCTAGTATTTTTTTTCATGTAGTTAGGTTTTATTTTCCTACTCATGTTTCATTCAATTGCTAAAGATTCTAACTCAAAATAGTTACAATTTATTATAGAGCGTTCACAAGTTCTACAGGCTGTGATCATATTTGAAAAACTACTTTTATACTCAGTAAATTTTCAAAAAAATATTATCACACATTTCTGTTACCTGTGTATGATTCAAGTTTTCACGCGTGTCACATCGGAACAGCACTAAGGGGCGGGACCACAGACATAAATCTAACTAGATAACGCAAGTCTCTCCATCTGTATGAAAACCAAGCGTGCCACTTTTTCACACACAATTTAACTTACCAATGAAGGAAAACATTTCCAATGCCTCGGCCAACTTTTTCAATACATTCCTTACAGCTCATTATGGCACAAAATACAGCATTTTTCTATGTTTCGGTGGCTTGCTGGTGCCGATAATGCTAAATGAAAAGCTCACATTACGATCATTTGTCGTAACTTTACTCCGTTTTTTGGCACGGGAAATACATACAATCGCGTCATCTAGTTAGATTTATATCTGTGGGCGGGACAAACAGAAAAGACGGTAAGACGAGGACGCGACGCAAACGCGGCGCCCCTTCAATAAATAGACTTCATTTAAAAAAGCTAAATTAAAAATCAAAATTCCGACTGCTTAAGAAGCGATCTAAAAAGCTTACGCATGTCGAAGGATCAGGCAGTTCGCCAATATGTATCCGCTATCGCTTCTTAAGCAATCGGGTTTTTGATTTTTAATCGAGCTTTTATTAGGTATTTACAACTTTTTAGAGTTTTTTTTTTTATAAAAACTTTTAATCATATTTAATTGGTATATATTGTTGTAATATCTCTGAAACCCCATCCTTTTGATACCCCACTCGATAGGTTGCGAAGAATAAAAAAATTGCAACCTCTACAATATGGCGCCCAAAACCCGCCATGTTTTTTTTTTTTAATGTCACTTATCTAAGAACACTTAGGCGGCCAAGACCTATCTAACGATGTCTTTATTATAAAAATCCGTCAATAGGTTTGAAAGATACGAGGTAAAAAAGAATGATACATACAAACAAGATACGCGCGAAAAACATAACCCTTTCCATTAAAAAAGACAGTCTTTTCTGTTTATTTTGTGTCGCGACGCTTCTATACATTTTGTATGAAAATTTATTGAAGGGGCGCCTCGTCTTCCACGCGTCCTCGTCTTACGTCGTTTCTGTTTGCCCCTAAGAAAAACATGCTTTGCCTCAAAAAGTTATTTAAAATTGCACTAAAGGAGTGTAGCACAAGGTTTAATTTTCAGTAGCAATCTCTTTGCTTGCATGTACATTTCTTTTCGTACTAATACCCTATATTCTATACCTATTAAAAATTCGTTAATATTTTCATAATCACTTATTTTTATATCACTATAGATAAAGAGTCTGTAACTTACAATCAGATGCCATTTTTTTTTGGTTAAGTACAGTATTCATTCAAGTCTTACGCACCATAATAAGGATGGTTCCTCGGTAGGAATATGATAATTCTATTTAGTCCGTCAGTGAGATTATCAAATAATATTCGACACGTATTTTTTGCTTTACCAAATCAATAATAATTTACAAAGTTAAAGCGAATCAAAGTTCAGGAGTGACGTCACTAAGGCAGTAGAAATTTTCAACATAATTTAACGCATTTTATCGTCGTCACTTTATGTTTACGTGTCAAAAGAAAAAAATACGTGAACGATATTTTTTATTAATCTACCTGACGGACAAAAAACAAAGGAGATGTATCATTTTCGGCCATGAGATGTATATTTATCAAAAAAAGTAGCAAAATCCTACGAATTGAGGAAAAATATTCCTTCGTGAATTTAAGCCTGGTTTCTGCATACAAAAAGTAATAGTTTTTCAATTATTGCCATAGTCTATTCAACATGGCGTCTCTCATAGAGTCTGGCAAACAAAAGTAGACTGAAAAAGCGCGACAAATTTTAAAAACAAACAAACAACAACTATACAAACTTTACAAATTATTTTCTGTAATTCTGTCCCTTTCATTATATTTATTTTCTACATGTATGGTTTCTTCCACTCCTATGCAAGCTATTTCGCCCAAGTACTGGTTCTGGGTTCTTATCCTATATTTCTGCTCTAAATTCGTAAGTTTTTCAATAGTTTACACCATCTCATCAACCCCTGCTACAACCTCCCAGATCTTCTGTAAAAGAAAAAATATGTTAAAATTACAATGCAACTTTTATTATGGTATGATTATTTACATTAGATAACCATAATGCATTATTATGAAGGTGTTTAACTTATTATAAAATTAATGTGAATAATAATAGAGAAATAGTTTTTGAATCAATAGTACTAACTTAAGAAATCTAACAACACATGTAAGCAACCTTGTTTTTGTTGGAATTCGGTGTATTTCTCCTGTTGTTTTTCTTTTTATTTAGACATCATGCGAAACAACATCTCCCGTAATCCAATTTTAATTGTTTTATTAATTTTTCACTGAATAAATGCTATTAAGACCACAACAAATCAAAACAACACGCCATCTTGTTTTGGGCAACTGAGGTTGACACTAGTATAGCATTGCCATATAAAAAGTTTGCAAATAATTCGAGTGTCTACTTTCGTTTGCCAGACTCTAGTTTGCATTTCGATTTCGTTCTGAAATCATGTCACGTCAAAGCATAAATAACGAAGACTTTAATTAAAAAGGTGAGTGTTCTTGTAGTAAAAATTACTATTATTCTCAAAAACATATTTTACGTCTAACTAATGTAAAAGCAAGCGTGACGATTACATCGTTAAAAATATTTATTTACTCTTCTGAAGTGAACTTCTGAACGAATAATTCAAAATGACTTGATTGACTACTGAGTGTCACGTTACTACGTCAGTTCAGTCACTTCAGTCTCGTTTGTCACGACTATCGGTGTTTTTACTTTTCATTTTCTCATTATTTCTACAGTTAAGTACATATCGAAAATAATCACATTTCTGTAAGACGATAATTATCATTTTCTAGGTTTCAACGTCAAAACTAAAACTTCTCATGGCTGTCACATAACTGTCAAGATAAACGTCAAACATTTTTAATTTTTAAGAGCGGACTCTAGTCAACAGGAATTTGAAAAATAGGTATTTGATGAAACTATTGCCATCGCGTCACCTCCAACCTCACCCCGTAAAGTGCGAAAGGGACAATTGCAGCTCAGGCTGATTTTACCTACAAAAACATTGACTAAAAGACGTTTCGTATTCTGCTGTTTTCTTCATGAAAACTGGTCTGACCTAAAATAGTTATTTATGCTACAAGTGCGGAAGGTAGGTGATTTCCGATGAGTGGCATTTTTATTCACGAGCGAGCGAAGCGAGTGAGTGGATAAATCGACACGAGTCGGAAATCATCTTACGTACGTGTATCATACAATATTTTACTATGCATTGTGCGAGGAAATAAATAAATTAATAAAATGAAATTAATAAAATGGCGGGCTTATTCAAGCGCGTTCAGCATATCCACAGATTAACTAATAGTTCCTCGGGCATATCTACTGCGCATGTGCGAATAGCTGTCACATCGTAACGCAATAAGGCACGAGCAAAATATACGTTCTGCCAAACATATTTAATGAATATTTAAAATTAATTTATTGATCAAAATCTAAATCTAGAGTAATTAAAAACGCCTAAAATAAAGTATTAGTTTCATTTTACGTTTTATATGAATGATAATCTGTACATAACTAATTTTTAAAACTTTTCTCAAATAATAAAAACTCTATGCGTCGGGCTGACGTTGGAGTTAAAAATTAAAAAAATACAGGAAAGTAAAAAGAACTAGTGAAAAAAAGTGACACTTTCCGCACAGTTTGGCTGCTTGGAAAACCGCTCTTTTCGAGGACATGCATTGTAAAATTCTTATTTTAAAATTTAGAGGAAAAGTATATCTATGCTCCTATCATTTCCTTTTTTGTTAAAAACTTATAAAATTTTGTCTGAAAGTCTTCTGAACATGGCGGTAAAAACGGGCATTTTTTCAGATTTTTGGATTGTCATATTTCTTTTTGTGATTATGTTTTGGAAAAAAGGAAATGATACAGGCACGTATTAATTAGACCTAGATTTTATGGAAAAAAATCATTGCTCTAGAGGCATTATCCACGAAGAAAACAGCAGAATGTGTTTGTATGGAGAAAGTCTCACTAGAGTCCCCTCTTAAGATTTACGTAAAAAACATTTGTTAATAAGGAAAAAAACATACGTTATTCTATTCAGGGGTTAGTTGCCCAGCTTTTCTAAAAGGTACAGGTTATGGCAGGCGTCCCATCCAAAAATGAAACATCCCCTACTACCCTCAGATCAAATAAAAAGTCAAGATGGAACGTTGCAAACAACAAAGTGAAGCCGGTTCAAACTATGCCTTGCCGTATAAATACACAAATACACGCGAAAACGTACAACGAAACTACCCCTTAGCTTGTCAGTTGAGCTTTATTATTTTATCTGTGAGCTCGAATGACAAGCTATCGCGTAATTTCGTTAATAAAGAAAAAAACATACTTTATTCTATTCAGGGGTTAGTTGCCCAGCTTTTCTAAAAGGTACAGGTTATGGCAGGCGTCCCATCCAAAAATGAAACATCCCCTACTACCCTCAGATCAAATAAAAAGTCAAGATGGAACGTTGCAAACAACAAAGTGAAGCCGGTTCAAACTATGCCTTGCCGTATAAATACACAAATACACGCGAAAACGTACAACGAAACTACCCCTTAGCTTGTCAGTTGAGCTTTATTATTTTATCTGTGAGCTCGAATGACAAGCTATCGCGTAATTTCGTTGTAGGTGAGTGCGTATAATTGTGTACTTGTACGGCAAGGCATAGTTTGAACCGGCTTCACTTTGTTGTTTGCAATGTTCCATCTTGACTTTTTATTTGACCTGAGCTACTACCTATTAAGATTATGAATTTGATTTTTCGTAGACGCTCAAACAAAGTTATCGCGGTATGTAATATGAGGAACATCATTAGACTTGTCTATATAGAGTTAGTGCATGTAAAGTAGCGTCTATGCTAGCCAAGCCGAACAAAATTTAACACAGCATGAAATCGTGTGACGTAGCGCGCTCGTTCAATGATTTAGGTATATATGTCACTGGATTATTAATTCCGTAAGTTTGTTATTAATCTTGCGAGATTATTCAATCATTATGATAAAAATGAATGTATACAGTATATCTGCCTCATAAGGAAAAAATCCCGGTCAATAGCGAGTCAGACTCGCGCACCGAGTGTTCCGTACCATCCATACTAATATTATAAATGTGAAAGTAACTCTGTCTGTCTGTCTGTTACCTTTTCACGCTTAAACCGCTGCACCGATTTAGATGAAAGTTGGTATGAAGATAGTTTGAGACCTGGGAAAGGACATAGGCTATATAGATAGGGTAGGGTAGGGTATGGTAGTGTAGGGTAGAGTATTGTAGGGTAGTGTAGGGTCGGGTAGGTTACGGTAGGGTAGGGTAAGGTAGGGTAGTGTAGGGTAGGGTAGTGTAGCGTAGTGTAGGGTAGGGTAGTGTAGGGTAGGGTAGGGTAGATAAATGTTTGGTCTTTTTATGGCAAAACAAAGTTTGCCGGGTCAGCTAGTCATACATAAATATTAAAGTGTGCTATTTAGATACATCATTTTTAGGGTTCCGCACCCAAAGGGTAAAAACGGGACCCTATTACTAAGACTCCGCGGTCCGTCTGTCTGTCACCAGGCTGTATCTCATGCAGTGATAGCTAAAAGTTGAAATTTTCACAGATGATGTATTTCTGTTGCCGCTATAACAACAAAATAAGTATTTAAGTGGGGCTCCCATACAAGAAACGTGATTTTTTTGCCGTTTTATGCGATAATGGTACGGAACCCTTCGTGCGCAAGTCCGACTCGCACTAGGCCGGTTTTTTTCTGTAATTTTTACATAAAGTTTTATGACATAGAATAACTTCAGATTTTTTTTCAATACAAACTTCTGTGATAAGGTGGAAACAGTATTATTATTTATCGTCAAAAGTAGAAAACTATGCGGCTTAAAAAAAAGCAAATATATTTGTAATAAAAAAAAACTTGTGATCTTGCAATTAGCGCTCTTTCTTAACGGACCCCACATGCCCTAGTAGCCCCACTTCAAATTTTTAAGTCGCTTTCAGTCCAAGTTACAAAAAAAAACTTTTTCATTTGGAAAATATTTGGGCAAACGTCATCTAAACTAAAACTATTTCAAGTTGATAGCATTAGTAGTTCTTGAGATATCCAGCTGTGACAGACGGACAGACAGACTGAGTCGCATCATAAGGGTTCCTTTTTACTATTTTGGTCTGCAACTTAATAGGGCTTCATACAGCCCTATTAAGTTGCAGGTCATTTTATTGCAAAACATAAACAGCCTGTTTTTATTGCTATATAATTTAGTTTAGCACATTTTCTTTGTATTTATTTCCATTTTTTTTTTTTTTTAATTTATCTTAAAATACTTTATAACTTTTACTACAAGTATCTAACACCTTGTAGATTTTTTGTGACAGACCTCGACTATTTTGAATGTCATTGTTAAAAGCCGATCAACATTTTTTCTACGTAAGTAGGCATAGCTATTCATCGCCATTTTGATTCTTGTTCAAAGTTGGACGATAAAATAAAATCGAAGTAGCGATGGCTGTCTAAGGGCCGATTTCACCAATGAATCAACTAAACTGAGTTAATGCAAATACAGCGTTCAGACTGGTTGAGACCGCTGAGAAACTACCAATCAGAACGCTGTATTTGCATAAACTGAGTTCAGTTGAACTAATCGCGATTAGTTTTATTGGTGAAATCGGCCCTTTGTTTCAATCTCCTTGATTCCGCCATTAATGCAAACCTTTCCATCACAATTTTACAGTCGCCAATAGTAGTATGGCGCATGAAAGCCCCGGAGAAGAAGCCGCTCATCCGGCCGGAGAAGCCAGAAGAAGTGCGCGCCAAGGTTCGGCGCGGCAGTCAGAAGAAGCAACCCTCGCCCATACACGCGCTCGCCGAGTTCCAGAGCCCGGCTGAGAGCGTCTAGAGTGAGTGAACCCACACTATTCCCAACTCCTGCAGCTCCTGAAAGCCAGAACCCACACTGGCGAACTCTCAAGCGCTGAGTCAGTGAAGATCGACGAGTCCCTGAGAATCAATTCAGATGCTTTGGATCCCACAACGAAAATTGTTAGAAAGAAAAGCGGGAGAGTAAAAAAAAACCTCCTGTACTGTGATTTTTAATTTCATAGACTAAACTGAGAGCTGCCAATGACCTTTTTTTACCCGACTGCCGCAGGAGGGTAATGTGTTTATCAATCTATGTATGTATGTTTGTTCCTATATGGCGTTAAAGAGACCAAACGCGTTGGCCGATTTTGATGATTCTTACGTCAATCGATTCGTCTTAACCCTGCGAGTGTCACTGGCTACATTAAAATTGCAAAATAGAAAAATGGCGGATTTTGGGCGCCATATTGTGGGGGCCCAAATTTTTTTTTCTTCCAAGCTCATCTTGTGGGGTATCAAAATTAAGTGTTTTAATAGGTTATTACAAAAATATAAAATACTCATATGTTTAATTGTACCGGACACTAAAAAAAAATAACTAAAAGTTGTAAATAAAAAAAATATATAAAAATAACAAAAAACACGACTGCGCGAAAGCGAACTAAAAAGACGTAAACAAGAAGAAAATCATGCTGTGCAGTCGGAGGATATATCTGGTTTTAGTCAGCCAGCTCGCGCTTAAGTATCCTCCGACTGCACAGCATGATTTTCTGCGCGGAGTATAGTGCTGTAGGTAAGGCTCAATCATAAGTGATTTATCGAATCAATGTGACATGAATCCTCAATTTAATTTTACTAATTGGTATAAATAAATGTTTTATAAATATAAACGTGATATATTTAAATTTAACAGTATTCATACACATAGTGCATAAACTTTTATTGTGTTAAATATGAAATCAAAAATAAAATAAATGAGTAGATACGAAATAAGGGCCGCTAGTTTCTTAACAAATGTATTTTTTTTTGCCGTGAAATAGTTCCTTTTTCGATCTATTTCGATTTTCGATCACTCAGTTTAGTCAGGATACGACACTATTTTTATTTAACGATAAAGTGACAAACCCCCAAATGTCAGTTTATTCTACGAAATAAAAATCCCCTAGGTTACCCCTAGGGCGCCGTCCATTAATCACTTGATGATGTTTTAGCTTTTTTAACCCCCCCTCATCCCCCTCTTGGTGATACGTGGTGAAGTTTAAGACATACCGTCGACCACATCATCGCTTACCATCATAGAACGAGTGCCCACAACCAAAACCTTATCGTTTTACTTTCAAAACCTTATTAAATCGCTACACTAGATGAACCTGAACCCGGCAAGGTGGGCAGTACCGGCCAAAAACGATAAACAAAATAAAAAGACGGTTTTATTACAATATGTCTGATATTAATAATGTACATAGGTTTCGTAATTAATTGGGCGCACGGTAGGCGCAGTGGTTGAGCGATTGACTGCTTTGTATGACCTACAGATAGTTGTTCCGGCTCTGGGTGTTGTGTATATGAGTTTTTGTGTTTGTAAACGCACCCACGATACAGGAACAAATTCCTAGTGTGGGGCAAAGAAAAAAAACACTACCTGCCGCTTTTCGGTTTAGAAATCGCGCGTTAGACAAAAAAACGACACGTGATATCTTACTACACCCCCCTCCCACCTTGTGATATTTCGTGATTTTTGCTAAACTCCCTCTCACCCCCTTTCAAGCCTCACGTGATTAATGGACGGTCTCTAGGCAAGATTGCTTCACCGTCGACCACATCATCGCTTACCATCAATGTACGAGCGCCCTCAACCAAAAACATCGCTCATCGTTTCACGGTCAAAACCATATAAATTCGCTACACTAGATGAACCTGAACCCGGCAAGATGGGCAGTACCGGCCAAAAAGGTCACAGTGTTATTTATTTATTAATCTCAAAATCCACAGCTCTTAAAAATACCAATAATGCTATGTCTGAACAAATAAACAGACGGTTTTATTACACTATGTCTCATATTAAAAATGTACATTTTGCGCGTCATATGAAGCCTGACCGCATTTTTAAAAATGTTAAGTAATTTAACCGACCTGCCTAATTTTTTTCCAATATTTTGTTAAATCTTTTGCGGTTACGGTTGCCGAGTTTACGAAAAGATTGTTTACAGACATTTTAAATGTCACCTATAACTCCAAAAACGAAAATAACTCGTAATAAATATAGAACATTTCGTATCGAGCATAAATAGCCAATTTCGAAAGCTACATGCGAGTGTATACACACAATCAACGCGCGCTTTTTCGAGAGGTAACAGGTTCAGTATCACTGCCGGATGGGGCGGTGGAAAAAGCGCGGGCGTAGCGGCAGAATGCGTCTACCAACAGTAGCCTATTCAGTTACATACTATTTTTTTCTTTTAATTGCAATTTGTTTCAGTAATAATTACGTTGTAGTTACATAATGATACCCAAACTCCATACAAAAGTCATTTGGTAACTATTGTTATGTAATTTAGTTTTTTTTTTTAATAATCCACGTGTCTAAATGTTCATATTTCGAAACGAATTTCTTAGGCAATGTGTTAAATAATAGACAAGGTAGTGGAAAAATGGTTTTAACACAGAATGCTCACATTTTCTTCTAGAAATGATTTATTCTCATCAACCAATGTTCACTTGAAAACATGATTTGCAGACGATTGGCTATTGTTTTTTTTTTGCCTCATTTTTGATGTTCTCAAATGGTCTGGGTATGTGTCACGCTACTGATGTCTGAGAATTGTGTAGTCGGTATCTAACATCACTAAATCTATCTATAAAGATTGTATCCGGTTTTTGCCGTAAAACGATGAGATACAAATTTTGGTCATGAGCATACGTACTATCAGGTGAAATAGTGGTCAAACGCGAGCCTTTCAATAATAATGAAAACATAATAACAATTACGCCGCGCCGGCGGGCCGCCGGGCTGAAATTCGATCTGGAGTAATATACTCTATCCATAGGTCGCTGGTTCAGATCCGGCTCGAAGGACCAAAACATTAATTATAACATTAATTATTGTCAATGCGAATGTCAGTGGAATGTAAAAATGTCAATGAGTGCCAACGGGCTGGAATCAAGAAATAAATTGCAAGTTGTCCGATCCAAACCGCGTCTATTAGAACACTAAATTAATATTGATACAAATGCATCATCAATGCTCTGCTTGCTGCTGCTGCATGATTGTCATAAAATCTAATGTAGGTCGCACGTGTAAGTGCAAAGGTGCGAGCCTACTTATTGTAAAACTCCTTACTTACTAAACAATTTTAAAACCCATGTACGTGCACCGTACAGATTCATATAAGTAATCATCATAATTTCCTTGTTTCAGATCCTGTTCAAAACCACATTTATTTATTATAAAAGAAAAAAAACTATGAAGTAAGATCATTAAAATTGTACCTTGACAGCGAAGAGGCATTACAAAAAACCAAACCAACAGAATTGTCTGTTATTTTAGTATATACTACATAATACTTTAAAAAAAAGCACAAGAAATGATTGTATTAATTGCCTCGTTGGTAAAGTGGTTGAAAACATAACTGTTAAGCATAAAGAGGTCCTAGGTTCGCTGCTCGAGGCGGGCAAATTGCTATTGGCAGTCCGGATGTCAACAGGCTCGTCCCCCTATTACATGGCAACTGAACATAACTGGCGGAATGTCAGTGTACTGTACTTATATTCCATTTATCCCTTTTTACAGCCTGTTCAACCAATTTTGAGTTCTATTGCGTTGGTGACACAGATATAAATCTAACTAGATGACGCGATTGTATGTACTTCGCGTGTCAAAATCGGAGTAAAATTACGATCAATGATCGTAATTTGAGCTTTTCATTTAGCATTATCGGCACCGGAAATTTCCACCGAAATCTAGAAAAATGCCTTTGTATGCCATATTGAGCTGTAAAGACTGTATAGAAAAGTTGGCCGAGGCAGTGGTGGTGGTCCCATACAAAGAAACTGTCCCGACGTACTGTACTGATTATTAGATGGTGATCTATCTATCGCCGTGGAACGGAACCGAACGCGATCGATTTTCAAAAAATTATCTGTATTAATCAGTTGAAAAACGCTAGTTACGTCGGCACGGTTTCTTTGTATGGGATGAGGCATCTGTATGCTAGTATTATATTATCTATGACCAAGGCATTGGAAATGTTTTTTTTCATTGGTAAGTTAGTTTGTTTTTAAATTGTTTGTGAAAAAGTGTCACGCTTGGTTTTCATACAGATGGAGGGACTTGCGTTATCTAGTTAGATTTATATGTGTGGTTGGTAACATGACAAATGGCAGCTTTAGTAAACTGTTGTTATTGGTAACAAGTTTATAGTTTTTATACCACCCTTATATCTACGGAATAGGACTCAAAATCGATTGAACGGGCTGTAAAAAGGAATTATTTAATTGTATAATTATTACTTCTGTTTAACCCTTTGGGGACACATGTTGTTACCTTGGCAGCGTCTCTTCGCTAATGTTTATATACAGCTCATCAATTTATTCCTCGTAATAATAGTATTAGCGACAATATTATTAGTATTTTTATTAATTATTATTATTAATATAATAATCGCATTTTTACCGGCATTTTAATAATAAGGCACAGTTTAAAATTATTTGATTGTATTATTGGAAAATGTAAAGTAGACTAATGACAGACAGCTCGACGATTCTCATTAATTCGGTATCTCAGTTCCAAAGGTATAACAATAGGGGTGTTTCCTGGGTAGGAAAATGATAATAGGGATGTTTCCTGGGTAGAAAAAGATAATAGGGATGTTTCCTGGGTAGAAAAAGATAATAGGGATGTTTCCTGGGTAGAAAAAGATAATAGGGATGTTTCCTGGGTAGAAAAAGATAATAGGGATGTTTCCTGGGTAGAAAAAGATAATAGGGATGTTTCCTGGGTAGAAAAATGATAATAGGGATGTTTCCTGGGTAGAAAAATGATAATAGGGATGTTTCCTGGGTAGAAAAATGATAATAGGGATGTTTCCTGGGTAGAAAAATGATAATAGGGATGTTTCCTGGGTAGAAAAATGATAGTAGGGATGTTTCCTGTGTAGAAAAATGATAATAGGGATGTTTCCTGTGTAGAAAAATGATAATAGGTATGTTTTCTGGGTAGGAAGAAGAGCAATATGTGGTCAAGTTGCTAATGTTACGAGAAATGTCAGCGTTAGTCTACTTTCAAAATAGGTTTTTAAACAGAAAGGCAGTTTAAATTCAATTATAATCTAGAAATCTGTAAAATTCTAGGTTATAATATTGTTATCTGCCGAAAATTAGCCTATACGCATAAAAATAACAAAATGTACGAATGTTTCGAAAAGTATTAGGATTTGTGTGAAAAAACTTTGAAATAAGGTGCTTTGCTACCGGCCTAATTCTGGAAGTCATATGCTACAAATGAACATTGAATAAGTATAGACATTTTATTAATTTTAATCATGCTTTTAACTGACTAAAGGTCGATTTCACCAATGAAACTGAGAACAGGGGTGGCCCAGTGGTAACGGCCGCGACTTACAAGTTGTAGGTCGTAGGTTCGAACTCAGGCAATTGGCAAAACGGTGAATGAAAACATCGTGAGGAAACCGCCATGTCCTAGAACCGAAAATTCGAAGACATGTGACATCCACCAACATGCACTGGGCCCGCGTAGTCGATTACGGGCCATTCCCTCTTACAGAGAGCAGGCCTGCAAGCACAACGGACCAAATGCGAGTCTAAGTGGGCATACAGCGTTCTGATTGGTCGAAACCACTGAGAAATTACCAATCAGAACGCTGTATTTGCATAAACTGAGTTTAGCTGAACTAAACGAGATTAGTTTCATTGGTGGAATCGGCCCTAAAAATAATTAGCGTGATATCACTTGCCATAGATAGATATGCAATGAGTCCAAACCTCCAAACACGATGATACTAACTTATTTGGTTGAGGAGTTGCTATGGCCACCTTCCGGCTACATCATGAGTTTGAGCGTTCTGATTGGTTGAGACCGCTGAGAAACTCTACCTATCAGAACGCTGTATTTGCGTAAACTGAGTTTAGCTGAACTAAACGAGATAAGTTTCATTGGTGGAATCGGCCCTAAAAATAATTAGCGTGATATCACTTGCCATAGATAGATATACAATGAGCCCAAACACGATGATACTAACTTATTTGGTTGAGGAGTTGCTATGGCCACCTTCCGGCTCCATCATGAGTTTGAGCGTTCTGATTGGTTGAGACCGCTGAGAAACTACCTATCAGAACGCTGTATTTGCGTAAACTCGGTTTAGTTGAACTAATCGAGATTAGTTACATTGGTGAAATCGGCCCTTACTAGTTGCCGGACACACATACAAGGTAATTTAAAACTTGTAACAATAATTTAGAAGTAAAACAGCTTATTTCAAAGAATTTTCTTTTTTTTTCGTAATATATAGGGACTGATGCGAAAGTTACGAAGACAGCCAAATTTTGTTTAGATATAAACAATTTATAGTAGGTAGTGAACTAATTATTGTAATAAGGAATTTGTATTCTTTAGAATAAGTTTTTAGAGCAAACATATTTTGATTATCATCCCACTGGGGAATAGAGGTTTGGGAATATTTTCATTGTGCGTACAGCTAAGGAGTGGAATTCCCTGCCGGAGTCTGTGTTTCCCGATAGCTATAATCTAGGGGTGTTTAAGTCAAGAGTGAAGGTTACTTCTAGGCAAGCGTGCTTCGCCGTCGACCACATCATCGCTTACCATCAGGCGAGATAGTGGTCAAACGCGACATTATATGATATTAAAAAAGGACTATTTTCCAAGTTTTTTTTTTGTTGTTTTTACAAGCTTTTTATTAACTTGTAATGTATGTATGTATGTACGCGTGTTCGGGTCAAATCTTGCAACTGAATTTTAAAGCAGTTATCCTTACACCGATTAAGATGAAATTTTGCATACACGTTTAGTTTGGATGACGATGCATGGTTAGCTAAGTGACGTCATTCTAAATCCAATATGGCGAACGGCCCAAGTTGGCGGACTAGTTAAGTTTTGTGCACTGCCATGATATGGGTACAAATGAAAGGGTTTGCTGAGACGAATACGAAAAAAGCTTGTTTAAAAAAAAGATTGTTTAATTAATTATTTTATTTCATTTATGGTTGTCAAATTTGTACACTAGGCCTCTGTTGACAGCGCAATTTTGAGCATATTTGACAGTCGTTACGGGTAGTTTAAAACAAGATGTCTGACCAGATTATCTACTAACTGGGTTGTGTCGGTCAGATCTGGTAGTCGCTCCAAATAAAAGCACAGTATAAATATACAAACAGTATGGAAACTACCTACAAACGGTCTCATCGATGTTTGTGTGAATGTGTCGTTTCGAGCGTTTGTATGTAGTTTCCGTACTGTTCATCCATATTTATACTGTGATAAAAGCCTCGTATTCAACTTAAACTCAGTGTAATAATAATCAAAATAATCAACAAAAAAGTATTAATTATTGTATTTAAAATAAGACTTATTTTTTTTGTATAATATTATTAAATCTTTACTTTTAGGCAAGCGTGCTTCACCGTCGACCACATCATCGCTTACCATCAGGCGAGATAGTGGTCAAGTGCGAGTCTATCCAAATTAAAATCTCTACATTTTGACAATAATACCTGAGTAAATAATAATTAATCATAAAATTTTCTAAATAGGACATCACAAGCATATTGCTTTGAAAGTCAATTATTTGATGATATTATACAAAATTTTAACATGTATAAAATGTGAGATTAATTTTGTACTTTTTACTATTTTATTTAGAAACATTACCGAGGAAAATAATAATACATAATTTAATACGAAATTATTTGTACTTAATAGCAAATATTAAAAGCAAGCACAAAATTGATCACACATTACTTAAAATGGCAGCTGTAAGATGAAGCAAGCTAAAAGGTATTTTCAAATTTCACCACCAGGCTCGATCAAACTTAATGGCGGTTGCGCGGCTGCTCTTCGTATTCCGAGTCGCCATTAAGTTTGATTTATACTGTAAACAGTAAATTTTTGGCCAAGATCACATAATTCTTATCTATTAACTCCCTTATTAATAAACTCGGAGCAACTAAGTATTGAACATACATTTTTCGAAGTTGTATAATACTAACAACGGATCTTTGTGATATCGGCCGCGACTTACAAGTTGTAGGTCGTGGGTTCGAACCCAGGCAGGCACTTTTTTTAAATTAATTCATCACCACTGCTCTCATAACGGTGAAGGAAAACATCGTGAGGAAACCGGTATGTCCTAGAACCAAAACTTCGAAGACATGTGACATCCACCAACCCGCACTGGGCCCGCGTGGTGGATTATGGCCCATCCCCTCTCACAGAGAGGAGGCCTGTGTCCCAGCAGTGGGAACATTAATAGGCTGATGATGTGATGTGATGTGTGGATCTTTGTGTCTCTGAATTGGGATGTTTGCTGGGTAGAAAAATGATAATTATATTTATTCCGTCAGTGAGATTATCAAATAATATTGGACACGTATTTATTGCTTTACCAAAACAATAAAAAAATACAAAGTTAAAGCGCATCCAAGTTCAGGAGTGCGGGCTTGTGACGTCACTAAGGCAGTATAAAGTGTACTTACTAGCGGCGTGACGTCACATGATATTTCAACGCATTGCATCGTCGTCACTTTAAGTTTACGTGTCAAAAAAAAAAATACGTGTCCAATATTTTTTATTAATCTACCTGACGGACAAAAAATAAATTTTCAGTAAACTACCCTTTTGGTAAGCAGAGAGCAGAGGCAGAGAGCAGTGGTATCGGCCGCGACTTACAAGTTGAAGGTCGTGGATTCGAGCCCAGGCAGGCGCTTTACTTTGTGTAAATTATTTCTTCACCACTGCTCTCAAAACGGTGAAGGAAAACATCGTGAGGAAACCGGCATGTCCTAGAACCAAAAATTCGAAGACATGTGACATCCACCAATCCGCACTGGGCCCGCGTGGTGGATTAAGGCCCATTCCCTCTCACACAGAGGAGGCCTGTGTCCCAGCAGTGGGAACATTAATATAATAGGCTGATGATGTGATGTGACCCTTTTGGTTACAAGACCCTGCGCAGAAGCTATTTTTGTGTCAATGTTGAAGGTGAAGACAGCATTGTGTAACTGTCTCTTTCACTCGCTTATGTTTGTGGCATCGTCCTATCTCGCTTACTCTATGCAGTGTACTCGATGACAAACTGTTCTTGCGCAATGGTTGGCAGAGCCAACTTCAAAGACACAAAGATCCACTGTGACTATTATACTCTTTCCTGTGTTTAGCCTGCTCTCATAATAATTACCGTCGTGTGCCGTCACAATTCGCATGCGTCACCAGATAGACCCAAAAACCCAAGTATTAATATTATTTATTATTCTCAAAATCGCTTCTAAAAAGTTTGTTAGTTTTGGACGTGGATCCACGTCTCGAACACACGAAAGGTTAAGCTTGGCGTAACTTTGCTCCGCTTTGTTAATAAGACGGTTAATGTTTTATTTGAGTACATAGTGCTATCCAAACATTTAAACAGGCCCTTAGTCTTATAACTGCCAACTTTGTCAATAATTCTCTTGTTCACCAGCTGAAGTAAAACATAGGTATTTATTGCTAGCCCTTATCTCATATCAGGACAGAAAGATGTAGCTACAGTTTAAAACTGTCGAATTATTTTACGTACTGCATCCGATCCGAATCCGAGAAATACCGGTCCGAAGTAGCCGTAGTACTTCTTGTAGGGGAGGTAACGCACTGCATCCGATCCGAATCAGAGAAGTTTCGAGCCGAAGTAGACGTAGTACTTCTTGTAGGGCAGGTTACGCACTGTATCCGATCCGAATCCGAGATGTTTCGATCCGTAGTAGACGTATTGCTTCTTGTAGGGGAGGTTACCCACTGCATCCGATCCGAATCAGAGAAGTTTCGATCCGAAGTAGTCGTAGTACTTCCTGTAGGGGAGGTGACGCACTGCATCCGATCCCAATCCGAGAAATTTCGATCCGAAGTAGCAGTAGTACTTCTTGTAGGGGAGGTTACGCACTGCTTCTGACCCGAATCCGAGAAATACCGGTCCGAAGTAGCCGTAGTACTTCTTGTAGGAGAGGTTACGCACTGCATCCGATCCAGATCAGAGAAATTTCGATCCGAAGTAGACGTAGTACTTCTGGTAGGGGAGGTTACGCACTGCATCCGAGCCGAATCAGAGAAGTTTTGAGCCGAAGTAGACGTAGTACTTCTTGTAGGGGAGGTAACGCAATGCATCCAAACTTGTCTAATTCCATCTCATTTTCAATTTGGATGGAACTCTGCTTCGGATAAGATCGGATTAGGTGGAGATCGGAGAAAAAAATTATGATTGTGATTATGATTATGGATGCAGTACGTAAAAACCCTTAGGCCCAATTACTTAGTTTGTCATACAATATTGTTAATTTAACTTCGTGTTAGCAACTAACTCTGAGTTAAGTTTTTCGTTGAAGTGGGCCCTAAGTAAATTATCTTATACCCAACTCTTTCGACTATCATTTGCAAATTTAGTTTTAGTTCATTTGGTGCACAGAAGAATTATAATTTTTAATATTAAGTTGAATTGACACTTAAAACGAACATAGATATTATCATGTATGACATTCATTTTATATTATTATTATTATTCGAATTGAAAAAAAAATCCTAAGAAATATAGATAGAATGTACTTTTAGAGGATGTATTGACAATTTTCTACCATTTTTTATATTAATTTATCCTATGATACACGTACAATTGTAGTAAATAAGAACTATGGAGTATTACAGAAAAGAGTTTGCAACGAATTTTGAGGTTTTTCAAAAACATCTTTACTTCATTCAAAGAGTACGCAATCGCGACGCGAGCAGTGACTTGATCCTATCACCGTCAGACTAAAGACGTCCACTGCTGGGCATAGGCCTCCTCAAATTGCCGCATAACTGATCAGTCCTGTGCGTCTCGCATCTACTTGACCTGAATTTAAATGAGTCTATTAATTCTTATTTACCATCATTTTACGATACCTACTATAATATTACTCATTTTAAGGTATGTTTAAAAAAATTGTGTATACTTTTGTAGAAAATATGCTCTAAATACAAAACTTTGAGTGTTAAAAAACCTACCAAGTGCTGTTTGCGTTTTTCAGATTTTTCCCTTTACACAGTGCTTTTTGTCAAATTTAATGATTCTAGGTCAACGGGCAGTACCCTATAGGTTTTAATTCCCTTGTGAAAGTCAAAATAGTCGGCATAAACGCCGTATCTTCTCAATTTTCACAAATAAAAAGTGATTGCAGAGCTTAGTATTTGATATTAATTTCAACTTGGTACCTCCATGCGTTCTTGAAAAACAGTCTGGACCACAGATATAAATCTAACTAGATGACGCGATCGAATGTACTTCGCGTGTCAAAAAACGTAGTAAAATTACGTAATATGAGCTTTTCATTTAGCATTTTCGGCATCGGAAATCCAAAGAAATCTAGAAAAATGCCTTTTTATGAAATATTGAGCTGTAAAGACTATAGAAAAAGTTGTCCGAGGCATTGGATTTTTTTCTTTTTTTGATAAGTAAATTTGTTTCTAAATTGTGTGAAAAAGTTTTCATACATATTATGGAAAGGGACTTGCCTTATCTAGTTAGTTAGATTTATGTATGTGGTCTTGGCAGACAGACAACGAAGTGATCTTATATGGGTGCGACCATTTGTCCTTTTGAGGTACGGAACCCTAATAATGAATATTTTAATCCCACCGTAACCTGTAACTCGCATCACTGCCTCTCCCATCGCAAAGGTAGTGTTTAGAGCATATTTTCCTAATTTAAGATGTTTCTTTAAAATTATTATATTGTTTCAAAACTGAAATTGGTAAAGTTTATTTTTATTACAAAAAACGAATTGTGATTAATGATTATTTATTATTAAGTTTAAGCCTTTATGTAAAACCTTTTGTACGCGGATTTCTTGAAATTTTCTACGAGTTGGTAGATTTTGTAGAGATTATTATAGAACAATAAAATATAAAAATGTCACTAATATGGTTTTATTTTACGCGTATCCTAAGGAAACTACATAAACAATTAAATTCAAACTTGATGACGTATTTAAAGTAAGGTTTTCGCTATCCCCCGCTGCCACTTGAATTTACTACTCCGCAGCGACTTGCGGAGTGTTCCGAGCCGCCATTAAGTTTGAATCGACCTGATCTCAAATAAAAAGCATCTTATTTTTTAACATTGGTGTAGTTCGCGGCACGTAAGTTGACCCAAAATGTACTAAAGTTTTATTGAAATTAAACGATCTAAACCTAAATGAATTCCTTATAAACGTCCTAACCGTCGAATATATATGTTGTCAACGGTTAGGTCGTTCATAAGGAATTAACCGTTCCTTCGTTGCGCGGGGAGCTGGACGACAGCATAGTGTGCGTTTCGACGGCGCGGCCACGGCGTTTTTTTTAAAAAAAAACTATGCCAAGATTATGTAAAAATTTGTAGAAGATGATTCCCAAAACCATAAATTTGTCAAAGTTATGGTTAAAAAGTTTTAAGGGTTTGAACGTGGCCGCGCCATTGAAACGCGACAAACCGCGCGGCCACGGAGATCTTTAAAACTAAGCGTTGCAGAGACCTGAAATTTGAGTACATAAAAATTTGTAAAAAATTTGTAAAAATATAGAAAAAAGTCCTAGGTATATATTTTAAGAGCTGTAACACTAAAACTCCATGGTCGCGCCATTGAAACGGTGAAAAACACGATATCGCCGATATCTTGCTGAAAAAGCATCGCAGAGGTCTTAAATTTTTTGTAATACATAGATTTGAATTTGTCAAAACATGTTAAAATATAGAAAAAAATCCTAGGTATATATTTTAGGAGCTGTAACACTAAAACTCCATGGCCGCGCCATTGAAACGGTGAAAACACGATATCGCCGATATCTCGCTGAAAAAGCATCGCAGAGGTCTGAAGTTTTTTAAATCTAGGTATTAACCTAGATTTGAATTTGTAAAAATATAGGAAAAAATCCTAGGTTTATATTTTAGGAGCTGTAACACTAAAACTCCATGGCCGCGCCATTGAAACGGTGAAAAACATGTTATCGCCGATATCTCGCTGAAAAAGCATCGCAGAGGTCTGAAGTTTTTTGTAATACTACCTAGATTTGAATTTGTCAAAACTTGTAAAAATACACAAAAATATCCTAGGTTTATATTTTAGGAGCTGTAACACTAAAACTCCATGGCCGCGCCATTGAAACGGTGAAAAACATGTTATCGCCGATATCTCGCTGAAAAAGCATCGCAGACGTCTGTTTTTTTTTTTTTGTAAAACCTAGATTTGAATTTGTCAAAACATGTAAAAATACACAAATAAATCCTAGGTTTATATTTCATCCCCCCCGGTGGGTTCCCGCTTTGTCGATGCGGGGGGGCTCAGTAACCGTGGCTTGGTCACCCACGGTGAAGCGAAGAGGAAGCCGAGGAGGGGCCGCTCGTCAGGGCTTTTGCCGTTAAGCCGACGACGTAGCGGCCAACATGTAGGTTGCGGTGTTGCCTAGGCGACATCGCAACTGAGGCGGGCCGCGATGTCGTATGGGGTCTCCCATACCCATACGATATCGCGGCTGAGGGTTGAAGGCCGCGGCAGGAGAGGAGTGCCGGTATTGCGGTGCGCCGCTCTCCCTACCTTCCGCGGCCTAGACGGGGTCGCCACCGTCTGATGGCGGACGCGGTGGGGCCGCAGGGGAAGAGGATTGCCGGTATAGCGTTGCCCGCTCTCCCTATCCCCTGCGGCCGAAAAATGGTTGGTGGCGGGGCCATTGACCCTGACCCGTCACAAGGGGACCAAGGGTGCCATACACGGGTTCGTCTGGCACCCACGTGCTAGTTTGGTCCCTGGGGTGGTCACGGCGCACAGTGTGTTCTGGTGCGCCGATGATGGGGGGTACTCCCCAGAGGAGGGTCCGGTGACGGACAGCCGCGGCGGGTTCGCGGTGAGTGCTAACGCGTACCCGTGTTCCCGCCATAAGCGGCACAGGAGGACACCGTGGAGTTTTAGTGGGTTAGAGTCCCACATAACTGCGCTATCTCCCCGTGGTAGCGCAGTATGCATGAGCATTTCTCCACGCTAAAAAAAAAAAAAAAAAAAGGTTTATATTTCATGAGCTGTAAGACCAAAACCCCATGGCCGCGCCATTGAAACGGTGAAAAATACGTTATCGCCGATATCTCGCTGAAAAAGCATCGCAGAGGTCTGAAGTTTTTTGTAATACCTAGATTTGAATTTGTCAAAACATGTAAAAATACACAAATAAATCCTAGGTTTATATTTCATGAGCTGTAAGACCAAAACCCCATGGCCGCGCCATTGAAACGGTGAACAATACGTTATCGCCGATATCTCGCTGAAAAAGCATCGCAGAGGTCTGAAGTTTTTTGTAATACCTAGATTTGAATTTGTCAAAACATGTAAAAATACACAAATAAATCCTAGGTTTATATTTCATGAGCTGTAAGACCAAAACCCCATGGCCGCGCCATTGAAACGGTGAAAAATACGTTATCGCCGATATCTCGCTGAAAAAGCATCGCAGAGGTCTGAAGTTTTTTGTAAAACCTAGATTTGAATTTGTCAAATTATGCAAAAATACACAAAAAAATCCTAGGTTAATATTTCAGGAGCTGTAGTACGATATCGCGTAGAAAAAAGTTGTGGTTTTCTATCGAATAAATAATGTATTATAAATAATTATGTAAACAACACCTATTAATATGTAGAATTACCGATAATAGGCAAAAATGTATTTTTTTTCTTAATTTTTAAACCTTCAATACGTTTTGAATGTTCCGATAGGGTGACCATGACTTATTGTTTACAGAAAACTTTCCCCCTGCAAGTATTAGAAATTATATCTCAAGGATTCTAAATGAAACGATAACCTACTGCGATATTCCTTTTCAGACGGACCACCGGCCGATCGTACCTAAACTGTGGAGTGAGACCCCTCTGGCATTGTGCGCTTATCGTGATTTTTTACAAAATATTAGAAAAATATAGATTTGTAAATGTTTTTGTATCATAACGTTTCATTTTAATTTAATTTCCGCGCCGTGGCCGCGCCGTCGAAACGCACACCCTGGAGTGTGCGTTTCGACGGCGCGGCCACGTTAGGTCACAGGTAACATTAGAGCATAGCTTTTAATTGATTTCTGTTGCAGAGATATCTCTGCAGCTAGGCTGACTATACGGCGTTGTGCCACGATGATGTCGTGTGTCTTTGCGTCGGTTTATATACCTGAGGCGGAGGCACCGACCCCGCATGACCCGGTCCGCCTCGTAACACATTGTGTAACCAGCGGAGAATAGGTCATCATCGGGACCGACGGGAACGCACATCACACGTTGTGCGAAATGGAGATGGACACACAAAACGAATGGGATAAAGCTACAGCGAATGCAGAGACTGGCCTGCATGGCGACAACGGGCTGCATGAGTACTACCCTGACCGCAGCGCTCGAGGCCATGCTTGGAATTCCCCCTCTGCATCTGTTTATACAGCAGGAAGCGACGATGGCAGCCGTACGTCTAAAGACACTGGATCTCTGGGATAAGAGAGAGACAACACACCGCTCTGCTCAAGGGTCTCCACCACGAAGTCCTCCTAACTAGAGCCATTAATGATCGGATACCCAAGCAAGTCATTTTTGATTAAAAAAATACAGAATCGAATTACACGAGGATAACCCCTGCGAGGGGCTAAGCCCCGATGAGCTGCGGATCTTCACGGACGAATTCAAAAAAGGTACAGGCACGTTTGCACACTTATCAAGCACCGACGCTTTATTACCAACTATAGTCCTCGCCAAACTTCTTGGCCGCCCTGAAGTTGGTTTACCGGATGCGCGAGGCACGAAACGGTGCTGTTTTTGTATGAGATTTACTACTGCGCAGCCATTGTTGCCAACTTCAGGGCGGCCAAGAAGTTTGGCGAGGATTATACTATTCAACTACCATGGATGATATTCGGACATACATCCGCGAAATGGGTGAAAACTGTGTGAAAGTGGAACTCCTTAACTACTCAGAAACACGAAACAGAATTTATATCTTTTAAAATTAATGTTGATAAAAATAGGCTAGAAAGATTTCTACGTGTGGACTTTTGGCCTGCTGGTGTCAGGTTTAGGCGATTCCGTGAGTATACGGCGAGAGGAATTAAGAATCAGAGTAACTAATTATGGATTGTAAGCTAACTATATTATCCTACAATTGTAAATCCATTAAACGATCGGTACAATGTGTGCGGGAACTTATAAAATCGAACGATATTGTGCTGCTGCAGGAGACTTGGCTGCTACCACATAACCTAGATTTTATAAATGAAATTAATTAAGATTTTTGTTGTGTAGCCAAGACACTTCAGCAGGGATATTGAGAGGTAGGCCGTATGGGGGTGTAGCCATCATGTGGAATAAAAAAAATCCCCATTATCCCTTGCGTATTGTTTCCGATATTACGTGCATGACTACTGAAACGGCCTTAGCCGTCTGCCGTGACCACCTTAATAATATGAAATGGGGCAAACGCACCACAAACCAAATAAATGTGTATCAAAAATATTGTATTGATAGACTAGGTGATAGCCTATGGTAATAGGCTATGATTTTAATATTTTTAAGTGTGATTGTGAAATCAACAGAAAGTGTGAGCACTATGACAAATATTGTGAAGCAATTGATATTTATTATACTCACATTGTTGATACATTGCAGGCAGCTGCTATACTGAGTTCTCGTGCAGGTGAACAGAAGCGTTGCAAAATGGTGACAGGGTGGAACTACCATGTGAGGGACTGTCATGTCATCAGACAGCTAGGTTCCATTTCAAGGTTTGGGTGGAGGCCTCCTACTATATTATTTTACTCTTTGGTGGAGGCTGGTAGGCCATTACAGGGATTGATTTTTGATAAAATGCGTAGTAGTCGTGCTATATTTAAAAATGATGTCAGAAAAATTAAGAAAGTTTAAAGATGAACATTTTGGCTTTGCACAGAAAAACAGAGCCTACCAGTCTCCGTCGATGGTTTAGGAGACGCGTCGGATAGCTGACTTGTTTGCCAGTAAATTCAAAATAGATCCAATGCATGCAGATTGCCAGCTCAGCGCTGAGACTGTCGCTGCTGAGTCTCTGCCACCTTTTACGCTAGAAGATGTTATCTCTGCTGTAAGGAATATGAAGCGTGGTAAGTCACCGGCAGCCTAATTGTGTAAGTAAATTCGGCATAGGAAACAATCTGTTTCTTTCCCAAAAACACACACATACACAAAGAAGTTGAATCTTTATTCAACTTCTTTCGTTTTCAGAGTGTATGTGTGTGTTTTTGGGAAAGAAACAGATTGTTTCCTTTGCCGAATTTACTTACACAATTAGGCTACGGGTCACGACGGTCTCAGTGTTGAGCACCTTATCTGGGGTAGTGGCAAAGTGTTTCACCATTTCAGTTTGTTTTTTAACCTGTGTGAGGCACGCCTACTTGCCGGAATTTTTAATGAAGACTGGTAATACCTGTCGTCAAAAATAGGACAGGCGATTTGAGTTCAAGCAACTACCGACCAATCTCGCTTGGTACTGTTATAGGTAAAGTGCTGGAACGTCTCATACAGCCCGAAATGCAGAGGAATATAAAAATTTACGGTGCTCAGTTTGGTTTCCGACCCGACTCTGCAATTATAAGCCTAAAGAGTAGGTACAATATCATACTGCACCCGCAGAAGAACTTCGGTGTACGCTTGTTTTTTAGACTTGAGTAAAGCTTTTGACCTGATGAATTATGGAATCCTCTGGGAAAAACTAAACAATCTCAAGTACCTCATCAAGTTGTAGATCTGTTGAGATACTGGTACGGGGGCCAAACCAATCGCGTGAAATGGGGTGACACTCTATCTAGTAGCTATAGGCTAGACTGTGGTGTTCGCCAAGGGGGGCTGACTTCCCCGGACCTTTTTAACCTCTATGTGAATGATCTGATCGCGGAACTCAGAGGAACCAGAGTCGGCTGTCATTTAGGCAATGTCTGTGTGAATAGCTTGAACTACGCTGATGACATGGTTCTTCTGAGTCCATCGATCAAAGGGTTGAGAAGATTGTTGTCGGTCTGTGAGTGTTATACTAATGCTCATGGATTGAAATATAACGTTCTCAAAACTGAAACCATGGTTTTCAAGTCTGGTGTTGGTCCGGAGAACATACCCTGTCTTTATTTGAACGGGGCGACCATAAAGGTCGTAAAGCAGTTCAAATATTTAGGGCACATATTTTCGGACCGACTCCATGATGACTGCGATATAGAACGAGAGCGGAGGGCCCTCTCAGTGAGGAGTAACATGCTCGCACGCAGATTTGTGTGGTGCGGTGTTTGTGTGGACTTTGGTGCAACTTCACAAAAAAGATGTACAGTACATTAAGAGTTCAGTACAATAATGCTAACCGAACTCTTATGAAACTACCGAGATACTGCAGCGCTTCGAGCATGTTTGCCGAAGCGAGGGCCCCGGACTTTTACGCAATCATGAGGCCGAGAATTTTTGGCAAAGTTTGAGACGTTCCATTAATAGTATTTTGAGTGCTGTCTCGTGCAACCTAGCTAGTACCATATTTAAAACTGGATTTCTGTACACCTGAACGAGAACAAAAAATGACGTTATAGGTCTACCAGAATCTCATGGCAAATGTGGAAATAAAAATTTATTGTGTGCAATACTGGGGAAATTGGATTCAACGATCTTGATACTGTTTAATTTTTATTTATGTATTTAGTATTAATGAACATGAGGTACCTATTTTATAGTAGTCACAGCGTATCTTTGTGTCTCTGAAGTAGGCCCTGCCAATTAATGCGTAAGAACTAGTTTGTCATCGAGTATACTGCATAGAGTAAGCGAGATAGGATGATGCGACATACATAAGCGACATAAGATAGTTATACAATGCTATCTTCACCTTCAACATTGACACAAACTGCGCAGGGTCTTGCAACCAATTCTGAGACACAAAGATCCGCTGTGAGTGAGAATTATAGGTATGTGTATGAAGAATGTTGTTATACATCGGGTTCTTAACATGGGAAAAATAAATCAATTGAATATTAATTTAAGTACTAATTTATAATATATCATTTAAATCATACTAATAACTTAAAACCCCATTCAGAACTAGAAAACTAGAATAAATAGTCATAAATAGTAGTTAATAGACATAAAACTACAAAAATTGTATCTTTTTGTAGTTTTATGTCATCTCTCTCCATCAAAATGGTTCTTTTTCATTGGCATTTAACATATTCAAAACCAATCTCTTTATGTATAAAGTCTGTAAACAATAATAAAATGTATCATGTTACTTATAGTCATTCATCATCATCAGTCTATATATACTTTTTTTATGTAAGTTTTATGGCCTGGTTGCTAGGACCTAGGCTGGTTGTTAGCCACGTCTTTGGAAAGAGTTTGTTGAGGATGTTATATTTATTCTTTAGTATGCATTAGAATGCGGATGTAACAGATTCTAATGTTTTTTGGAGTATTTGGCAGCAAATTGTATCGAGTCAGTCTTTCCAGTAAGCTTTGCAGAGGCAGTCAATACTACAATAAAATACTCCGCTCCACTATCCCGAGATCGCTTCTGTCAATGATTTTACAAAATGTCCAGTTGCGTAGACAGTTGAGACACAAAACTACACCAATAATATATTACATTATCCACTAGGAATCAATTTGGAAATAATATTAACAGCCACTGTACTTCACTCGACAAAATCCCGCCAAAAACGCCCGTCTATAAACATAAACACGTCTCACTGCAGGGCGCAGATTATTAATTAATATTTTTCTTACGTCAAAGATTCTCCATCTCCGTTAAAATCAATATCTTGTCGAAGAATTAGTAACAGTTAAATTACTGTTGCCATTTCTTCATTTTTAGTAATGAAAAGAAATAAAAATTAAGTAAGAAAAATATAAAATAAACTAAAAGTATCAAAACAAGTCAGTCCAACTTACCGGTTCACTCTACGACGCACTTTAAAATCAAAGATTGAGTTTGATTTACGCCTTCTTCTTCCCTTATTTTATGATACACATTGAAAACAATATGTCTCGCTTGAGATAGAAGTGGGTTTTTCGACATTTTCACAAAAATCACAAATTTTCAAGATAATATCAAAAAATTTCAGCAGCGGTTGACACATCAAGTACTTTGATTTGACAGGTGACAATTTACATTGCCATATGAAAATCACAATTTAAAAAAAATAAAAAATGCTATGAGATTCTGGTAGACCATGGGTTATACATACCTTCATATGTGTAAATTTCAATGTGGGTTTTATTTTATTTATTTTTTATCTTATAATGCTATTTTTGTTTATGGGTGTTTTGCCCAATAAATGATTATTACAAAAGAAATAAAAATATTTTTTTTTATTATCACACTATTCTTAATTTAAATTTATACTATTTAGTTTGGTTTTCTATTAAATGTGGTTATTTTTACTATTTTTTTTTCGGTAATCCTGAAGATCCTGGTAAGGATAATCGGACAAACTCTTTAAATTATTGTATTGTCATCGGTCCTTGATAAGTGTGCAAAGATTCAAATTAATCCGACGTTTTGATGGTGGTGAAAATCACGTTCAAAGATTCCGTTACATATAGATACATACATACAAAGCTAATAAAAGCGTTTAAAAACGTCCGCCGCGCGACGCGACGACGCCCCGCGTCTCCAGAAAATATCTCTAACATGGAACCGGTGACATGTTTATGTAACAAACCAGCCGGGCGAGCACGGTCTCTGCGATAGGGTAAAGCATTTTTTCACGGTTTTTGCTCCCAAACTGTGATAAAAATGTGTGACTCATGTCACAGTAGGCCGTGCTCGCCCTGCAGGGTGTGGTTAATTAATAGTTTCTTTTCTGTGGCTTCTCTTCATCCATCCACATCTAAATTCATAACTATTTTAGTAACATGCGTTTCATCCCGTTGCTAGCCAAACCCAACCGTTGGGACAATTTTATAAAATGAAAGAGATACGTTTTTTTTATAAATTACTTTTATTTTGGTCCACAAAAATGAGAATCTTATTCTGTATAACGAAAACTTAACTAAACAATGGTTCTCTTAATACTAGGTTTATTTTGTATTCACATTAATATTTTTGTATGACCGATGACCTGGTAAAGGTTGCGCCTGGGGGAGGCCTATGTCCAGCAGTGGACGTCTTTCGGCTGATATGATGATGATGATGAGTGCCCAGGTACTTCAAATAAAAACACTATCGATTTTTAAGACTTATTTGTGAAATTTTGAAACCTGTAAAAGGACTAATCTGTACTGATCGAATAAGAACTAAAAGAAAAACAGTGAAAGAATTTTCGCAAAAAAACCGGAGTCCATCTCACCTACTGCCTAAACTACTTATTTCATAAGAAAATATTAATGTGAATACGTTTAGTAACAAAATCTTAGGAATACATTTCAAATACTTCATGATTTTAGATTCAAAAAATGTCACTTTAGAAGATGAAGTTTTTTTTTGTCTTAAAATACTTTTTCGGGTTAGTCACCCAAAGATTTAAAGTTTTAAGTGCGAGGTTGCAGGTTCAAAACCTAACACGTACAGTAGGCAGTGTCTATGGTAACACTTTAATCTTAAGGTTACACTAGTCGATCATTCTTGGATATAAACGTAGTCTGGAGATTACTCCACTGTTTGACGATGTACGTTCAAAATAAAAAATTATATAATTTTTTTTTATCATTATCTAGCCCTGTATGGAAACAAATAAAAAAAAATTGAATGTTCCATATTTCAACACTAACTTTAAACCCATCTTTGGGCGCAAATAAATACCATAAGAAGGAGGAAAATTGCAAAACGGCCTCCATACAGGGATAGACTAGTAATTCAACAATGCAAATAATTTTATTTTGAAAATATACATTTAGTTGTTTTTTCATGATATCTAGACTCCCAAAGGTCTGTTTATAAAATTTCGCGTGCTCGATACAAATTTGCAAGTGCTCATTCGTACGCGAACTAGCTTCTTACTGCTCATCACAGCATCTATATCTTTCGCACGTGTTGTCGGATGAGATAGCATGCATTTTAACCCAGCGCACAAAATAGTTCGTGCCGTCGACTAGGGCATCCTTAAGCTGGCCTAGCGTAGTAAGCTCGTCAATAGAATGCGAGGTCATCTTATACTGGTTTGTTACCACGGACGTTTTGGCTTACCACGGGCACCCAACGCGAAAAAAGAAAATTCGGTTCAAATAATTTGCACCAGATGGCGTGATAAGCTTCGATTTGTAATTGAGTTTTGTGAAATATTAAGAATTTCTAGATACGATTATAAAAAAAATATGTTCTTGTTTAATTAACTCTCCTAAGTACACAATTAAGGCATATTTGGTCTTTAATTCACATTTCAAAGATTATTTGAATGGATAATTTAAAATTGATTCCAATAGATGACGCGGTTTTAAATTTCTGAGGCACCCACTCGATTTTTTTATTTGTTTTTTAACACATTTAGGTACAATGAAACTGTCAAAACGTGCACAAAAATACTAGTAAAACAAATCGTCGCTTTATTTAAAAAAAAAGCATTCACGAACCGAGTAAACCCTTTTACTTGCAAGTCGCTGGTAACACCATCTATATCCGTGGAACGGAACCGAACGCGAGCGATGTTAGAAAAATAACAAGATTAATCAGATGAAAAACGCCAGTTACGTCGACACGGTTTCTTTGTATGGGATGAGGCATCTTTAAGCTAGTATTATATTATCTGTGACTGTACTGTATCAAAAAGAATACAATGTCAAATTAAAAGTTGAAAAACATTAACATCCTATACACAGTCGGGTAAAAAATTGCCAACATTCAAGCCAGTTTTTTTTTATTTATTTTTTCCAGCCATTCAGTTTTCTCATCTGTGACAAATTGTCAAGCAAGCGTTATCTGCTGTGATTGGTTGAATGATTTTTTTAACAGCCAATCACAGTAGATAACGCGTGCTTGACAATTTGTCACATTAATTCTGCGATATTTTAGATGTGAGAAACTCTGCCTCAGTGATCAATGCGTGTTCCTTTTTTGTATGAGAAGAGGCCGGTGCCCTTCTCATACAAAGAAGGATAAAGTTACAGGCTCATATAATATTATGTTTAATACATCTGGGATCACAAAAATACTTTTATCCCTGTATTTCATAGAATTCTCTTAAACATGCTTATAATCAACATTAAGTAAGATAAGGTCCCTGAGGGTGCTTTGGCCCCACAGACATAAATCTAAATAGATGACGCGATTGTATGTACAAAAAAAAGTTATTGAAAAAAAATCGAAAAACCCGACTGCTTAAAAAGCGAACTAAAAAGACGTTTTTGTTTTTTTTGTTTTAACTTTTTTTATTTATAACTTTTTAGTTACCTTTTAGAATTAGGTAAATTAAAAGCCGTCTTTTTTTTCAATTGTAATGTAGCCAGCGACAATCGCAGGGTTAAGACGAACCGGTTGACGTAAGAAACATCAAAATCCGCCAACGCGTTTGGTCTCTAGAACGCCGCGTAGGAACAAACATACATACATAAATATACTGATAAACACATTACCCTCCTTCGGCAGTCGGTTAAAAACTTGGCACGCTTGGTTTTCATACAGATGGAGGGACTTGCTCTTAAAACGGTGAAGGAAAACATCGTGAGGAAACCGGCATGTCTTAGAACCAAAAATTCGAAGACATGTGACATCTACCAACCCGCACTGGGCCCGCGTGGTGGATTACGGCCCATTCCCTCTCATAGAGAGGAGGCCTGTGTCCCTGCAGTGGGAACATTAATAGGCTGATGATGTGATGTGATGTGGAGGGACTTGCGTGCGTTGTAGTTAGATTTATGTCTGTGTTTGGCCCACAAATTACATTTCATGTTCAACACAAAAATGCTTACATATTTTTTCTGCACCGTCAAATACATTATAATTTCATCAAAATAACAAAAAAATAAAGATATTCAATTAACTTTTACCCTTTTACTCGAATTCTCTTCTTCATCTTCTTCCCTTACCCTCTTATTTTCTTTGCCCTTCGTCTTCTTACCCACACCCTTACCCTTGGAGCCCTTAGGGTAATATTCTTCAATCTTATGACTGTCTTCTCCAGTTAAAGGTTCTAGGGTAATACTTTCGTCCAAGGCGGTGTTTTTTGGCTTTTCTGTTAAAATTTCTTCTTCAGAGTCTGAGTGGATCACGTTGGCTTTTTGTTTCGGTTTTGAGGTGCCGGCTGTAACAAGAAGAAATTTACTTCATCACCACTGCTCTCAAAACGGCGAAGAAAAACATTGTCACAAAACCGGCATGTCCTAGAAATAAAAATTAGAAGACATGTGACATACACCAACCTGCACTGGACCCGTGTGGTGGATTATAGCCCTTTCCTCTTCACAGAGGAGGCCTGTGTCCCAGCAGTGGGAGCATTATAAGCTGGTTATGCTATGAGGCAGTTTGACCAAGCACTTACCCTGCTCTTCGTCTTTCTGTTCCACTTCCTCATCTCGGCTGGGCTCATTGTTGTTTATAAAGAAGTTCGTGATGGGACGCTGCCATTTAGGAGTCTCGCGAGGACAGACTGGGTTACCGCCCGAGTAGCTTTTGGAAGAACTTGCTGCACTGCCTGTAAAGATAAAAGAAATATTTTAAGATACTAGCTTGTGCCAGCGGTTTCGCCTTCGTGAAAGTCGGCAATTATCCGAACGGAAAAAAAAGTTAATTCAACAAGTAAAATTTCACAATTTAAAAAACCCCCGACACATTTACCTTGTGAAAACACCCCTATTCAAACAGTAAAATGCCCATAACTTTTGAACGGCTGAACCGATTTTATTCAAACATAGCTAAGAACACTCTCGACAAAATTACCTTTCTAACAAAAAAAACTAAATCGAAATCGGTTCATCCGTTTAGGCGCTATGATGCCACAGACAGACACACAGATACACAGCAACACACGTGAAACTTATAACACCCCTCTTTTTCCGGCGGGGGTTAAAAACTTATAACACCCCTCTTTTTCCGGCGGGGGTTAAAATACCCGACTGTCTGTTTTTGAAATCACCTCTAAAAACCCTTTATTTTGATACCGCCCATGGGGATGGGTTTGGAAGAAAAAATTGGGACCCCACAATATGCCGCCCAAAAGCCGCCATTTTTAACCCCCGCCGGAAAAAGAGGGGTGTTATAAGTTTCACGTGTGTTGCTGTGTATCTGTCAGTCTGTGGCATCATAGCGCCTAAACGGATGAACCGATTTCGATTTAGGTTTTTTTGTTTGAAAGGTAATTTTGTCGAGAGTGTTCTTAGCTATGTTTGAATAAAATCGGTTCAGCCGTTCAAAAGTTATGGCCATTTTACTGTTTGAATCAGGGTGTTTTCGCAAGATTAATGTGTCGGGGGTTTTTTAAATTGTGAAATTTTACTTGTTAACAAAGCAAATACATGTGACAATGTGAAGTTTACACATAGGGGAGTCAGCTTTAAACCCTTACAGTTCACAATGGTTATATTACTTAAAAAACTGGCCAAGTGCGAGTCGGACTCGCGCACGAAGGGTTCCGTACCACTATCGCAAAAAACGGCAACAAACACGTTTGTTGAATGGGAGCTCCACAATATTTATTTTATTCTGTTTTTAGTATTTGTTGTTATAGCAGCAACAGAAATACATCATCACGGTTCATGAGATACAGCCTGGTGACAGATAGACAGACTTGGTAACTACTGTGTATCTAAAAAAACACAAATACAAAAATTAGTCATATCAATGCTTCAATTGGAATAATAGTGAAGAGACTTGCTCATTCCAAAATTTAGTTTCTTTTGAAGAAAATGAGTAGGTAAGTGCTTATGCAGAAGTAAAACAAAATGCCTTCACAGTGGCGCAGCAAGCCACAAAGGGGCCCTGTTTCAAAATTTCTTGGAGGCCCTTTTTACTTGACTGCAGCAAAACCAAAAAGAATATAATGTTTTTTACAAATATAATAAAATAGGAGGTTGGATTCTTGACTTGGAATCTTAAACGCTCATGAGGATGAGGATCCAGAATGTCCCGAGCTTAACATTGAGAGAATCCTGATTGGGACAGGTTAAGTTTTCATACTGATTTTGCTATGAGAATGTTAGAGTGACCGTAATGAATCACAAAATTAGAGCATACTAGTCAAAATCGGTAGTAAGTATTAATCAAAATCGGTTCATCCGTTTAGCTGCTACGATGCCACAGACAGACACACAGATACACAGCAACACACATGAAACTTATAACACCCCTCTTTTTCCGGCTGGGTTAAAAATGAAATAATAAACTTAAATATGTAAATGAAGATACAATATTATGAAGATTTTTATGATGATTCGTCCGTTCTCAAATTGACATAAGTAAAATCGTGCAGGATAAATGGTTAAAGTATGTAGGTACAGGTTGGCATGTATATTGGTGCAAAAAAAGGTTACATTACAGTTTACGTATAGCTATATTGCAAGAATTATTTCATTGCAACCATTTTGAGTAATGAACCCTGCCTCTCAAACTAGGGCAACCTGTATCTTGAGAGACAACAGTTCTGGTTAACCGCATGGTGCGTAGGTACCCTAACACAACATACAAAGCTTAAAGTTGTCAAAAAATAAAAGGACTGTTTTGACAGATATAAAAATACTTAATAATATTTAAACTTGATGCTTGCGAATGATACTAGTTGTTAGGTTAGGTTAAAACGGGCTGGTTTCCGCAACTCCACAACCAAGTGCGTATTTTGCGTACGGGTGGGGATTAACCTACAACCAACTTCCTCACTCGATCCATCCCAACTCCTCGAGGAAGGCCAGCAGCGCCTTCGTGTTGCTGACTACCTCCTGTACGGTACCTGGTTCACCGAGGTATTTGGCCCTGTAGCCGGCGAGATACTAGTTGTTATAGTGTATTGATAACATAGTAATTACCTAATTAGGATTATGAATTTTATTTTCCAATTTCTTACATAGAAAGGCATATTGTGGCATGTAAAGTGAGAAACGTCAAAGGACTTCTTAGATTGTGACGACTTTAGTTGAAACAATAGAATCAAAGTCCTCTTCCATGTAGAAGAAAAACTAATAAGAAATTCACTAACAGCTTATTTTTACTTGAATTGGGGTCTCACCACATTGTTCCCAATGGCACTGAAACCCCAAATCTAATGTGGTAACCAATAGAAACAATTAAATTGCTGTGAAATCATTTACGTAAATGTTTTTGAAGTACCTGAAGTACCGGAACTGCTTGGAATTGTAGCTACAACGCATCTTGCTTTACTGCTTTTGCCTGCAGCCACTGAAACATAACACAATATAATAAAAAAAAAGACTTTTTCTTTTCGTATACAAGCAGAAGATTCTAAGTGACCACCGGACACCTGTGTAAATACGCCAGTAACCGAAACCCATCCCCGTCAAATTCGAGCATAGTAATGTTGTAATGTTTGAAAGTAAAAAAAGTATTATAGTGGAAGCAATTCCACTGACGAGCTCCTTCACCTTAAAAAATAGGATTCTGGACTAAACATAACTCTAACTTACAAATAATGAAGTTGTAAAACTTACCCTTAGATCCAACAGAAGCCTTCGTTCGAGCCATTGTTTTGTTATTTAACCAATAGCACGTTTATTTTGATAATTACACATTCAATAATCACAGTTTTATTAATTTCATTAAAAACTTCGGCACAAAAACAGCTCTTGCTCGCAAAACGCGCGAAAATATTTGTTTTTCGACATTGACATCTGTCAAAAAACTTTTTTTGGATGTTTTCGTTTAGACTGTAGGCTTTTAGTACCTATTAAATTTATGGCAGGGCAGATTACAGGCAGATTTGGCTAATGTTGCCAAAAATAATTATTCAATTCGTTCCTTCCTTCGTACTTTGAAAATGTTGCTATCTGTGACAAGTGCCGCCAGTTATTTAAGATTCCCCCAATTATAGGAAAAATAGTTTTATAAGTTGCTTTAAAAGATCTGTGTTTGTTTTTCCTAAATAAATAAACACATGCGTCCCGAGTTGAAAGAAACGCAACCCGGCGAATTTATTTTCAAACGAAGGGAATATTGCCGAGCATCTTCCAAACCTAGCAACAAACTGAACATTTTGATTCAAATGTCAGTTATTTCTGAGTAATTTGCATAGTTACATCTAAACATATAGGAAAATATCAGTCCTGAAAATATACTGTCATGTTCTCAAAAAATGGAAATATACCCGGGAAAGTTCCCAGGAACACTGCCAGCAATGTATCCGAGTAAATTAATCCGACTAAAGTCGTTTGACTGGAACGCAGTACATCTAACACGGCGCCTATAATACTCACAACGGATCTTTGTGTCACTGAATTGACTGCAAGACTCTGCGCAGTAGCTATTTTGGTGTCAATGTTGAATATCATTGTTCAATTGTCTCTTTCACTCGCTTACGTTTGTCGCATCGTCCTATCTCGCTTACTTTATGCAGTATACTCAATGAGAAACTTTATATTGCGCAATTAAATTAAATTAGACTATCATTTATTTCAGAAAGTTTTTCCCATATTATGCACTACACATTACATAGAATATACTTAAGAATTCATATACATTAATTAACACATAACACATTAAAACCATTCCATGAAAAATTTAAAATTGATTGAAAAGTACAATATTATAGTTGTTAGGTTAAAATTCATTTATTAACATTTATTAATTCAAGAAAAAATATTTTTTTGATAAAATCAAATAAATTAACCATTCGCAATGGTTGGCAGAGCCAACTTCAGAGACACAAAGATCCGCTGTGACTATTATAATAGTATAGTATAGAATATTATACCTTCTTTGCACAAATTTCCAGTGTCGTGGTCGTGGACTCATGGCGTTAGTGTCGCGGAGCCACTCAGGCTACTCTGCTTGGCCTAGAACTGGAGTGCGGGAGATATTACAATGATTACTTTACTTCTAGGCAAGCGTGCTTCAACGTCGACTACATCATCACTTACCATCAGGTGAGATAGTGGTCAAACGCGAGCCTATCGATAAATAAAAAAGTAAAAAAGGTTAAATGCTCTAAGCCTCCCGCAGAAAGTAGCAGAAAAAGTTGTTCGGTGATTCGTGGCTTGCCGTCTCCATAGGTTAAATGTTCTAAGTAAAAAAAAGATTATTGAATGATTTTGATTTTTTGCCTTTTCATTTTTGCATATCAGATTTTCTATCTAGCACTATTTTTTGAATACTCCACGCCACGCCGCGCTATTCATGTTGTTTACAAGAAGATCGTGTCAAATTATAACATTGTGAATGAAAACAAGAAACTTTGTGGTTTTGCGGTAATCACTCTATTCTAATCACTCACTGATGAAACGGTCACTCACAGTGAAAAATATAAACATTAAACAAACAAAGTAGGTAGCCCATCAAAAACTACAACTATATGAATCCTTTTTCGTAGTACAGACTGTGTTACCTACCTACCTTACCCAAACTTTCGGTTACCCACATGTTTTAAGTTATATGCATAGCTCTTTTATAATAGCCAGACTCTAAAATCAGGGTCATTGAACTTGCGTCTGGGTAAAACTAAAAATCAGTAGTGGCAACACTGAAATATTTCACGAACAATTTTTTCTAATAATTTCTGTCTGTAAACTAAAGTTTTTGTAGGTTATCGTTAATTAATAATCATAGAAATCAAACAATTGTGAATGAGTGTTAAATTCTAGTTATTTCATAATAACATGTGATTGTGTGTTTGAAGCTGAAGTTCGCTTGAGGTAACCTAAGTTCCACGTAATTTTGCTATTTTGTTAATTTTAGTGTAACGGTTATTGATGCATTTTTGTAGTAAAACAATAATGAACACAATTTGTAAGTTTTGTTCGTCAATCTAATTATTTTTCGAGCAAACCCGTGTGTTAAATTGTAAAGTATTGTTATGCGTTTCTATGTTTTTGTTTCGTTATTTCGTAAAAATAAACCAAAATTTATGTCAAAAAAGTTGCAAAAATCAAAATAAACATAATTTACATTCGAGTAAATTTTACATATTTAATCAAAAGTTAAATTTTTTCTAGTTTTGTTTAGATTACCAGTGCAATCTGATGGCAAATTATTGCTATTAGAAAGTATAGTTAAGTGAACCAAAACTCGAGCCAAAACTCCTGATTCCCAGATGAGGCAAAGTGTAATTGAGTATTTCCATGTGGTATTTTTCAGTAAAAGCCATAGATAATTTATTTATTTTCATCCTATGCTGCTCGACTGCAAGGCAAAGGCCACCATTTTTTCATTCCTTATCTGCCAGTTTTGGGCAAGTGTAGACCAGTGCTTTCTGTAGATTTGTCAAGTACGTCCCGGTATCTTTGCCTGGTATATTTTTTTTTTTTGTTATTGATAGGCTTGCGCATGACCACTATCTCACATGATGGTAAACAATGATGTGGTCGACAATGAAGCACGCTTGTCTAGAAGAAACCTATTCACTCTTGACTTAAAGACTCCAAGGTTGTAGCTATCAGGAAATACAGACTCCGGCAGGGTTTCACTCCTTCGCTGTACGCATAATAAAAGTATGCCCAAACATTTGTTGCTTTATATTGACTTATTACGGGTGGGATGTCCATCATGTACCAATGACGCATCGCCATACGTAGGAATTAGTTCATGCAATTCCAACGCACACTCCCCGAAATGAGCTGGCAACTCGGCGCCCATGTTTAAGCCTAGATTCAACCAGTATGTCCTTGCCATTGGAAAGTTACCAGGCTTATTTATTACAGGCAGGTTAATTTATTTCTGTCAAGATGTTAAAGGGAGCAACCTTTAACATCTTGACAGAAATAAATTTAGAAAAATTGAGGTTGCCACTATCACAATCTGTAATGAAGAATTAACAAAAAAATTGGAACTAATATAAAATACTTAAACGTAAACGTAGCAAATCATCCAAACACACTGGGGACACATTTCAAGAAAAAAGTTAATTCAAAAAATCAAAACACGTCGGGTTCTTAGATTTTTTGAATTTAATGAATAAAGAAATTGGGTTTCCACAATATGGCTCCCAAAATTCGTCATTTTTCTATTATCCAATTTTAATGTAGCCAGTGAAACTCGCAAGATTAAGATTTATCTATTGATATTAGAATCATCAAAATCGGCCAACACGTTTGGTCTCTAGAAGGCCACATAGGAACAAACATACATAGACTGATAAACACATAACCCTCCTTTGGCAGTAGGGTAAAAAAAAGACCTTTGATAACCTACAATAGGGAAGATAATAAAAAAAATTGGGCTCGTATCACTGGAGTTGTTACCTGTTATAAAAACCTGCTCTAAAAAGTATGAAACAAGAAAATATTCTCATCTCAAATTGTTATACAGTACTAACTATTCAATATGTACTGGGTATTAAATAAACAAGTTAATGTAATAAATATTTTATTGTTTTTCATACATATTCATAGTGGTGTTCAGAGGATAATAGTGGTTGTTTGCCACCTACTGTAACAAAACTACATTCTGCAAAGTAGCATACAACCACGGTTTTTGTTCTTGGCTTCGTGTCCTCTAGAGGTCGCCATATTCAATTTAATGTGACGTCGCATAGCATATAACCAGAGGACAAACAAGACGCTGCCAACAATACCTCATTTGTCAAATTATGATAAGTGGTTTAGAAGTTATGAGGGAACAGATGAACTTACAGGCGCGAGATGCGAGGTCTTTACCCATTGGGCTGCCACGATATTAATGCTGGTACCTTTTTCAGTGAAAGACTTATCAGGAAAATATATATAGATGTATTAAAGTCATAAAGAGAGTTATTATGAAAATATACACAACCACTTGACAAAACACCACACTGACACACAACTTATGTCACTACAGCTAGACAGCTATCAGTAATACTATAGTGCTCTGTCCAAAGAGGCTTTAACAGATATCACGATTATCTTCTTTATACAAAAAATTTAACCTCTTTAAAACATAACATAGCTGTATGCCCCTAACGGACAGGGGTGCATCAAAGTACACCAGTTAAGTTTCTGGCCCATTTTGTTTAGCAAAGACTAGCTGACCCCCGCGGCTTCGCTCGCGTCTTCTGGGTACCTACCTTAATACCACCTACCTACCCTACTGACCTTCCCTAACTACCTACTCAATAGTTTTCTCCACTCGTTCCATATTAATACTAATTGACCAGCTTAACGAGGACCTGAATAAGATGGACTGGGAGTGCATTGAAAGATTAGAGGATGTGAACTGTATGGTTGAAACATTTAATAATTTTATTCAGAACTTGTTTGATTTACATGCACCACTTAAAAAAGTATTAATAAAACAAAAGTCTTGCCCCTGGATAACACCCACTATCAAACAAATGATGAAATTGCGGGACAAGAGCCACATAAAGTCCAAGTCCACTAAATCCTTGCGTCATGTCAACTCATATAAAGAGCTCAAATATATAGTTAGGGCTGCCATTGAGAGTGAGAAAAATGCATATTTTAAAACATACATAAATAAAAACATTAAACAACCTAAGAAGTTATGGAAGCATATCAAATCTACCAGTTTATATAGGTTATCCGCAGGAGAACCAAAGTTACCGACATAGCCCGAAGAACGGGGCACATTGCTCGCAGAACGGATGGCCGATGGGGCCGAAAAGTTCTGGAATGGCGACCGCGAACCGGAAGACGATGCGTTGGAAGGCCTCCCACTAAGTGGACCGATGACCTAGGTTTTTAAGTACAAAAGGTTTTTTTTTATATTTTGCGTTTATAACGTTAAATAATACATAAATAAGTTAAACATTGAAAAAACCGAACGCCTTAGGTAGGTCTCGAACCCGCCACCGAGACGCTGCACTAGTCGAACTTGCGAAATTCTTCAACGCTTTTGGTACTTTTTTGTCAACATCTAACTTATTTTAGAAAAAACTAATTTACATCATTGTAATCCCCTCTGTAGACCGATTTTTAAATCTATGTATTAAGTATTGTTATTTTATAGGTGGTTTTTTTATTCAGAAGAGACTTTAAAGGCAAATAACTCATTAGTACATATAGAATCCCCTGCATAGGGGATCGTAGTGGAACATTGAGTGCTGTACGATCCCCTGGGGGATTGAAATAGGGGATTCTAGTGGAACGAGTGGTTTTCTCAGCGCACGCCAAATAATGAATTTTATAGGCAAATTTTTGCTACTGTGGGTTACATTACTATGTTACTCCGGAATAATGTACCTAGCTTTCTAACGGCAAAAGAATCGTTGAAATCGGTTAGGTGTTTTTACCCGACTGCTGAAGGAGGGTAATGTTTTTATCAGTCTATGTATGTATGTTTGTTCAGCGTTCTAGAGACCAAACGCATTAGCCGATTTTGATGATTCTTACGTCAATCGATTCGTCTATTAACCTTGCGAGTGTCACTGGCTACATTAGAAAATAGAAAAATGGCGGATTTCGGTGCCATATTGTGGAGGCTCAAAAAAAAAAAAAAAACCTGCTGTGCAGTCGGAGGATACATCTGGTTCTGGTCAGCCAGCTCACGAATATGTATCCTCAGAGTGCACAGCATGATTTTCTTCTTGTTTACGTCTTTTTAGTTCACTTCTTAAGCGGTCGGGTTTTTATTAAAATTGCAATATAGAAAAATGGCGGACTTTGGGCGCCATATTGTGGGGGGCCAATTATTTTTTTCTTCCAAACCCGTCGTGTAGGGTATCAAAATAAAGGGTTTTAAGAGGTGATTTCAAAAATATATAACACTTGCATGTTTACATGTATCTAATTCGAAAAAAAACTAACTATAAAGTTATAAATAAAAAAAGTTAAATCAAAAAATCAAAAAAACCAGACTGCTTCGAAAGCGAACTAAAAAGTCGTAAACAAGGAAAAAATCATGCTGTGCAGGCGGAGGATACAACAGATTTTGGTCAGCCAGCCCGCGAATATGTATCCTCCGACTGCACAGCATGATTTTTCCCTTGTTTAGTAAGCTGTATGGGAGCCCGGCTTAAAAACATACTTTGACAATATATATGGCTTTGGGACAGCAAGATACTTATACTGTGAAAATTAGAAAACTGTAGCTCCAACAGTTTGGCCGTAAACCCCGTGTGACAGACGACGGACACGTGAGTGACAGCTATAGGGCTCCGTTTGGACCTTTAGGGTACGGAACCCTAAAAAAAAAAAAATTTGGAGGACTGCCGAAGGAGGGTAATGTGTTTATCAGTCTATGTATGTTTGTTCCTATGTGGCGTTCTAGAGACCAAACGCGTTGGCCGATTTTGATGATTCTGACGTCAATCGATTCGTCTTAACCTTGCGAGTGTCACTGGCTACATTAGCAAATAGAAAAATGGCGGATTTCGGTGCCATATTGTGGAGGCTCAATAAAAAAAAAACATGCTGTGCAGTCGGAGGATACATATGGTTTTGATCAGCCAGCTCACGAATATGTATCCCCCGACTGCACAGCATGATTTTCTTCTTGTTTACGTCTTTTTAGTTCGCTTCTTAAGCCGTCGGGTTTTTTGATTTCTGAATTAACTTTTTTTTATGTATAACTTTTTAGGTAACTTTTAACATGTAAGTGTTATATATTTTCGTTATCACCTCTTAAAACCCTTTATTTTAATACCCCACACGATGGGTTGTTATGATAGAAGAAAAAATAAATGACAAAGAACATAATAAAATTGTTCCAGCTACTCTGCAATCATGGAAGACGACATAGATATCGAGGAGCACGATGTCATGGACAACCCGAGGATCAGGAGCATCTTCCCGGACCTGTCCTGCGTCAAGATCGAGATACCTGACGAAAACGAGCTTGTTGAAGGTAGGTACAGAATATTTTAGCTGCTCCTGTACATGAATCCTGAAAATGGTAACTTTAAAAGAAAATTATTTGCCTTCAAGCTCGTTGCCTCGCCTTTATGTAAGTGTTCTACAGCTGACTGCGAATATGTACAATCTGCACATCATATCTTATGGGAGTGTATTCTTTGGCAGAATGAACGTAATATTATGTTGGATAATGTACAGGCTGCATCAGGAGTTGTTTACTATACGGATCTTGTTGAAACTAGAACAAATTTCTGTGCGTTCAAGCGTTTTTGCCATACCTATTATTAGAATCAAATATATATATATTATCCGTGGTGTTAGGCAACTGGGCATATCCCAGTTGTAAACGACCCTTAAATAAAATTCAAATTCATTAGATAACATGCAGACATAAGTAATAATACGATTACAATTAATTAATTGGTAATTGACAACACAAAAATAACACAAACCTATAATTCATCTACAGAGTATAGACATTTTTCCAAAAGAAATACCTTGAGCTTTGCTTTGAAGGAGCCTGTGTACAAAATGCTTTTCAAGTCAAGAGGTAATCTATTAAACACTTTAACGGCCTGATATTGTGGACTATGTTTAGCAATTCCGAATTGAGGCACTAATTTATTTCCAAAGTCTTTCCTTCGTGTATTTTCCCTAACCTGCCTATTTTCGTCTGTTTCGAAGTTATAATAGTATATTATGCAACTAGTGAATAAAAGACGGATTTAAAGCGAGGGCCATAGATGAATCACGAGCAAGTGAAGGATTCTAACGACTGAATCACGACCGTAGGGAGTGATTCATGATGATTGAATCACGAGCATAGCGAGTGATTCAAGTGTTAGAATCCTGAGCGACGCGAGTGATTCATGGCCCTCGATATAAATCCGTTTTATTCAAGAGTTGCATACTATATTTTATACCATGACTTCGAGAAAAAGAAAAATTTAAGCGAAAAGCACAAGGAATATTACGAGTAATAAATAAATAAATGGTTTATTACCTTCAAACTTTATATAAAATGTGAAACCCTGACCCCTGAGATAGGTAACAGCACCTGTGTTTTAGGGGCCAGTGACCACCTCCGTTACGTTACATAATTATAATAAATTAATACCATTGCAATTAATATTAGAATTACAATCCAAACAAGTATTCAATAAATATCTTAGACTAAAATCAAAATTATTATTAAAATACTTAAATCAAACTCAAAATTAAAATAGAAGAAGGAGTTTGTGTATCGAGTATTTTTTGCGCAAGGAGGCGCAAGGAGGTTACATATCATTGAGATGGACGTCTAATACATTGGTGTGTTCCAAATTCAAACACCAAAACAGTGATTAAAAGTGCTTTTTATTCACTGTTTTCAGTGAATAAAATAAGCTTTTTAGAGGGGGAATGGTATAAATGTATTTTTTAAAGGTGCTTAATAGAACTAATATGTATAGGCTAGGGACTGTCAGAATGCCAAGTTCTTTAAAAAATGGTCTACAGCTCTCCCATTGAGGAATGCGGACAATTGTACGAATCGCCCTTTTTTGTAAAACAAATGCTCTCTGACAGTTATAGAGATAGCTGTTGCCCCAAAACTGTATGCTATACCTCAACTTGGACTCGATCAGGGCATAATACACCATTTTAAGATTTTTAATGCTAACCTCGTCCCTAAGGATTCTTAAAGCATAGCAAGCAGATGACAATGATGAATCCAGTGCCGCTAGTTCTCTTTTCCAGTTTAAAAGTTCATCTATATAAATGCCAAGAAACTTAACGTCCTTAACAAGGTCAATTTTAACTCGATCCAGTTCCATATTCATTTTATCATTGTTACGCGCAGTTGTTTTAAATAGCATTACGTTTGTTTGAGTGATATTAATTTTGAGCATATTTGCACTAAACCAAGAATGAAAGGCAGCCAGAACTGTATTCACCTTTACAGTAAGCTCTTGGATGTCGTTAGCTGCTACTACAGCATTGGTGTCATCCGCAAAGACTACCAGTTGAATGTCAGGTGAAAGATTTTGAAGGAAATTGATGAGGTCATTAACAAACAAGATAAATAATAATGGGCCCAAAACTGATCCTTGGGGCACACCAGTTGCAATATTCAACATAAATGACCTGTAGTTCTTTTTTAGACCATTCATGTGGGTGGAATCAACTTCAACAAACATTTTTCTATTTTTTAAGTATGATGAGAAGAGTTGTAAGGCTTTACCTCTAACACCATAATGTTCCAATTTTATGATGAGTAGGTTATGGTCAATCGTGTCGAAAGCTGAGCTTAGGTCCATGTAAATACCAATACCTTTGTGCCTATTGGCCTTGTTTTTTCTGTCTCCTGCTTGATATGGAGGGAAGTGGAAATAATTATTTTTCCTACTCCTCCGTTATTCTTTTCTGATTAATTTCGTTGCGGGATCCAAGACAGTTAAATTCATTCTCCGGGACTTCGTCGAGCTTCACTGCCTCGGCGCTTTTCTGGTGGTCGCCACTGTTGATTCTGGCTTTCAGGAGTTGCAGGGGTTTGGGAATAGTACGGTGGGATTGTGACAAAAAAAAAAGATTCCTGAAAGTCAGAATCAACAGAGGCGATCGCCATAGAAGCGCCGTGTCAATGTAGTTCATCGAGTCCTGAAAACACGATTCCTCTGTCTTGGATGCCGCAACGAAAATAATCATTTACATAATTTTCACCTGGGTTAGATTTATGTGTCATCATCATCATCATATCAGCCGAAAGACGTCCACTGCTGGACATAGGCCTCCCCCAAGCGTCGCCACATTGACCGGTCCCATGCATCTCGTAACCAGCGGATCCCCGCAACCTTCACCAGGTCATCGGTCCACCTGGTGGGAGGCCTTCCAACGCAACGTCTTCCGGTTCGCGGTCGCCATTCCAGAACCTTTCTGCCCCATCGGCCATCCGTTCTGCGAGCAATGTGCCCTGCCCACTGCCACTTAAGTTATGTGTAGCTAGAGATAAATAGATAGTGGGACTAAAGCGCTGTCCACGCATTTCCCGTCCCTGATGAAACACAACTGCATAAAATTGTCCTGTATAAGATTGTTGAGTCATATGTCTTGACAGACATCGCTCGTCGCTTATTAGGCGTCTAGGGGCTGGTGGCTGCTTCTCAGTCATGATTACACTAAGACGCAGGCTACACAGAAATGGCGTCGGGCGCGGAAATGGCACGGGCGGCTTCCTATTCCATGCTAATTTCAAACTAAATGCATGGAAATAAAACGCAATTTAGGACACACGATATGTCTTGTTCGGACGTGGTTCGAACCGTGGCCTGATCAAATTGCGCTTTATTTCCATGCATTTAATTTGAAATTAAGAATGGAATAGGAAGCCACCCGTGTAATGTCCGCGTCCGACGCCATTTCTATGTGGCCTGCGCCTTAGATCTCAAACTTATTTCATTGCATAAAAAGTTGAAAATAAAAACTTTGTAAGACTTCCAAATAAAAACACAAAGTGAAAAATAACTTCAATTTCGGAAGTTGGCTTTCCTGTTTTCTATTCCTCGTATTTTGACACCGACTGCCAAAATTTAAGTTATTTTTCACTTTGTAGTGTTTTTTTGAATTCGGAAGTCGGTTGTATTATGCGTGTGTGCATAAATTGTTAAATAAATAAATCAAATTTAATTTTCCAGATCAATATGGCATATTAGAACCCACAGAGGAACCTCAAGATATGCAGTACAATTACGAGTACACTTTTGAAACTAACTCTGATATACCAGTAGGTGTTCAAGAAGGGAATCAAGAGTATATAGAAGGATGTATGCCACAAGAAGAGTTGGAAGCATACACACAAGAAGAGATGGTACCACAAGAAGAGATTGAAGAAGGTTATGAGGTGGACAACAGTAGTGAATTTTATAACAATGAAATTATATTAGGTAAGATTTTTTGTTATTATTGTTATGCTCGCGCTTGACCACTATCTCGCATGATGGTAAGCGATGATGTGGTCGACGGTGAAGCACGCTTGCCTAGAAGTAACCTATTCACTCTTGACTTAAAGACCCCGAGGTTGTAGCTATCGGGAAACACAGACTCCGGCAGGGAATTCCTCTCCTTAGCTGTACGCATTAAACATTCCTAAAACGTTCTATTGTCCTATTTCAGCAGGGTAGTTGGACAACATACAACCGTTCGCAATTCCTTTTATTCATTTTATTTGCTAGATACAACATTTATTAGCTCTAGTAATCGAATTTGAAAGAATGTTTTGACCACAGACACAAATCTAACTAGATAACGCAAGTCCCTCCATCTGTATGAAAACCAAGCGCGCCACTTTTTCACACACAATTTAAAAACAAATTTAATTACCAATGAAAGAAAACATTTCCAATGCCTCGGCCAACTTTTTCTATACAGTCTTTACAGCTCAATATGACATAAAAAGGCATTTTACTAGATTTCGGTGGATTTCCGGTGCCGATAATGCTAAATGAAAAGCTCAGATTACAATCATTTGTCGTAACTTTAGTCCTTTTGGCACGCGAAGTAATAAACGCAAACAATAGCGTCATCAAGTCACGTCAAGAGCAGTGGTGGCCCAGTGGTATCGGCCGCGACTTACAAGTTGTAGGTCGTGGGTTCGAGCCCAGGCAGGCGCTTTACTTTGTGTAAATTATTTCTTCACCACTGCTCTCAAAACGGTGAAGGAAAACATCGTGAGGCAACCGGCATGTCCTAGAACCAAAAATTCGAAGACATGTGACATCCACCAACCCGCACTGGGCCCGCGTGGTGGATTACGGCCCATTCCCTCTCTGTGAGAGGAGGCCTGTGTCCCAGCAGTGGGAACATTAATAGGCTGATGATGTGATGTGAATAGCGTCATCTAGTTAGATTTGTCTGTGGTTTTGACTATTTTCTTCAGGGACCAAGTATTTGATGATGGGACTCACTTTTCTGCACTTAGGCCGAGTTGCTCACCTCTGAATTATCGCAGAATTAATGTGACAAATTGTCAAGCACGCGTTATCTGCTGTGATTGGGTTATCCAGACCATGGACTTGGGCAACACTGGTCTGGTCTCCAATAAGATTGGTGTCCTTCTACTACGTCCCTCCCGGCGTTTACATTCACGTCTGCCTTGTAAATACCTTTTGTTAGTCGCCTTTCATTCATCCTCTCAACATGGCCAATCCATCTGAGCATACTGCTTTCAATTTTGCCACTACATCTTCTTTTAAACCACGACATTGTCTTACTACATCAATGCCATGCGCAGGGCCGGATTTAAATTTGTGCCGCCCTGGGGCACTGAAGAAAATGCCGCCCTATGACTTAAATTTTATTTTAATAGTTAAAAATACTTTAAGAATCAAATACATTTATGTTATAGTATAAATGATGCCATATAAACGATAGTGGCGACCTCAATTTTTGTCAACTGTTTTTGGCCAACCTGTACTTGAATTATATTTCTTGAAAGATGAAATGTTTATTTAAAAGAATTAGTTAATTATATATTGTATAGAAAATTTTATCTCACTTTCCAAATTTTGCCGCCCTAGAAAATTTGCCGCCCTGGGCACTAGCCCCGACTGCCTCTAGTATAAATCCAGCACTGGCCATGCGTCTGTAACTACCTTAGGCTCTAGAAAGACGGACTGAATTTGAGTGGACTGCGCAGTCAGTTAGCAGTTTTGATGCATTTGTGTAATGTATGTCAACTGCACATAAACTGCAAAGGAGATTGCCAGGCCACAGGCCCGTTATGAAGTATCGTGTCTGCAATTTCAATATTATACAAAAATAGGATTTATATTTTGTGTTACTTTCCATCTGTGTCCTTTACTTTATATGTACAACAGATCAGGTTCCTTCACTTGGACATTTGGATGCACCTTATTGCATTGTAATAAGGGTTCATTTCAAGAACAGAAACATCGTTATATCTCGTAAACCACACAAAATAAATGAAAAATATTTTCTCATTATGAATATAACGTGTTTTTTCTACAATAAACAACCAAATTCATCAAGATACAACCATTTTTTCAAAGGAGCCCAAATTCCCTTACAAAATGGGCATTCTCCTTTGCAGTTTATGTGTAGTTGAAATGCAGTCCGTCTGTCAAGAGCTTTAGCCATCATATCAGTCGAAAGACGTCCACTACTGGACATAAGCCTCCCCCAGGCGTCACATTGACCGATCCCGTGCGTCTCGCATCCAGCGCATTCCAGCAACCTTAACCAAGTCATCGGTCCACCTGGTGGGAGACCTTCCAACGTATCCTCTTCCGGTTCGCGGTCGCCATTCCAGAACTTTTCAGCCACATCAGCTATCCATGCAATATGCCCTGCCCACTGCCACTTAAGTTTCGCAATTCTTCAGGCTATGTCGGTAACTTTGGTTCTCCTGCGGATATTCTCATTTCTGATGCGATCACGCAAGGAAACTTCCAATACCAGCAGTAATATTAACAATAACAGCTTATTACTCCAGCAGATTTGAACCCACAATCGACGTCGAGAGGCGAGGTCTTAGTCACTGGGCCACCAGGACACTTTTCCCAACTTAATTTTTAGGTACCCAAAGGGTAAAAACGGGACCCTATTACGAAGACTCCGCGGTCCGTCTGTCTGTCTGTCACCAGACTGTATCTCATGAACTGTGATAGCTAGACAGTTGAAATTTTCACAGATTATGTATTTCTGTTGCTGCTATAACAGCAAATACTAAAAAGAGAATAAAATAAATATTGTGGGGCTCCCATACAACTAACGTGATTTTGTTGCCGTTTTTTGACGGAACCCTTTGTGAGCGAGTCCGACTCGCACTTGGCCGGTTTTTTTAACAAATTTATCTTTAATTTTCAGGTTCCAAAAGACCAACTCCAGATCTAGAACTGCTCTACGAAGAAGCTTTAACGCGGCAACCAGTTATTTATCTAGAAAACTGGGGAGATCGACTGATAACTAGCCCATGCTTCTGTGATACTTGCGAAATCTTATTCCCCACAGTCAACGCCTTAGATGCCCATAAGATGATCAGTCATTCTTACCTGGTAGCGATGGAAACTCCAAAGAGAAATAGCACAGCCCGAAAGAGTACGGTCACATCAAAATTCTGCAATCACTGCTCGAAGACGTTCCCAGATGATACTTCTTTAATAAAACACTTATATGAGCTGCTACCGTTGAACAACTTTCCTAAAGTCAAAGAGGAGAAAAATGAACCGGAGATGGCAAAAGCAGCGGTCTTACCATGGCCGAAGAAGATTAAAAATACTGCTCATGTAATTTCAAAAATACATCCGAAGAAAATTAAGATCGAACCGAAGGAAGTGAAGGTTGAACCGGGGTTAGAAAAGCTGAAATTCAAAAATACACTATCAAGAGATGGGAAGTTCTTCGCAGCCTCGTCTTTAGTGCCTAAGAGTACATTATTTCAATGTAATGTGTGCCAGATTGGGTTTCTATCGTGTTTCAGTGCAAGTCAGCATGCAAAATTGTGTAACAAAATGTCAGCATTTAAAAAATGTGGCGTTTGCAAGCGAAAAATTCGCGTAAGAGATGTTAAAACACACGAATTACAACACAGTTACAATGACAAACTTAAAATTTATACTATGAATAAAAGTATATATGAGAGAGTTTTATGCAAGTGCCCTAAATGTCTAGCTTGCTTCGACGAGATCGCTTTTTGGGCACATTATCCTAAATGCAAAAAGTCTGACAAGAAAGCGATTTACTGCCCAATTTGTGATGTTAACATCGGTTTATCTCGATACAACAAACATAACCAGAAACATTCAATAAAAAAACTGACGAAGAAAGATTTTATTATTGTGGAGTTTTACGATCAAAATAATATGAGAGTTGCGGAGAACAGAGAAGAGGTTATTCGACTCCAGAAGAGAGAACGACAAAGGATGTACAAAGAGAAACATAGGAAAAAAATGTCTCTGAATGCTTCGAAATTAAAGGATAATGATATAAAGGTTTATTTTTGTGAACTGTGCGGTTGTTGCCAATGTAGACTGAACTATAAGGCACATTCCGAAGGCACATGCAAGCAAACATTGATAAAGAAATACTGTGAAAAGTGCGGCCTTTGCTTTACAAGCAAAAGCATAGAAACTCACCAAAACCTTCACAAGAAACGGTCATTTTCACTTAAAGACCTAACCGTTATAAGTCTATCAACGGGCAAGACCATCGAACCACCAAGCTCAGAATTCTACGAATGCACGGACTGCTCAAAAAATTTCCTATACCCCAGTTCTATACGCAACCATGACTGCAAAACAGAAAAATACATCACATGCAAGATATGCTCGAAGAAATACAACTTGCAAGCTTACAAAATACACAAAAACTTTCATTTTGTAGATAAATTGATGCCGGAATTAATGAAAAAGTATAAACTTATAAATAATATGTGGAATGTTATGTATATGTGTGTGTCTTGTGAACTTGTTACTATGACCTACGATGCTGCTGTTACCCATTCTCAAGGACACCTTAATTATATAATAAGTGATTTGCACAAGCAATGTGTTGTATGCGATCTACGGATAGCTGAGAAAGAATTCTCGCTACATGAAAAACTGCATTCTAATAATGTTACTATAGAAAGGGAGTCGTTCAAGATTCTGAAGTATAATTATGAAGATTTGTTCAAAGAGAAGTGGTTGGATCTGTTCAAGGAGTTACCCAAGGAGCATAGGCAACAGATTTTGGTTAAAAGCATTTATAGGTAAGTTTTTTGTATTCTATCAATATTTGCAAATACGACATATTTTAGGCATTACTCGATGTTTTTTTGTTATTCGTCGAATACCGAATAATAGTCTCTATTATTCGATATTCGGCGAATAGTTGTCTAAATAAAAATAAAAATTCAGGAGCATAAAAAACAGATTTTTGTTAAAAGCATTTATAGGTAAGTTTTTTGTATTCTATCAATATTTGCTTAGCCTTTTCCCAAATAATTTGTGGTCCAATTTCAGTCTAAATTAGAGATGCCGCGAATACTCGCTTTTATTCGGTATTCGGCATTACTCGACATTTTTTTTTAAACTATTTGCCGAATATCGAATAATAGACACTATTATTCGGTATTCGGTGAATAGTTTTCTAAATAAAAATATAACCTCAGGAGCATAGGCAACATATTTTGGTTAATAACATTTCTAGGTAAGTTTTTTGTATTCTACCAATATTTGCTTTGCCTTATGCAATATCACATTAGCCTGGTACAATTTCAGTCTAAATTAGAGTTTTTTATTTTCAATAGGTTCGCTCTTGACCAGTATCTCACCTGATGCCGTGTATACTCGTTATTATTCGGTATTCGGCATTACTCGGCATTATTTTGTTATTCGTCGAATAATAATGCCTATTATTTATATTCGGCGAATAGTTGTCAAAATAAAAATCAACTTGTTAAAACTATAGAACCTATGTTTTAGGCTAGGAAGTGCTTAAAACTTATAATAATGATGAATTAACAATGGGTTTAACTTGTATACATATGAAGAGCTTAAATTAAATTATTGGTATCTACTGACAAAAAAAAAAACAAGTAACAGGTGCTTACTACAGGGTCAACGGGGTTTTGAGTTTTACCCTTAATCTGTCCAAAGTTTTACTAGTTAACTTTATTTGACACTGTTTTTAACCGACTTCAAAAAAAGGAGGTGGTTTTCAATTCGTCGGTATTTTTTTATCTCCAGGTTTTATCATCTTACAGTTTTGTTCTCCTGATACGTTAACTTATTTTCACTCTTTTCTAGGTACACAAGGAGCGTAAAAATGCAGATCGAAATAAGTGCCCCGACCGACGACACAAAATACTTCTGCATGAATTGCAACAGTTTCGTAGATGGCGCTTTAATCAAACAACACTTCGAATCGAAATGTTTCCGGATCAACAAATTAATTTGTCACGTCTGTCACGATGTTTTCAAGTCGCTAAAACAATTTTTGTCACATGAGGGTAGTCATGAAAATGTCCCTAAACGTCAAAATGTAGTGTCATTCAACAATGAATGTGACAGGGAGTTTAATAATCATTTAAGTTTGATCGAATCGAAGGAAAGAAAATCTTCTAAGCACAAAGAAAAATATATTTCTTTGTCAGCAAATCGCGAAATGATGCTTTCCGATAGTATTAAAGCTACTTATAAACTGTACAAGTGTGCGAAATGCGAAACTTGCTTAACTTTACAGGGTAGTATTAGGCGTCATCGTTGTGTACCGAATACGAGAAGACACTTTTGCGAAATTTGCCAACAATATTATTGTGTGAAACAGACTTCTCTGCATTTAGAAGCGCATCGAAAGAAGCCTCTAATTACCAAAGATAGTTTTTATATCGTTTACTTTAATACGGGCAAGACTGAGAAATTAACATCTAAAAAGGAGATTACGGCGAAAATTCCCCCGAAAATTTATCCAACTGCGAAAATTTCACCGAAAAAAGTACCTGCGAAAATTTCGCCGAAAAAGGACGCTACCCCGAAAATTTCGCCGAAAAAGGACGCTACCCCGAAATCGCCGAAAAAGGTACTCATTGCGAAGATTTTCAAATGCCAATGTGGCCTGCACTTCACATCGATGAAAACTGTCGAAAAGCATATGGACCAATGCGGTGAGTTGGAAGTGTCTAAAGAGACTTGTAGCAAATGCAAATTAGTTTTTCCTACGGATGTTTTAGTAACACACTTAATCAATCACCACCACAAGGAATCAAAAATCGTTATAGAAAAGATTGCAAAATCAAATCTCTTCAAATGCTCGGACTGTACCATTTACTTCACAAACATGAATAACTTCATTTCTCATACAGAAAACTGTAATCCGACAAACTGCACTGATTGTAAAAATTGTGGCTTAAAATTCGGTAAAAAGTGCTTCCCGAAACATCTGTGCAGCTCAGAAGATATTACTTATATGAATAAAGTAACTGTTCAAAAGAAAATAGTAGTAAAAGAGGCGGTTATGTACAAATGTATTGAATGTGATATCACCTATTTACAACGGAAATCCTTTAGGTATCATACTACTGAGGTTAAGCATAATTTGAAGAAACTTCCAACACCCTGCGAGCTATGTGGTCTCAAATTCACTAGCTGTTCATATAAAAAACATATGATTGTACATAGTTCACCTTACGAAGAGTATAAGATTAAAGTTGTTGATCCTGTAAGTGGAAATTTTGAACTTTTAACTGGCAACAATCCGGTTCAAGTTGGCAACACTGATCCTAGAAGACGAAAGAGGAGATACGACAATACAGAAGAAAGTCCTGTTGTTGAAAAAGTCCATAAAACTGACGTTACTACTCCACTACCTGACAGAAGGACTTCTAGAAGAGCTATAGACAAGGCTTCTAGAATAGACTTCGATGAGACAAGCGAGATTATTGTTCCAGGTGAAATATCAATTCATACTGAGAACACCAATAATGTCAGTGCTGACAACAATACCACAGAAATGATAACACATAACAATAGTCTTGATAAAAATGGTCTTACAAGTAGAATTAAATCGAGAATACTCGTCAAAGGTTACGGTAAGGAACTGTATAGATGCTCGCATTGTAACCTACACTATATGAAAGAGCAATCATTGGTGTATCACGCGAGTAGAAATTCAGGAGCCCATGATTCTGAGAAATACCCATGCGATATTTGCGGTATAGAATTTACGAAGCACACTCTACCTCGTCATAAATATGTACATCATGATAGAATGAGGTTACAAATAGAGGATTTTATTATCCTAACAGAGTCTTCAAGCAAGAATCTTGATTCTTTACAAGAAGGAGAATTAAAAGTTGAAGATGATTCGAAAATCGATGATAGCAATGAAAGTGTTAATGTTAGTAAAGCCAGTGATGTCAATGTTAGTGATACTGAAATACTCAGTGATGTCAATGTTAATGATACTCGTGACAATACCGGCGGCATAATCGACATTGTTAACGTAAGTGATAATTGTGACACTGAAATTGTGCCAGTCAGTGATGTCAACAACAGTGAAATTAATGACAATGCCAGTGTAATGAATGAAAATCTCAGTGTAGTTAATGACAATGTTAGTGAAGTTAATGACAATACCAGTGTTTATGAGAAAATATATTACTTTAAGTGTTCCGACTGTAACGTTTGTTTTGTAGATCAAAAAATGTGTTTTGATCATACATTCGAACATGAAATTTTGGACCCGAAAACGTATATACAGTGTAAGATTTGTGATTTTCAATTTCTGATAGATTCTTTGAAAGAACATATGGTTTTGCATCACAACTCTGACTTCAGGATTGAAAGTCTTACCATACATGAATATAAGTCTCTAGGTTCAGGTTTAGATCCAAAAGTAGATGTCTATCAGGCGATAGATAAAGTCCAGTCTAGATTAGTTAGTACTACAACTGATGTGGGGGTAGTTTGACAAAAAGTATTGAATTTTAATATGTACTGAACTGGAACCGTACGTGGCAACACCATCATGGTAGTGTAGTTTATTGAAAAATTGTTTTTTGTCCGTCAGGTAGATTAATAAAAAATATTAGACACGTATTTTTTCTAGTACACTTTATACTGCCTTAGTGACGTCACAAGCCCCACTCCTGAACTTTGATGCGCTTTAACTTTGTTTTTTTTTATTAATTTGGTAAAGCAAACAATACGTGCCTAATATTATTTGATTATCTCACTAACGGACTAAATAGAATTATCATTTTTCTACCCAGGAAACATCCTTAAAAGTTGCATAAAATGATTAAAAATTAAAATAGTTTTAAAATAAGCTTATAATGAACTGAAAAGTATGAAATATATATAAACACGATGCAACTTTGTCTGGTTGAGGAGTTGCTATGGCCACCTTCCTTGCATCATGAGACCAGCTGCATAGTACCCATTGATGTATTAAAAAGAGGAAGATACGTTACACGCTAACATCGCGATCAGAAAACCTGGGCTCGGCGCACGACTACATGCACCGAAACTCACACGTCTGTGTTCAGTGTCATCACCAGTTCCAAACCTACAGTTACCGATAGACAAGGACAGAGATATGAGACGGCGCTGTAGTGCGAGCGAAATCAAGCGTTAGCTGCCGAATGTTGGCCGAATCACCGAATGTTTACTATTATGAATGAAATGACATTGCAATATGTGCGTATCGTGTATCTCACGCATGTTTGTAATATCTATCTCGCTCTCACAAATATGGCGAAGCAAACATTAAATATTATTGTAATTTTCAAAAAAATAACATTTTTAACTGTAGGTACTTGAGTGGTAAGTGATCCCGTGTGACTTATTTTTCTTCCTGGTATTATTTAAACACTTTTTAGCTACACAAGAAGTCATTTTGACACGTATTTATTGCAAAAAACACATAAAAACACTGAAATTAATGAGTTGTGTGATCAACAATGTGCCGTGCGCGACTGAGTACCCGCTACGGGCATTCACTTAGATTAGTAGGACCAAGCGCTGTGAGCAGTCCCGTATCTTCCTCTTTTTAATACATCAATGATAGTACCATATTATTTCAATGTTTCCTAAGTTATATAAGTATGCCAAGTTTTCAATTAATCGAATGCCAGGAAGTGCTTGAAAACTTAATTACTATACTCTGTCCAAAATGAAGATGCAATATTTACTAACAAAGCACTGAGCTCAATCAGCTGACAGCAGGGGTCAACATTTTAGGTTAGCTTTAATCTCATCTACTCCTATTACCTACCTATCTTTCATCTGTACTAACTCATCTACTATTAAATCGATACACAACAGATACAAAATTTTATATCGAGTTCGTTTTATTTTTGTTGTTGAGTTGAGGGTAGTACTAAAAAATGCGGTTTTACTTTGTTATTAATGATTTTATCTTCATAATTACTGGAGTATAGTTGCGAAACGCGTACGAAAGCAAGGTAAAAATACTTGCATATTTAAGCGGTGGAATCTCGATCAGTTACAATAAATATCTTAAAATCCGTGTAAAATAGTAATGGACAGTGCTTTTGGGACCGAAATTTCAAAATCATTTAAAAAATGTATGTATTTTTCCATTTAATTTGTATGTGCCATTGATTTTTCTAATATTAACTTTAAAACTTTCGCGTTTCATAATTGAAAACCATATAATTATCACGGGAAATTTAACGCGATGATTTCGATTGTTTGTTTACCTATTTCGCCCGACGTTTCGGCCGTGTTGCAACGACCGTGGTCCCGGGTAGACTGGTGTCTCGGTGTACTGGCTCCGTTGGGGCAGAAAATTCTTCCTCTACCCTCACTTTTCTACACACTACACTGACCGCGTTAAATTTCCCGTGATTATTATATGGTTTTCGATTTTTCTAATGATGTACTAAGCTCATCACTGCACTGAAACAAATCTTGAATATCGTATCAATATCAGTCAGCCAACTGAAATGGAGTTTTTAACCACCGACGGAAAAAAAGAGTTGTTATAAATTTGACGTGTACCAGTGCGTTTGTGTATCTCTCTGTGGCATCATAGCTCCTAAACGGATGAACTGATTTTGATTGTTTGTAGCTTTATCAAAAGGATTCTTAGCTATGTTTGATGAAAATTGGTTCAGCCGTTCAAAAGTTATGGGCGTTTTACTGTTTGAATCGGGGTGTTTTCGCAAGATATCGTGTCATAATTACGTTTTTAATAGATTGTAGATCAAAGCTTGTCTACTACTAGAAATTTTGTAGTTTAAAAAGCATGAAATAAAAATGCGTCGGGGGTTTTTAAATTTGACTTGTATCTTATGGCTGAGGCCCGTGGCTTCTGCCATTTAAAATCACAGAGCACTAAATCGTTGATACAACTGAAAACACGTTTTTTGTTCGTAGAGAGACTGTCCTCCTGCCTTAAGCTATGAAAAGATCGAATTATTCTCAACTATAGTTGAGTTTTTGTGAAAATGAACATAAATTGTAAAAAGCTAAAGTTGATATTCGTACGCTTGATCACAGTTATATAGACGTATAAATGTTGCACAAGAGCGTTTAATACGACAATGAGCCTTATTTTTAGGTGTTCAATGATCCTATTCGTTTGAAACGATGAATCACAGATTTTATAGAATTATCCACATTGAGTTTGGAGAAATAAGGGCCATTTTCGTGTGAAACGCTAAAGTAAAGTCTGTTCTATCAATGTTGCAGGGTTCTGTAAATCTTTGACGACTGTCACTTATATTTGTATGACAGAAAAATCATTTTATTATTTAACATTACATCACGCTTATAATAACCGAAGGGATATGCAGAATTGTATGGTATTCCTTTCGTGAACTATGTTTTAAGTCCAATATTGTAATAATAACAAGGATAATATGTTTCTCGTTTAAAAATCACATTGAGTGATCTCGTACCTTATTTTTACAATCTTCTGACATACCTCCGATTTCTGAATTAAGAATTTGAAGTGTCAAATTCTACTTAAGGTTGTCCAAGGCGATCATTCTTCCATAAAAACGTAGTATGTCGATTACTCCACTGTTTGACGATGTATGGAAAAAAAAAGTCGAAAGTTACATATTTCAACACAAATTTTAACGCTTATTTGGGCGGAAATAAATACAATACGAAGGAGGAAAATTGCAAAATGGCCACCATACAGGGATATATTAGTAGTTCAACAATGCAAATAATTTAATTTTGAAAATATACATTTAGTGGTTTTATCATGATATCGATACTCCCAAAGATCTGTTTATATAATTTCGCGCGCTCGTTTTCGTCCTAAATCATCATACATTTCGCTACAAATTTGCAAAAGTGCTCATTTGTACGCGAACTAGCTTCTTACTGCTCATCACAGCATCTATCTCTTTCGCACGTGTTGTTGGATGAGATAGCATAAATTTTAATCCTGCGCACAAAATAGTTCGTGCCGTCGGCTAGGTCAACCTTAAGCCCGAAAACCAATCGTAAATTGGTGTAAATTGGTTTGACACGTTCATAACTTCGTTCAGAAACCGGGTCATTGAGAATGGATGGAGTAATGCTCTCATGCCACTGTGTAGAAAGAGATGAAGCGACTTTGCGGCCAGTATCTGTTTCTTTTTTTGAAGTGCCGTTCTATACTGCTAGAGTGCTACATGAAATTTGGTAGTTTTGAATTTTTAATACCACCGTTATCAACATAAAATCTCTATAGATCTCTCTGAGCAGTATTTTAAGCGACTGCGCAGAAAGGAGGACTTTTTATGATCGACTGTATGTATTTTTTACAAGCTTTTATTTAACTTGCAATGTAGGTATGAATGTGTGTCCCGACTTAATTTTAAAGCAGTTATCATCCACCGATTAAGATGAAATCTTGCATACACGTTTAGTTTGGATGACAATGCATGGTTAGCTGAGTGACGTCATTCTAAATCCAATATTAGTCATCTTTTTTTTAGAATTTAAACATATGTGTTGTATATTTTTGAAATCACCTCTTAAAACCCTTTACTTTGATACTCCACACGATGGGGTTAGAAGAAAAAAATGGTCCTCCACAATAAGGCGCCAAAACGCCGCTATTTTTTCGCAGGGTTAAGACGAATCGATTGACGTAAGGATCATCAAAATCGGCCAACGCGTTAGGCCTCTGGAACGCCACATAGAAACATATATACATAGACTGATAAACACATTACCCTCCTTCGGCAGTCGGGTAAAAACAGCACCGATTCATGCCTTGCGCATCGGAAAACCAACTTCAGGGCGGCCAGGAAGTTTGGCGAGAACGATAACACTGCAAGCTTGTGGCTGCCCATTCAGTATGTCTGCAAAAGACAACAGCTGACCGCACAATCGCTTCATCTCTCTCACACTTTTCTACCCGTATTCTCTCTACGCCTGTGTAGGGTTAAGTCCATACTATGTGTTTTGTATGGGCCATATATACATAATGTAGTTATTTTTACATAGTTTTAAAGTAAAACCCACCAGACTACATGTATGTAGGTATATAATTACATAGAACACCACTTTTTCTGATAGCCTGGTCGCCGTCATCTGCTTAGCCGGCTGTAGTCCTGAATGCAGCAGATTACCAGTAATAATAATTAATCCTAGGTAAAATAATAATAATTCTATTTAGTCCGTCAGATGATTATCAAATAATATTGGACAAGTATTTTTAGCTTTATCGAATCAATAAAAAAATTACAGAGATAAAGCGCGTCAACGTTCAGAAGTGGGGAGCTTGTGACGTCACTTGTCAGATTTTTTTTACTAAAATGTGACGTCACGCGAAATTTCAGCGCACTATGTCCAATGAGATTTTACCAATTGAGACGTCATACTCATTATAAAGAAATAAAAACATGGCGATATTTTACTTTAGCTACCTACATAGGACCTATGGAACTTGGAACTTTATTTCTATCACGAGTAGGTTAAAAGATCACAGTGATATAAATAGCACCCCGATAAACATACTGTTCAAACGCACGTTCGTGTAATCTACGTGTCCAATATATTTTATTAATCTACCTGACCGACCTAAAAAATAATTATAAGTCAACAGCTCTATTTACATGGATGACTGTGTATGTGTCCTCCACAATCAAGTAACTGGAAAACCAACAGCTTAACATGCTTTCTGAGGCACGGATGGGTAGGTCGCCCACAGGGCCCGATCTAGCAATTTCGTCGCTCCGGGCATAGACAAAATTTGACATTATTTATTTGGACAGATATATACAAGTCAATGTATATGACTTATATATCTGTCCCTTACGCACACTCAAAATAACGTTACTCTAACAGCTTATGGTCACTCCCCTGGTCACCCTTTCACAGACCGACCTCGGCTACCAGTAATGTTTTATCAATAGTATAAAAAAGGCTTTCAGAAATCGTAGGTTGATAAATTGCACCCAGAATGAAAGTGACCCAACTTTAAAAAATGTAATTTGTGGGTAGGAGCAAAAAGTCGTAGTTAACTTAAATACTAAAGTGACCAAAATATAGGCTGATCTAGGCACCTTTCTTAGTTATAATTCGGGCTCTTTTCCGCCACAGGGTTTTAGGGAAGACTTTTTAAGTCAGCTTAAAGCAAAACCAGAAATTACTGAAATTTTGATTTAGGTCATTTTCATTCTAAGGTTACGTAATAAATGGTGTTGCCCTATTTAGTTTTAGATCTGATACTTTTAATGAATGTTTTTAGTAATACTAAGTGACACCTAAAGTATGTATTATTGCAAGTTGAATTTTCAACTCGGCGCGAAGCCGAGAGTTGAAATTCCAACAGTATTTAACATCTGGGTGTCGCTTAGTGTTTCTGAAAATAGGCATTATTTTTCTACCAGTTTTACTCTAGTGTTGAGCCAGTGAATAACATTGAGAAATAATTAGAAATATAAGTATTTTTGATTTATTTAGTTATAAGTTTTTGTTTGTTATAAGTAACTGTAAATAAATGATGTGATTTTTGTATTTTATTTTTTTATTTTGATTCCTGATTTTTCTAATTTTCTGATTGAATTGCTGGATGCTGAAGTAACCTCTGATTTCTGAGGTAACACCCAATTATTAAATTAAGGGCCTACATACCCTTTAGTGCCGTAAATCGGTAACTTTCTAAAGCATACTCCTTAGTAACGGCTGGGTTAAAAGATTTGAAAAAAAAATATTATCTACTATATAAAAAAAGTCGGTTTTCTTCCTGACGATATAACTCCAGAACGCATGAACCGATTTCAATGGTTTTGCATTCGTTGGAAAGGTCTGGGGCTCCGTGAGGTTTATAGGTAGGGTAGGGTAGGGTATGGTAGTGTAGGGTAGGGTCGGGTAGGTTAGGGTAGGGTAGTGTAGGGTAGGGTAGATAAATGTTTGGTCTTTTTATGGCAAAACAAAGTTTGCCGGGTCAGCTTGTAGATTCATGTAAATAATTTTGAACACAAGGTTTTTTCGTGTAACTAAAAATTTGCTTTAAAAAAATAATTAACAACACGATATTTTTTCGCAACTTTTGGAAACTCCTCCAAAACGAATTGGATGTTTAAAAATATTTTTACACAGAAATATTGATGGCTGGAATTTCTTCATAACTAACATAGCATATGTAAATCAAATAATATTTTGCTAACAAAACTGTTCAAAAGGAGGTTCAATATTGATATTTTTTGGCATCGAGCGGGCGCACGGCCAGTACCTTGTTAACATTTGGGGCGTATATAGCGCCTTAGGGTGCGATTTCGCCGCGCCACCGCGACGCGTTAAATATACACGCGAGGCCGAGGCAACCTGCCTCGGACGCACGTCGCGGTCTCCGCGGGTGCACTGTTGGGCGAGACCGAGACATGACATGTGTCGCACACAAACTCCTCGGTTTTAATCGTTAAAATTAAGAAAGAAAATTATTATGCCATATTGCAATGGAAAGCCGTTATCAAGTTACTATTGGAGGAAGAAGAATACGATTACAAATTAAAAATAAATAAAAATTGGCTATTAACAAATTAAATACTCCTAGATGCCAAAAATATTTGGGTTAATCAATAAATTGTTCTTTGATTTTTTAATGACAATAAATGCCGGCACTTTTAGCGCGAGACCGGCTAGCGGTCTTCTGTCTCTCGCCGCGGTCTCGCACGTGAACTCACTTCCATAAAAAGCCTAAGGACAAGTAGGGTCGCGCATCTCCTGACACGGGCGCGCGTCGTGGTCTCGCATCGCGGTCTCGCAGCCAACTCGCACTCTCTGGGATAGCCTGCCTCTGTCTGGGAGTCTCAGGTAGCCATATGTTGATGATGTCACCGTAAATGCGTTGTGCCGCTTTCTTCACAAAACCAAAGTTTTTGAACCTTCTTCTCATTCCTTGGGACTGTTTCAGCAGGATTGAACATATTAGTATCACTGAAAAAAAAAGTATTAAATATGTGGGTACCTACATATGACAGTCATTACTGGAGCTTGAGGAGCTCGTGACTAAATAATAACAGCCGCAAGGGTCGATCGAGGTTAAGCAACGCTTGACGAGGTCAGTCCGTGGATGGGTGACCATTTCAACATTCCGAGTTTCCTCCGTGCCTCGGAAAGCACGTGAAGCCGTTGGTCCCGGCTGTCATTTTAAGATCTTTGACAGTCGTTAAGGGTAGTCAGAAGCTTGAGATCTGACACCAGTCTAGACAAGGGGTGCTGTGTTACCCAGTTACTGGGTTATGGAGGTCAGATAGGCAGTCTCTCCTTTTAAAACACTGGTACTCAGCTGAATCCGGTGAGACTGGAAGCCAACCCCAATGTTGTTGGAAAACGCTAGGCAGATTGATTAAGTCATTACTGGAGCTTGTTTGAATCACCTTCTACATACCTAAACAGATTTTACGTTTTTAGGGTTCCGTACCCAAAGGGTAAAACGGGACCCTATTACTAATACTCCGCATTCCGTCTGTCTGTCTGTCACCAGGCTGTATCTCATGAACCCTGATAGCTAGACAATCCCACCGCACTATTCCCAAACCACTGCAACTCCTGAAAGCCAGAATCAACAGTGGCGACCACCAGAAAAGCGCCGAGGCAATGAAGCTCGACGAAGTCCCGGAGAATGAATTTAACTGTCTTGGATCCCGCAACGAAATTAATCAGAAAAGAATAACGGAGGAGTTGAAAAAATGAAAATTTCCACTTCCCTCCATATCAAGCAGGACACAGAACAAACAAGGCCAATAGGCACAAAGGGTCATATACAACTGGGATAAGCCCAGTTGCCTAGCACCACGGATAAAAAAATTAGCATAAATACATTTTAATGGGTCCTAACATTGTGAGCTGTTATATTTGGTTCCAATAATAGGTATGGCAAAAACGCTTGAACGCAAGGAAATTTGTTCTAGTTTCCACAAGGTCCGTATAGTAAGCAACTCCTGATGCAGCCTGTACATTATTCAACATGATATTACGTTCATTCTGCCAAAGAATACACTCCCATAAGCCTCCCCCCCCCTACACCCCCCACCACACAACCCCCCCCACATAACCACACAACCCCACACCACCACACAATACCCCCTAGGACCCGCTAGGCAGAGGCCAGAGAGGCAGTTCAAAAAGATTCATAGAAGTCCCGGCGAATGAATTTAACTTTCTTCGATCCCGCAACGAAATTAATCAGCAAAGAATAACGGAGGAGTAGGAAAAAACTGGCCAAATGCGAGTCGGACTCGCACACGAAGGGTTTCGTACAATTATCGCAAAAAAGGGTCTACCTTTTATAGCAGAACTTTTTATGTCATAATATTATAATGCATAACAACGGATAGCATAAATATCATTTCGCAGAAAATCGTTTGGCATACACTCATTTATGATACATTCAAACTCATAATTTTGTAAGTCAGAATCATCTTTAGGCATAAATTTCATATCGATAGTTAATAAAAGGCAGAACCATCATATCGCAGAAAGTTCACAGTCAGAATCGCCTTTTGGCATACATTTCATATCCATATTAATTGAAATACTCATCTACCACATTACAGATAATGCATAGTTAGAGTAATTTTGTATTTTTATCACAATAAAAGATTGATTGAACACATTTTTTTTTGTGTTTAAATTCGCTGTGTGAAGCATGCAAACCTGCAAAAAAGCATACACCATGCATTCAGCAAGCATGCAGTATTCATACAAGCATACACCACGCATGCAGCAAGCATGCAGCATGCAAACAAGCATACACCATGCATGCAGCAAGCATGCATCATTCAAACAAGCATACACCATGCATGCAGCAAGCATGCAGTATTGAAACAAGCATGCTCCATGCAAGCAGCAAGCATGCAGCATTCAAACAAGCATACACCATGCATGCAGCAAGCATGCAACATCACACAAGCAAGAATGCAAGTGAGCATGCAGCAGGCATGGTTTCTGTCACGGCGCCGGCGCTGCGGGGCTCCGGCGGTCCCACGCGAGCTTATCGTCGCAGATGGTTTTAACGCTCACCACCTACTCCTCAGCTCGCTGGCCGCCTCGCCCCTACGCGCCTACGCGGACTTAAATTACACTCTAGGGGTAGGGCAGACAAGACTACGTGGAGTCAGTTTTGCAGCGATTCGTTTCTGTCACTAACACAATATATTGACTTTTAAGACAGTATTTCAATTTTAATTTAAGGTTAAAGATGCTATTTTATAGAAATGCCTAATAAAACTATTCCAAATGAATTTCTGCCATCTTCATAATATGTCAAGTGAAATTATGTCAAATAAAATTCTGCCATCTTAAAAGTAAGCCATTGTAAATTCGGACATAGAAACATTCGGCCAAACAATAATTATATTAAAAAAAAATATGCCTTAAGAAAATTCGTTTAAAGAAGATTATGCCAAGTGTGTTATGCCAAATAAATTTCGGAGTATCAAGATTGTGCCAGATAGAGGGAACCCCTGCCTAGCTTTTTCCCAACTATGTTGGGGTCGGCTGCCAGTCTAGGCGGATTCAGCTGAGTTCCAGTGTTTTAATTGGAGCGACTGCCTATCTGACCTCCACAACCCAGTAACTGGCAAAACTGGTCAACAACGTGAACATATTCGCGAGCTGGCTGACCAAAACCAGATGTATCCTTCGACTGCACAGCATGATTTTCTTCTTGTTTTCGTCTTTTTAGTTCGCTGTTTAAGTAGTCGGGTTTTTTGATATTTTGTTTTTTTCTTAGAGTTAGGACACTTAAATATTTAAGTGTATCAGTCTATGTATGTATGTTTGTTCCTATATGGCGTTCCAGAGACCAAACGCGTTGGCAGATTTTGATGATTCGTACGTCAATCGATCCGTCTTAACCCTGCGATTATCACTGGCTACATTAAAATTGGACAATAGCAAAATTACGGATTTTGGGTGCCATATTGTGAGGGCTCAATTTTTTTTTCTTCCATACCCATCTTGTGGGGTATCAAATTAAAGGGTTTTAAGAGGTTATTTCAAAAATATATAATATTTGTATGTTTAAATGTACCATAATTGAAAAAAAAACTAACTAAAAAGTTACAAATAAAAAAAGTTAAATAAAAAAACTTCAAAAGCGTACTTAAAAGACGTAAACAAGGAGAAAATCATGCTGTGCAGGCGGAGGATACATCAGATTTTGGTCAGCCAGCCCGCGAATTTGTATCCTCCGACTGCACAGCATGATCTTCTCCTTGTTTACGTCTTTTTAGTTCGCTTTTGAAGCAGTATGTTTTTTTTTTATTTTTTTATAAATTGGCAATTAGAGTTAAATGGAAATTACTTTCGCTGTCTTTGGTAGGTAATTTTTTTATCCATTATGGACACCAACTTCCAAAGAGAAAGTTCTTTTACACTTAGTAGTGTTTTTATTTTGCGGTAGTCATTTTTGGCAAAAAGTTTTTTTTGTTGTAGGTTCTAAAGTTTCTAATTGCAAATTTATATTAAAAAAAACTCTTTTTAGTTGTACCTATTAGGCAAGTTCTTTAGTAAGGTACCTATAATGCCAGAATATATTACCCGAATGTCATGAAACTAAGCTGTAAATGAGAGTTTACCAAGGTGAACTGTACACATTTGCGTACCCCTTTAGAGTGTACTGGCGTGATGTTATATTATGAAATGGTATAAACAATAAACAGACATGCGATTGCAGCAATCTCGAGATATTTACCGTCATTTATTGAAGAGTTATATTGAAAATCGCTGAAATTCTTCATCAGATCTTCACCAAAATAAAATGGGACATATTTGGGCACATAATCTTTCAAACAAAATAAGAATTTTCAAAATCGGTCCACGATTGACAGAGAAATCGGTGATCATACACCCAAAAAAACAAACATAGTCCAACATAGAACCTCCTCCTGTTTGGAAAGTCGGTGAAAAACCCCAACTTTCGCTCAGTTTCGTTTGATCCACGATTTTGTACCCATCCTGTATAGATGAGGGATGTGTCCTAACAGGCGTTGTACAGAGGGGGTTCCGGGGTGGTCTTTCAAGAGGTCACGGGACCCCTTCACGTGGTGATGGTGATCACCGGGGTGGGTTTAGTGAGGTAAAAAGCCCACAGTCTCTGGTCTTGTCTCCAAAAGTCCAGACGCTTTTCGAAGGTTTCACACAGAAAACAAGGAGTATACATAATCGCGAGCTGACTGACCAAAACCAGATGCATCATCCGACTGCACAGCATGATTTTTTTCTTGTTTACGTCTTTTATGTACGCTTTTCAAGCAGTCGGGTTTTTTGATTTTTTTTATATATTTTTATTATTTAACCCTCTTTAGTTATTTTTTTTTTCAAATTAGGTACATTTATACATATAAGTATTATATATATTTGAAATCGCCTCCTATAACCCTTTATTTTGATACCCCACACGATGGGATCGGAAGAAAAATAAATGAGGCCCCACAATATGGCGCCCAAAAGCCGCCATCTTTAGGGTTCCGTAGCCAAATGGCAAAAAACGGAACCCTTATAGATTCGTCATGTCTGTCTGTCTGTCCGTCCGTATGTCACAGCCACTTTTTTCCGAAACTATAAGAACTATGCTGTTGAAACTTGGTAAGTAGATGTATTCTGTGAACCGCATTAAGAATTAAAAAAAAAAAAAGACTGTAAATTTTGGGATATTATTTTTGTGTTCACCAAAAATCTAAAGGTACATCTAAAATACTGATCGTGCACCAAATATTAGTTGATCTACGAATAAATTATGCTCAAAGAATCAGTCCAAGAGCGAGCGAAGCGAGCTCGGGAACTTAGGGCACCCCGACACGGACAGGTTAGGTTCGAACGCGATGACGGGAGCTGAAGTGAGCGAGCAAAGCGAGCGAACTCAGCTCCCGTCATCTCGTTCGTGTTAGGTTACTTTTGACCCTGCAGACAAAAATAGGAGCCCCGCGCAGCGGGGCTACGTCGACTTATATGAACATATTTTGGTGAACATTCAGTATATTTGGTGGAACACAGGCAAAATTAGGTAAATGAAATGGGAATAAATTGAAGTACTTTTAAATACCATCCTAAATTTTGGGGGTTCACATACTTGAAACTGAAACAAAAAAATTTATTTTCTTCAAACCCATACGTGTGGGGGTATCTATGGATAGGTCTTCAAAAATGATATTGAGGTTTCTAATATATTTTTTTTCTAAACTGAATAGTTTGCGCGAGAGACCTCCAAAGTGGTAAAATGTGTGTCCCCCCCTGTAACTTCTAAAATAAGAAAATAATAAATCTAAAAAAAATATATTATGTACATTACCATGTAAACTACCACCGAAAATTGGTTTGAACGAGATCTAGTAAGTAGTTTTTTATTAATACGTCATAAATCGTAAACCGCAATTTACCAAGTACGGAACCCTTCGTGCGCGAGTCCGACTCGCACTTGGCCGGTTATTAAATTTTAATGTAGCCAGTGACACTCGCAGGGTTAAGACGAATCGAATCGATTGACGTACGAATCATCAAAATCGGCCTCTGGTCTCTCTAACACCACATAGGAACAAACATACATACATAAATAGACTGATAAACACATATTTATTTAACGATGAAAAATAACACTTACAAATAAGAACCAAGGCCGAACAGCGAACCATTTTAAAACAAACTCGAAGCAAAACGAAATTTTCGAAATACTGTCAACTATTTAAGTTTAAATCAAAGACAATTATAGTGTGAAATTAACTACCACATTTTACACAATAAACTGATTAGGTATTTCAAATTTATCAACATTATTAAGTAATTTGAAATTGTTTGATAAGGGTTTTAAATTAGGTACTCATAAAGTTTTGAACAACGCTGCACGGTTTGATCTTCAAGGTAAAGCAACGCTTGCTTTGTTTCGGGGATGGGTAACTATCCATTAATACCGAGCTTTCGGAAACCACGTTTAGATACAAGTTCGTTGGCGACTCCTGGTTTTTGACCGACTGCCCAAAAACGAGGAGACTATCAATTCGACTGTATTTTTTTTATTACTGGGTGAACCAATTTTGATGATTCTTTTTTGCAGCTGGTGTTTGTCATGTAGTCCCATTTAATTTCCATCAAGATCTGATGAAGAACTTCGCAGATATACATCAGACCTCTTCAATAAATGACGGCAAATCACTCGGGATAGCTGCAATCGCATGTCTGTTTATTGTTTACACCATTTCATTTCATAACATCACACTGGTACGCTCTAAAGGGGTACGCAGGTGTGAACAGTTAATTCTGGTATGCTCTTATTCCACCGGGTTTGATTAAGTTTCATGTTATTGCGTTAATATATTCTGGCTTCACTTTGGGCATTATAGGTACCTTGCTTAAAGAACAGGTCCATTGTGTACCACAACTAAAAAGTTAAAATTTTTTTTTTTTTTTTACAAAATCTACAACCGACTTCCAAATAAAAACACTACAAAGTGAAAGATAACTTCAATTTCGGAAGTCGGTGTCAAAAAACGTAGAAGAAGGAGGAAAAACAAACACATTTCCGAATACAAAGGAATGCTAATTTCTATGTCAAGCAATTATTAGATGGGCCGAACGAAGAATAAATCGATTTATCGCGTATAATAATTTGAATTCAGAACTTTATTGTTATTTTGTTTTGATTTCCGTGTGAAACATGTAGAGCTGTAAAAATAGCAGCTTTCCTTTCTTTTAAAGAAAAAAGCTTTTATTTAACTTGCAATGTATGTATATATGTATGTATGTAAGTGTGTTCGGGTCAAATCTGGCAACTGAATTTTAAAGCAGTTATCTTCCACCGATTAAGATGAAATTTTGCATACACGTCATTCTAAATCCAATATGGCGGATGGCCTAAGATGGCGGACTAATTATTTTTTGTGCACTGCCATGGTATGGGTATCAAATGAAAGGGTTTAATGAGAAGAATACGAAAAAAGCTTGTATTAATTTATTTTTGAAATATTAAATTGCAATGTATTTATGTTCGGGTCAAATCTTGCATCTGAATTTTAAAGCAGTTATCTATATGTAAGTACTTCTATACTTAATATTATAAAGAGGAAAGATTTGTATTTTTGTATGTAACGAATAAACTTAAAAACTACTTGACTGATTTCAAAAATTCTTTCACCGTTGGGAAGCTACACTATCCCTGGTTGACATAGGCTACTTTTTATCCCGGTATTCTGACGGGAACAGGAAATACGCGGGTGAAACCGCGAGGCGTCCGCTATTTTAAAATAAATTACTTTAGGTATGTTAAAATAGGAGCTTGTGGCTAAATAATAACAGCCGCACGGGTCGATCTTCAAGGTTAAGCAACGCTTGCTGAGGTCGGTCCGTGGATGGGTGACCATTTTAACATAGCGAGTTTCCTCCGTGCCTCGGAAAGCACGTTAAGCCGTTGGTCCCGGCTGTCATTTGAAGATCTTTGACAGTCGTTACGGGTAATCAGAAGCTTGAGATCTGACACCAGGCTTGCCAAGGGGTATTGTGTTACCCAGTTACTGGGTTGTGGAGGTCAGATAGGCAGTCGCTCCATGTAAAGCACTGGTACTCAGCTGAATCCGGTAAGACTGGAAGCCGACCCCAACAACAATTTGGAAAAGGCTAGGCAGATGATGAGGTATGTTAAATTAGTATTCATCATTTCAGCCGAAAGACGTCCACTGCTGGACATAGGCCTCCCCCAGGCGTCGCCACATTGACCGATCCCGTGCGTCTCGCATCCAGCGCCTTCCCGCAACCTTAACCAGGTCATCGGTCCACCTAGTGGGAGGCCTTCCAACGTATCGTCTTCCAGTTCGCGGTCGCCATCTCCAGAACTTTTCGGCCCCATCGGCCATCCGTTCTGCGAGCAATGTGCCCTGCCCACTGCCACTTAAGTTTGGCAATTCTTCGGGCTATGTCGGTAACTTTTTTTCTCCTGCGGATATCATCATTTCTGACGTGATCACGCAAGGAAATTCCGAGCATAGCCCTCTCCATTGCCCTTTGGGTGACTTTAAGCTTTCTGATAAGGCCCATTGTGAGCAACCACGTCTCGGTCCCATAGGTGATCACTGGCAACACACACTGGTCATAGACTTTTGTCTTGAGATACTGCGGTAAATTGGACGAGAAGATACCACGCAACTTCCCGAACGCCGCCCAGCCGAGTCGGATTCGACGGTTGACCTCTTTCTCGAAGTTGGACCTACCCAACTGGACCGTTTGTCCCAAGTAAACATAATCGTCTACAACTTCGAGTGTAGAGTCTCCGATCTTGATAGGAGTGGGTGTTACATGGGCGTTCACCATGACCTTGGTTTTGTCCATGTTCATTTTAAGACCCACTCTTTCGGAAGCTCTACTAAGGTCATCGAGCATTTTACTGAGGCTCTCCATGGTCTCAGCCATCACCACTATGTCGTCGGCAAACCGAAGGTGAGTGATGTACTCGCCATTAACGTTGATGCCAAGCCCCTTCCAGTCCAGAACCTTGAAGACGTCCTCCAGCGCAGCAGTGAACAGTTTCGGAGAAATGACGTCTCCCTGTCTAATGAGGTCTGATCCTGAAGAAGGACTGACATGTTAGTGTTTTTGTACAGACACTTCAACACCTCAATGTACCGGTAGTCGATCTGGCACCGTTGGAGAGACTGCAGTACAGCCCAAGTCTCGATCGAATCGAAGGCTTTCTCGTAGTCCACAAACGCTAAACAGAGAGGCAGGTTTATACTCCTCGGTCTTCTGTATAACCTGCCGCAGCGTATGTATGTGGTCTACGGTGCTAAAGCCTTTTCGGAATCCGGCTTGTTCGGGAGGCTGGAAATCGTCAAACCTGCGCGCGAGACGATTCGTGATGACTCTTGAAAACAACTTGTAAACATGGCTAAGAAGCGAGATGGGCCTATAGTTCTTCAGCCGGGCATTGTCGCCCTTCTTGAAGAAGAGTACCACCAAACCCCTGCACCATGCCTGTGGCGTTTTGCCCTCGAGTATGACGGAATCAAAAAGCTTCTGAAGGGCCTTGAGGACCGGTTTTCCACCCGCCTTCAGGATTACAGCCGTGATACCGTCATCACCCGGCGCCTTGTTGTTTTTAAGCTGTTTCAGAGCCATCCTAATCTCGTACAGGCTGACGTCCGGGATATCTTCGGTATAGTGTCGGGTCAATCTAGCTCTTGGGTCGTTTGCTAGATTCGCAACGTGTTTACTGGTTGACGTGTACAACTGCCCATAGAAACTCTCGATCTCCCTCAGAAGCTCCGGTTTGGCGGATACAATCCTGCCATCATCGGTCTTCAGTTTCGTGAGCTGGCTCTGCCCAATAGCCAGATCCCTTAAAAAAACCTTGGAGCCTTTATTTCGCTCAATCGCGTCTTTAATACGCTCGGTATTAAAGCGGCGGAGGTCTCTTTTTAAGGATTTAGAGATCTGTCTATTGATCTGCCGGTATTTGCACGCCTCATCTGAAGACTGCAAGATCATCTCACGCCTCTCCTTCATAAGCTTGAGGGTATGATCAGAGAGCTTTTTGTTTCTATCTGTACGACGGGTCTTGAAAAACTTAGACCCGACCGTATGGACAGCTTCCACGAACCCGTCGCTGTATTCGTCCACAGAACTCCCCAGGCACTCGAAACGATTCTGGAGTTCGAGCTGAAAGCTCTCGGGGTTTTGGACCTGGACCTGTGCTGGACGGAGCGTGGACTTCATCAGTCGAGATCTTTCAAGCTTAATATTAATGTTCAATGTGCCTCTTACCATGCGGTGATCGCTCCCGGTTTTTACCGAATTGATCACAGAGACATCATTGAACATTTGCTTCTTGGTTGACATGATGAAGTCGATCTCATTTTTTGTTGCACCATCGGGGCTCTGCCAGGTCCACTTCCTGTGTTCACGCTTTTTGAAGAAGGAGTTCATCATATAGAGGCCCTCCTTCTCCATAAAACTGGCCAGTAGGTGACCCCGGTGGTTCCGTCGTCCAACTCCAAATTGCCCCACTTGCAGCTCATCCTCGTCTCGTTTGCCCAGTTTCGCGTTGAAGTCCCCCATGACAACGGTGAAGTGAGTTTTGAAACCATGCATGGCTCTGGAGATATCCATATACATGGTCTCTACCTCGTCGTCGGGGTGTGCCGAGGTTGGGGCGTAGACCTGTATGACCTTCAGCGAATATCTAGAGGATATTCTGAGTATAAGGTACGACACACTCTCGATCTTCACCACGTTGTTCACAAGGGACCTGTGGACGATAAACCCGACACCACCCTGGGACTGCCGGTCACCCTCTCGGAAATAGAGCAGGTTACCGGATTTGAGGATTATCGAGTCTTCCCCCTCTCTTCGGACTTCAGATAACCCTATAATGCTCCACCGCAACCTGCTCAATTCCTCTTCGAGCTCGGTGATCTTTTCGTCGGTCCGAAGTGTGCGCGTGTTGTACGTTGCCAGTTCCAGTCGTCGCTGATTGTTGGGGTAGCCGGATCTCGTCCGGAGATTCTTAGCACCCCTTGCCATGCCGTAACCTCGACCGCTACCGTAGTCGAGGGTAGGCAGGCTGCCGGGCACTAGAGGCCATTTTTTATTTGTGCTATTCATAGGGGGGGTTTTGCCATAATCGCCACGCTAGGCAGGCGGGTTGGCGATCGCAGTATGGTTGTTATAGGAGCACAGAGAACGCTGCTGCCCATTCTCTGGTTTGTCCCTTAGTCGCCTTTTACGACACCCACGGGAAGACATGGGATGGTGAAATTCTTAACGTCCGGCACCATACGGAAAATAGTATTACCAACACTATATACCTCCAAGTTGATTGAGAGCGTCTGTCCTTTGCATTTGGACTGCACCCGATGACGTCCAATCCGACGACTGACGAAACACGAAGTTTACCGAGGGACATTAAAAGCCAACGCAGACCGGGACGGGATGGCAAGGGATTTTGCCGTCAGTCAGCGCACACTAGCCGCTTAGATACCGCGGCATTCCAGGCGCCTTGCCACGGAGTGCCGCGGCACGACCAAGCATGCCTCGGCAGCTCCTGCTGCCCGATACACATTTAAAACCTCTTTTGTAGTCTTCAGTTGCGTTTGATCGAGTGTTGATGTGCCTCAGTTTTAAAATTGGTGATTGGGATTTGGTATTAATATCGATCACTGCAGACCATGGAGCACCCAACCCGTGGAGAGAGCATCGGCACGTTTTTGTTCTAAACCGAAGTCACCAAGAACTGCTGACCGCTGTGATTGGGTGATAGTTTGACAACCAAATGACAACTGATTCTCTATGGATTCCAAACAAGTAATTTAAAAGAATATCGATATCGGTAATTGTTTAACTTATTAATATTATAAGGATTTCTTTGGCATACAGACAAACAAAAGAACGAATTTCTTAGAATCTTCGGTACGTATAATAAACAATTATGATAAAGTAAATACGGGCTAGACAACAACAAACAAAAGAACATACACAGCTGCAGTTTTGTATAATTAAGTATTGTATAATGGCGTTATGGCCGTTTTCAAGAAGTCACTGAATATTTTTTGCGCTCGACGAGCGTTTCAGTCTTGGAGCCTTACATATCGATATAATCGTCGTGAACTCGTGATGCTGCAAACAGCACTATCGAGAAAAAAGGGACAACTGCTAATGTGCAAATTAGTGTACCAGAAAGAGACAGCAAAGTGAACCGTCCAGAAATAAATATATTTGATTTTATTAATGAAATTGATTAAATGGAGAAGAAAACCACAAAACTTTGAAGTCTTGTACCATCTTTTGTGTAACTTGAAGTAGTAGTATACTTCCCACACCATTTAATTGCACAAATTGGCATTACTTTGTTGTTTTTATTTTTTTATTTAGCTTACAGATGTTGCGACTGACCAAAATTTCGCCGCATGAGCTTGATATTGCATACGCTTGGCGCCCGCGATAGCCCCCCGCACGCTCTCTCCGCGGGTTGTGTGCTCCATGCTGCAGACGAAGAAGGTGCACTGGCTAATAATGGGGATAGAAGAAGATATTAGGTCAAAACACGTCGTCTCCGATATATTCTCGTACACTGTCGTCAGAGACGCGGTATGTCACAACGAGCGCCGGCGTCCTCGGCATGCCGTTCCTTACCGTAGTACGCCATGGCATCCCGCCGCGGGAGCCCGTGGCGCTTCTTTCAATGCCGTGCAATGTATCATTTTAAAGCATAGCAATTTATGTCGTATTTCTATATCTATACGTTTGAATGTCCATTTAAATCCCTTGCCATCCCATCCTGGTCTGCGTTGGCCTTAAGAAAATGTTTTTACTGTACTTATTTTATGGAAATACATAGAAACCAGTAGTGAAGCGGTGACACGTCGCTGCTGCTGCCGCCTGCAGTCAACTACGAACGCGTGCATGGTTAGCCTGGAGGCCGACCCCGACATAGTTGACAAAAGGTTGATTGTGAAATAGCCAAGTTTTTACATTTGTGTTTGGAACGCCAGGAGGCCAAATTATATTGGTCACTAAACAAAGTAAAACACCTACCATCATTGTCTCAAATCACTGTAATTATGTTTCAGTACCATGAAAAATGAGACAATAGATCTCAAGGTTAAGACGCTAAAGTAGGTAGATACATGAATATTTCTTTGTTATAAATAGGCTCGTGAAGACTAGGTTTTTTATTATTATTATTGAATATAGTACGTCTTACCTGATGGTAAGCGATGATGTGGTCGACGGTGAAGCACGCTTGCCTAGAAAAAACCTATTCAATCTTGACTTAAGGTTACACTAGTCGATCATTCTTCCATACAAACGTAGTCTGGCGATTACTCCACTGTTTGACGATGTACGTTCAAAATAAAAAATGATATCAATTTGTCTCATCATTATCTAGCCCTGTATGGAAAAATAATTAAAAGTTACGAGCGTCGAAAGTTCCATTTTTCAACACAAATTTTAAGGCATTTTTGGACGGAAATAAATACCATAAGAAGAAGGAAAATTGCAAAACAGCCACCATACAGGGAAAGATTAGTAGTTCAACAATGCAAATAATTTTATTTTGAAAATATACATTTAGTCGTTTTTCCATGATATATAGACTCCCAAAGGCCTGTTTATAAAATTTCGCGCGCTCGTTTTCGTCCTAAATCATCATCCGTTTCGCTACAAACTTGCAAAAGTGCTAATTCGTACGTGAACTAGCTTCTTACTGCTCATCACAGTATCTATCTCTTTCGCACGTGTTGTCGGATGAGAAAGCATGCATTTTAAACCAGCACACAAAATAGTTCGTGCCGTAGACTAGGGCAACCTTAAAGACTCACAGTTTGCAGCTTTATGGAAACACACGTTTTGGCAGGGAATTACACTTCTTAATAACGTAACGTTCTGGGAATACTTTCATTGTGCGTACAGCACGCACAATGAAAGTATTCCCAGAACGTTTGGTGCGTATAGATGGGATGTCGACCTTGTACCGATGGCGCATTGTCGTATCTACGTCTTGTAGTTCAATGATGGAAAGGGCTAGTTCTAAGAAAGAACCGTCAATCTATAATTACAATCAGTGTCAAATTTCTTTATTTCAATTAGGCCACTAAGCGGCACTTTTTAACGTCAAAAATAATAATTTAAATGTAATAATAATTGATTCTGCCGTACATTCGGCAAAGTAGCTTGTTATGGGGAAGAACGGACAAAAAAATTCCACATTTTTTTTGGGCGCACGGTTGGCGCAGTGGTTGAGCGATTGACTGCTGCACTGCGTGTCGTGGGTTCGATTCCCGCACCGAAACAAAATTTTACGGAATATTATATGGTCACAAATATATAGCCAGTTACATGGTAGCATTTTCAATTTAAAATTGAAATAGTGTCAAAAAAAGTCAATAATTATGTTGTGCTACAATGTTTTGTAACAGAAACGAATCGCTGCAAAACCGACTTCACACAGTCTCGTCTGTGTTTTCGTATTTATTTTGAATGTTCATGCAAATGATTTATTGATGCATTAGACATTTTTATTAATTAATTATTTCAAAGAAATAGTCCAAGACTGAGTCAAACGAGCTCGCGAATTTAGGGCACCCCGACACGGATATATTAGGTTCGAAGGGGATCTCCCCCGTCATCTCCTTCATGTGAGGTTACTTTAGACTCTGCAGACAGAAATAGTAGCCCCGCGGAGCGGGACTCCGTAGACAGTTTTTTTTTCAAGTCTTTATTTTAAACATTTATATTCGCCCACTGTTTCACTCTCACTTAGTATTATCATATTATGCGTAAAAAATAAATACTTCGAACAAATGTTATTTCACTAAATGTTTTACACTTAGCAGTGTAACTTCGGTAAAAAGTTTTTCGACCAAATGAAACGTCGGAGTAACGAAAAATTCGAATTAATAATAGGTCAACTGAGATAGTGGCAGACGTGATTTCTATGAAGTAAAAAGAAACGAAACGATAATAGTTGAAAAATTTTAGGTGAAATGAAATTCGGTCAAATGTTTTTCGAACTTATGATAGGTAACCCTCTTTGGTATAGTAATCGCAGACGCTACTGCTGAGCATGAGTTTCAGAGTTAGATGGCCGGGTCAAAGAAAATGTTTGTTGCGGATGTGACGTCAGCCTAAGTGCAACCGACCAATGCCCACCGAGCCTGCCAAAGCCAAACCGCCATATTGAAGCCTCCCCTCCAGTCAAGCCATGTCAAGCAGCGGGGATGTCCATATATATATACGCCATTGCCAGTCATTTATTTTTCGCTTTCGATTGTGAATATGTAACGTTACGTATAGCTCAGTCGAGCTAACCGTAAGCATGTAGTTATAAACTAAAATTAAGAAAAAGGATATAGATAATAAAAACTAAGGGCCGGCTTCGCACGACGTGTGCAGCTAACCAGGCAGCAGGTCGGGCAGGAAGACGTGGTTTGCCCGAGGTAGGCAGAGGAGCAGGCACCACGACGGACAAGCAGGCAATCGGGCAGGTAGGTAGTTGAGTAGGCAGTAGGACAGATAGGCAGGCACACGGGTAGATGGTCAAAGCAGCTGAACTAATAGTCAGGCTAATGGGCAGGTAGGCAGTAACACAGGTAGTTACGCAGGCAACAAGGAGTTTCGAGGAATCGGGCTGTGGTGTTACACGCCGTAGATACGAAGGTAAACGATAGGCAGGAATCGGACAAATGATACACAGTATATCACACACAATATATTCAACTGGAGCACTTTAGAAAGTAATACACTTACACAAGCTGGAAATTCACAGTTTTGAGACTTTTTCAAAATAGAAAATACACTTGGTATTAAAGTACTCAGTACTCAACAGACTTTCGGCGTTCCCTGCCAGAATCTGACCCATAAACCTGTCGCCCGTTTTTCCTTGTTCTGTCATCTCTTCTAAATTTCAAATTCAAATCTCAATTAAGAAATCAAGACCAGCACGAATAAAAATCGGTTTACAGAGGGTGGTGCCGCTGCCCTTATAATAATGTACAACTAGTTTAAGGTAGGTCTAGCTAGTCTATGGTATGTTATGTCTATGGCTTATGAAAATAAAATAGACAGACATATGTCAGATCAGATGATAAATGTCAGAGTATAAATTATTCCAAGATTTTACAATAGCAATATAAATTAAGTTGTGATTTGTGAATACAAATAAATCAGAACTTGTGAATATCAAGGAATACATAAAAATGAGTAACATGAGTTGATATAATTTCAAAAGATATGAATGTATATTGTGTGGTTAGTATATTGTAATAAAACGTAAGTAGAATAAAAGATGTTGTATGAAAGTATATTTCTTGCCTTACTCACCAACTAGCTCAAGCTCTGCCGATGTTCATTTACCTACCTATTACATGATGTTGGGTCTTCCAGCAACACTGGAAGGGTCCAGAGACGAAAGATTCGCCCCCTATAAATCAGCAGTCTTACAACGTACCTACGTGAATTCGGAAAGGCCAATGGCAAAGAGTATGAACAATCGACCAATGATATGCGAGACCGAATGACGCGATGTGGATTTCTGTCTATGTGATTGGCTGATTTTTCATACTCTTTGCACTTTGCCTTTCCGAGTTCACTTACGCAATATGGCTGGAGGAGAAGGAGGCGCGTTATATTCCACGCGAGCGTTTATATTAATTTATTTTAAAAGTACTTTATTGTACAACACAAATTACAAAGTCAAAACGTTTATTGCGAACTAAGTGTATAATGTTATGTTATGTTAGTACATTCAGGACAGATGATTATAAAAGCAAATGAACCTATAATGGGCGGTCTTACTGCTGTAGGAAATCTCTAACAGACAACCTTTGGATGGACTGAACGAGAGGGCTCTCTAAGACATAAAGTGAGGAACAAAATAATGAAAAACGAATCAATGAGACAAATCTGATTTTATTGAACTGCAACTACAAATACAGAGCATGGAAACTTCGGCAGCGAGAGATGACATTACTATAATAATCGTGGAAGAACACAAACTGTCAACTATCATGCCGCGGTTTTAGAAAAGTGTCAATCTATGAACAATAGCGTCGCGATAACAATTGGAAATTTTCAAAAATATAACGGAAAGTTTCGAAAATGGAAAGCCATCGAAAAGTCACGTGATCAATCTTCTTACATTTTAGCATGTCGAGCATCGTAAGCTAATAGAATGACACTTTGTCTTACAGCCTTGTGTACGGGCCAGTGACAGCTCTCTGCTGCGAAGACGCAAATCTTATGTTAAAAGATCGGAATCTGTGCATTACATGGCGAAGATAGGGCTCAATATGCTATGTACATGATTAGACTGACGCGACGACTCGGTCTCAATGTGCTGTGATCATATGGAAAGTTGACAGTTGATAATGTTTCTGTTGTTTCGTTGATACATATCTAGTAGTTGACGCCGAGGCTTCTCGGTGCTCTGTGCGTGACATATCATGCATTTTCTACTGGTCTATTTTATATCATTTTATCTTCTTCTTTTTCTTGATTTGAGTCCTCAACAGATTCAAGTTTAGGTTCATTATCGTTACCAGTTGAAGCTTTCTCGTCGTTTCCACCTTCTGTTTCATTGTTTACTTCATTATCTTCTTCTTTGTCATCATCTGCATCTCCATCTAAAAAGATAATGTTTATTATATTCAGTATTAACCTACCAACTGCTTTTCTGCCCTCCACAACCCAGTAACTAGGTAGCACGCTGCGTCTTGCTGATGGAAATAGTATTTATAGTCATTAATATAGATACCTGATCCGTTAGGGTCTGACTCCGGGTCAGGTACGTCCGACTGGTTTTCATCAGTATCTGTTAAAAAAAAACATAATCTAATTAATAATACAGGGTGTAATAATACCTTGGATTCAGTACATGATGCTTTATTTATTCAGTTTATTCAGTACATTAGCGTTGGAATGTTTTCTCTCGCTTTAGACCACATACGTTGGCTCGCGTTAGTCCAGAATCTCACCTGGTAAGCGATGATGTTTTCGACGATGAGGCTCATGATGAAATCGTGATCATAAAATATCATTAATTCCCTTATTTCACAAAAAACAGCAATTTAAATAAAACTCTACCTATCAGCTGATTTCTTAAAGTTCACGGTCGAGGTAAACGCGGAGAGCCGAGTGCACTTTTAAGAAAATAATTAAAAATCTAATAGGTTTGGAAAGGTATAACAATTTTAAAAGGAATACAGTAAAAAATGATATATATTTTTTTTAAATTTTGTAAAATGCGTCAAAATGCCAACGCTATAAAAATCATACTGAATCCATGGTACTCCTTTCACGACAGTGTCAAAGACACCCTGAGAAATAAAATATAAAAGTTTGTTTTTGTTTGAACGCCATGATCTCTGGAATAGAGATGTTTCCTGGATAGAAAAATTATAATTCTATTTAGTCGTGAGACCATCAAATAATATTGGACCCGTATATTTTGCTTAATCAAATAAATAAAAATTGACAAAGATAAAGCGCATCAAAGTTCAGGCGTCTGAAGTAACTTTGTCAGTATAAAATGTAACACACAGTAACGTCACACGATATTTCAACGCACTGTATCGGCGTTATTTTTTGCTAACGTGGCAAAAGAAAAAATACGTGTTCAATGTTTTTAGGTACCTAATCTAACTGATGGAACACATAGATTTTTCGTACCACTTGCTCAAAAAAGTGACATTCTATGCCACAAAAAGCGAACATAACAATAGTAATTTTTTTTCCCCCGCCGGAAAAAGAGGGTTGTTATAAGTTTCACGTGTGTTGCTGTGTATCTGTGTATCTGTGTGTCTGTCTGTGGCATCATAGCGCCTAAACGGATGAACCGATTTTGATTTAGTTTTTTTTGTTTGAAAGGTAATTTTGTCGAGAGTGTTCTTAGCTATGTTTGAATAAAATCGGTTCAGTCGTTCAAAAGTTATGGGCATTTTACTGTTTGTCGGGGGTTTTTAAATTGTGAAATTTTACTTGTTAATCTGTTAAAAACAGGGAAAGAAAATTGTACTGAATTTCATTCATCCTCTAGGGGGAGAATGTGATTTAAAATTTGGAATACTTACCGAAATTTATACTGAACTACATCTGTGTTTACACCATTGAGTTTGTATATAAAGCATTATACATCTTTTTGAAAAAGGAATACGCATTTATTATGCAGTTATGAATAGTAAATAAAATTACGAAAACCGACGAGGCCGTATGAGCTTGATGCCTTTGTTTTTCCGACAAAAATATATTAGTCTAGGAATTTGCCGCGTTTTTGTTTTCTTCAAATACATAAACGTTAAGTTTATTTTACTTTTAATTGTCATTATTTTTAATAAATGCTTATCTCATATTATTATTGTATTAATTTTTTCGCAAATGGTACGAAAAGTAGAGTATTTTCCTCGGTGATAAAGCTGTCTTAGTCTTGGGTGAATTTAAATCCCTCGCTACACTCAGGACTCGTCTTAAATCCCTCGCTTCGCTCGTGATTTAAGTTTTAACACCCTCGCTACGCTTGGGAATGAACCTCGAGTCCTTCGTTACGCTCGCGATTTAAATCGTCACCCGCGACAGGAGACACTGCTTTATCCCCATGGTTAATAATCTACTATTTCAGTCACATTAAAAAAAAACTGAAATTCCATATTTATTTATTTACATTACGCGTCCGCGTTTGATTCACAGAAACTCATTGTTTACAAAATTTCAACTGAATCGGTCCGGTAGATTTGGAGTGATTAAAGCTTCTTCTGGTGTACTGTGACGGGAATAATAGGAAGATCCTTTCGGAATTAAAAGCGAGCACAGAATTATTAGTTTTAAGTGGCATTTGTGCTGTTATACAATTTTGATACGGACGAAGTCGCGAGCAATAGCAAGTTACAATAGTAGATTATGTACCGAGGTCAAGTATCTTACGTTACGGATAACATATTGAGCGAATTATGTAGAGTTCTGAGTGAAGCGAGGGGCCCAAGGCGAAGATAGACATTAGACTTTTCACACCTTCTGCGAGGCAATAAAAAGCCAGGGCTCCATAATTTTCGTATCTGCGTTTTGTTTTGCCTGGTATTCGATTATTAATAATCTCTAAATCGTCTGTTTTGATAAACTCTGGAGTCGCTATCGCACGAAATTTACTGTCAACACGAATATTGCAATAAAATTCACTGAAAATCACAGCACCAAACACTGGCATTTCTTTCGCATTCTTTGAAATCACGCATTTTTTTGGCTTCTGGTAATTGTGCCCAGTTCGATTGTCGAACAATAGAACATTTTGCACCAAGGGGATAAAGCAGTGTCTTGTCGTCACGGGTGGCATATTGAAGCGTATAACGAGGTACCCTAGAGTTATCTGTTAGTAGATTCCTGAGTGAAGCGAGGGGTTCAAGCTGCCCAAGACGAAGACAGGCTTTATCCCAGTGGAGCATACTCTATATTTTTCACATCTTCTGCGAGGCAATAAAAAGCTGCTGTATGTATTATTTGAATATTGTGTTTCATGCTTATTGTAGATCTGAGCATTGAACAAATGTACTATAAGCTGCTTGACTTTCGAGTTTAGTGCTAAATGTTGGAAATAAACTAAAAGGACGGATTCCGATACAGTCTTGACTCCTACTTTTGTTGTTCTCCATTGAACAAAATCGACATAGGCTTTTTCTTATCTGTGGTTTGATTTATAAATAATCTCTAAAGCGCCTGTTTTGATAAACTCTGGAGTAGAATTACAATCTCTCGAATTTTCTTGTCAACATTGCAATAAAATTAACGGAGAATCACAATTTCACATTCTTTCAAACTCGCCTTCTTTCTTTTTTTTAAATTTCTGCTTATGGTGGCCAGTTTGATTTCCAAACAAATCTCTTTACAATGCCATATGGGTATTTTTTTACTTAGAGTTTTTCACGACGTTCCAAATTCAAATAACTTTACTCCCTTGGGAGTTTCATACAACTTTTCCTCCCTTGGGAGTTCATGCTTTACTTTACGTTGAGATTGCATGATAATAAATGTAATTGGACATTGTCGATCAGGTGGTGTAAAAAATACATAGTTAAAATCTGCTTAGCTTTTTCTCAACTATGTACAATTATACTCAAGTCAGAAGTGGCTGCCACTCTAACTGGATGTAGCTGAATAATAGTATTTTCACACCACCTGCTCGAAAATGTCAAATTATATGTCAAGCAATCTTAACCTAAAGTGAGTCATTAGTGGCCGGGGGCACAGCCGGTCAATAATGTTGTACTGGATTTCATTATGACCCGCTGGTCAATAATGTGATTTGAATTTGGAATCTCACATGCTCAGCTAAATTGGTAGTATAGTACTAACAAACACCCTTTGGTGCCAGAAAGAGGAAAGCTATTCTCGATACCCTTACTACACGTGGATGATATTCTCGATTGCCTACAAAATCATAACGACTGCTTCTTCATATCGTTGCCATGTTTTCGAAGACATAATATTGTAAGAATAATTAGATAACTACGAACCATTTTTTAAAAGGAATGAGGTAACATTAAAACTGGCATTAATAATAACAAATACCGTACCGCGCCGGCGCCGTAATACCGTAATAGTAATTGGCTGTAACATTAGTTAATTTATTTTATCTTTGCACAACTGGACTAATGTCTCAAATGTTACCATTAACTTCAATTAATATGTAAGTGCATATAACTAACTAGTTCTAAATATGTTATTCTTACTGTTTGTTTATTTAATAAATACTTTGTTTTTCGTACTATGGCTATTATTTTCTCACAGTAGGTGTAAAAAGTAGAGTATCCTCCTCTGGGCTAAAGGTGTCTTTGCCTTTGACTAGCTTGAATCCCTTGCTGCATTAAGGATTCTTGTATTAACTTCCTCGCTTTGCTCGTGAGTTAAATCCCGATTAACACCCTCGCTTTGCTCGTGAGTTAAATCCCGAATCCTTCATTGCGCTCGAGATTCAATATGACGCCCGTGACATAAGATACAACTTCAGCCCCTCGGTGCATAATCTACTATTATATGTACAATTATACTTATATCAGGAGTGACTGTCAGTCTAATATATGGATGCAGCTGTATTCAAGATGAAGCGACTGCCTCTCTGATTCCCATAATCCAGTTATTGGGCAACACAATACCCCTTGATAAAAGTAGGTACCAGATAGTAATTAAGGTAGATAGATACCTGATTCTTTGATGTCTGACTCCAAGGTTTCATCGTGTTGGTCGGACGCAACTGAAGTTTGCTCCTGTTAAAAAACATAAAATTAATAATAATATAATAAAACTAAATAGTTGATTTTTGTTTCAACACCTTGATCTCTGCAACTATCAGTCAGTATGTATTTCATATTTATTTGTGTACGTTACAATTTTTGGCAGCCAACTGATCTTTTACCTTAATATGGCCAAAATTTAATCGAATTGATTTTTGAATTGTCTTTGTATGCGCCACAATTGAGTGTCGATGTCAACATTACGCCAAGAAGGTCAATATAGTCCGTTATCGGCACGGTTACACCTCGGATAGATGGAACCGGGTGGAGCTGGCTCTTTTTAGCGGAAAAAAGACACCCCTGGGGTTTAGCAGCATTAAACCTGAACAGATTGTCATCGCCCCATTTGGAGACTGCTTTTAAAGATAGGTTCAAATGCTCCGTCAAGACCTCAAGTTAATTAGCGTTAAATAATTTGATTCTTAATATTTTATTTACGGCCATTTCAATATGAAAATTTGTCGTTTAATACTTGTGATTATTTGTTATGCAGTCTTTCAGCTCCGTATGAACTTTGCCTTAGGCTCGGTCGACTATTTAACATAGAGGAGAGTGACTCGGAATTTCTACCATATACACATGGTAGAGTAGTCTCCACTATAGAAGAACTGGATTCGTCTGGTGTACGGTGACAGGGATTTATATTAAAAGTGAGCACAGAATTATTAGTTTCCAGTGGCATTTGTGCTGTTATACAATTTTGACGCGGTCGAAGTCGCGGGAAATAACAAGTTATAAAATACACAGCCTCAAATATGTTTCTGCATCTGACTGCGAATATGTACAATCTGCACATCATATTTTATGCGAGTGTACTCGTATTCTGTGGCAGAATGAACGTAAAATTATGTTATGTTATGTTATTGAGTTGTTTACTATACGGACCTTGTAGAAACTAGAAGAAATGGCCGTGCGTTCAAGCGTTTTTGCCATACCTATTATTGGAATCAAGTATAACATTGATAGGACCCATTAATATTAATGATAATTTTTATCCGTGGTGCTAGGCAACTGGGATTATACCCTTTGTGCATATTGGCCTTGTTTATTCAGTCTTCTGCTTGATATAGAGGAAAGTGTATATATAGTGGTGTGCAATCTTTAATATAAAAATGCATCGCAAAATGTGTTGGTAAGCGCATAACTCAACAACGCCTGGACCAATTTGGCGAATTCTTTTTTTGAAATGTTCGTTGAAGTTCAAAGATGGTTTTTAAGTTTTTTTTTTTTTAGCGTAGGGTAGGGTAGGGTAGGGTATATAGTGTAGGATATAGTAGGGTAGTGTAGGGTAGGGTAGTGTAGCGTAGGGAAGGTAGTGTAGGGTAGGGTATTGTAGGGTAGGGTAGTGTAGGGTGGGGTAGGGTAGGGTAGTGTAGGGTAGGGTAGTGTAGGGTCGGGTCGGGTAGGGAAGTGTAGGGTAGGTAGTGTTAGGTAGGGTAGGTAGGGCAGATAAATGTTTGGTGTTTCTATGGCAAAACAAAGTTTGCCGGGTCAGCTAGTTAAGTATATAAATAAAGTAGAAATTTGTACTTTTTCCTACTCCTCGGTTATTCTTTTCTGATTAATTTCGTTGCGGGATCCAAGACAGTTAAATTCATTCTCCGGGACTTTGTCGAGCTTCATTCCCTCGGCGCTTTTCTGGTGTTCGCCACTGTTGATTCTGGCTTTCAGGCGTTGCAGTGGTTTGGGAATAGTGCAGTGGGGTTGTCCCAATAAAAAAAAGTTCAACTACTCAGCATGAGGTCCTATGTTGGATGCCTGAGTCGGGCAAAGTTATTGGGTTTTTACATCTGGAATTTCTCAGAAGTCCGGAGTCTGGACTTGTGCACAGTTGATGGCAATCGACTCGTTCCCTATGACAATGGAACTTAAACATAACTGGTGAAACGTGGATATGCTACAGGTGCACCTCTGCTTATGCCTTATGGGCGGACCAGCGTGATGTTATGTCATGTATATTAGGGCGGCTTCCAGTCTGTCGCCGGTGGCGACCTCTCGCGTCCGCATGGGAAGCTAGCGAAGGAGGAAGCGGAACGCGTGAGGGAGACGGAACGGAGACGCCTGACACCCCAAGCCAGCGCAGGAGACGCCCCCTGGCCGTCGGGAGTCACAAGCCGATTCCCGGAGCCTTGCGGACGGCAAGTAATGGGTAGCTTTAAGGACCCAGGCCCGAATTGACGGCGCGTACGTATGGCGTAGTGTTCCACGCGCGCCTAAAAGACTTGTCAGCAGAACTGACGGGATCCGCTAGGGCCGATGCCTGTCTGGGTCGCGGATAAATTTGAAAGAGAGTTACCGCAGCCCTGGCACAAGCAACTGAAGGAACACGGGTGGGTTTTAGTCAGTAAAAATCTGACACGCTCACCTAGAGCGGGAGAAGTCATTAGATGTTTTCAAAAACCAAACAAAAAAGTGGCGGCTTCCAGTCTCACCGATGCAGCTGACAATCAGTATTTAATATGAAGCGCCTCTGCTGCCTCTCTGACTTCCACAACCCAGTAACTGGCTAACACGTTGCGTCTCGCAGTTAGTTATAGCATAGTAGGTAAAGTAATTAATATACCTATATATATATATGTAGTTGACCTACCAACGTTTGCCTCCGGGGTTTCATAAGAAACTGCTGCGCAAAATCTGTAAGAAAAAGAGGTTTGTTATAAGATGGACGTGTGTATCTGTCTGTGGCATCATAGCTCCTAAACGGATGGACCGATTTTGTTTTTTTTTTTTTGTTTGAAAGATGACTTTACCGAAAGTGTTCTGTAGATATGTTTGATGAAAATCAGTTCAGCCGTTCAAAATTTATGCGCATTTTAATCTTTGATTCGGAGTATTTTCGCAAGATATAACGTGTTTCGATCGAAGAGTGTTTACTACTATATGATTTACTAGCGGATGCCTCTCGGTTTCATCCGCGTAGTTCCCGTTCCCGTGGGAATACAGGGATAAAAAGAATTTTTGAATCGGTCTGGTAGTTTTTTAAGTTAATTCGTTACTTTCAAAATACAAATTTTATCTTTCCTCTTTATAATATTTGTATGGATATAGATGTACTTTAAAAATGTATTTGTGTCGGGGGTTTTATTTTTAAATTATACTTGTTTTCTTTATTTATAAAAGGAGAAGCCGGCTGACTGACATACATACATACATAAACTCACGCCTTTTTCCCATGGGGGTAGGCAGAAACACAGAACGCCACCTGCTACGATCCATACATACTTCTTTTGCTTCACACAAATTTATACATCTAGTCATACACACACGCCGGTTATGAGTACTGCGCACCAGGCCTTTCTGAAGAACATCACCTATAAGGTCTATGTATGTCTTTCTAGGTCATCTCCTCCCGGCGTTTCCATTCACGTCTGCCTTGTAAATACCTTTCGTTGCCTTTCGTTAGTCGCCTTTCATTCATCCTCTCAACATGGCCAAATTTTAAATTTTAGTCACTACATCTAATTTTAAACCAAAACGTTGTCTTATAACCTCATTCCTTAATCTATAATTTAAAGTTACACCACACATACTCCGCAAGGAGCGCATTTCTACTGCATTAATCCTACTTGCATGTCTTTTTTGCCATACCCAACCTTCACTTCCATACATAAGTGTAGGCACCAGCACGCTGTTGTGAACGGCGAGTCGAGCTTCCGGAGATTTCGACTTGCTGGTCACAACTGCATGTTGCAGCACCACCATTCACTTTATTCCCTGCATTCACTCTCCTTTCCACATCCTCTTCAATCTTTCCATCCCTTGTGAACATACTTCCCAGATATACAAACTCGTTCACTTGCTCCACACTCTTATTATTTTCACTTCAAACTCCGATACATCGTCTTCTCTGCTGACTGTCTTCTCGGCTGACTGACATATCAGCTGAAACTACTGGGATTAGGAACTTTAAGTTTTGCACAAGGTTTCTTTTTATGGTGTAGGGGAGCACTAAGGCCCAGTTTCTTACGGTTCCGTACCCAAAGGGTAAAAACGGGTCCCTATTACTAAGACTCCACGATTCGTCTGTCTGTCTGTCTGTCACCAGGCTGTATCTCATGAACCGTGATAGCTAGACAATTGAAATTTTCACAGATGATGTATTTCTGTTGCTGCTATAAAAACAAATACTAAAAAGAGAATAAAATGAATATTTAAGTCGGGCTCCCATAAAACAAACGTGAATTTTTTGCCGTTTTTTGCGATCGCGGAACCCTTCGTGCGCGAGTCCGACTCGTACTTGGCCGGTTTTTTATTTTATTTTTACATGCAAAATAACAATTTTTCATAATTGTATCAATTTTTTATTATGTAATCATTTTAAAAAGTTTGTAATAAGTAAACATTTTTTTTTTAATTTTGCTAATTAAATAATTGAGATAAATAAATTTCTTTTTTATAACTGAACCCATACCATAGTTTTCGCCGACCCCTATTATCTTTTTATCGTAATAAAAGCCTTTAAAATCATAATATTAATTTTAATCTGCGAATAATCGACCAGTTTCCAACAATTATACATTAGGCTCGTTGTCAAGAGGTTAACATTGAAAAAGGTTCTCAGAAACCTAAAACTGCTGCAAAATGTGGTTAATTCGTGATTTTTGTCAAGTGTGACAAATTGTTAAACGTTTGCCACATTTGGGATTTCCGATTAACCGGAGATTATTTGTTGATTACGTTAACAGCCCGATAATCGAGTGCTGGAGAAACCGGGATTAATATTATGACAGTTTCTTGCCAATTCATTTATAATAATATACATAATTATCTTTAGTTATGAGTGATACACACAATTGTATCTAATACTAGAAATAAATATAAGTTAGATCAACCATCTTATAGATCAGCTAAAGCACTCACATCTTTAAAACAAAATAAGTACCTTGTGCTACATATATAAAACTAAATAAAAGAAAATTCAAAACTTTTGTTAAAAGCGCACCTTTGTAAACAAGCATATTACAAACTAGCGGACGCCTCGCGGTTTCACCCGCATAGTTCGAGTCCCCGTGGGAATACAGGGATAAAAAGTAGCCTATGTCACCTGGGGATAGTGTATTTTCCCAATGGTGACAGAATTTTTGAAATCGGTCCAGTAGTTTTTAAGTTTATTTGTTACATACAAAAACATTAAAATCTTTCCTATTTATAACTAGCTGACCCGGCAAACTTTGTTTTGCCATAAAAACACCAAACATTTATCTACCCTACCTACCCTACCCTACACTACGCTACCCTACCCGACCCTACATTACCCTACCCTACACTACCCGACACTACCCTACCCTTCCCTACACTACCTTCCCTACCCTACGCTACACTACCCTACCCTATCCTACACTACCCTACACTACCCTACACTACCCTACACTACCCTACACTACCCAACACTACCCTACACTACCCTACACTACCCTACACTACCCTACACTACCCTACATTACCCTACACTACCCTACACTACCCTACACTACCCTACACTACCCTACACTACCCTACACTACCCTACACTACCCTACCCTTAAGTTTATTCGCTACATACAAAAACATTAAAATCTTTCCTATTTATTTATTATTTTATATTTTATATTATTATTTATCACCACTGCGCCAACCGTGCGCCCAAAAAAGTTATACCAAGTACAAACCTATAAAATGCATGGTTATACCTTTGTTATACCTAGTATAACTTTATTCCGTGTTTATTAGTAAGAGGGTTATAGTGTACACAAAATCAAACTGTCCCGTTGTTGTTACATTTGGTAATTTACCTATGGTATGGTGGTATTTACCAATATTTGAGAGTACGTGAGAACCATGTTCCTATTTATCAAATGAATGAATTTACCTGTTAGTGCTTTTAATACTTTATACCTATACGTAGTTAGTAGTGTTATACTTGGTGCATCGTTCTCAAATAATAATAATATTGTAAAACATTTTTTTTTAAAGAGAAACTGTTTAGTTCTTGTCCGTTCTTCTGCCCCACGATACAGAAGAAATTACTAGTATGAAGCAAACTTTGAAAAAAAAACTGGCCAAGTGTGAGTCCCACTCGCGCACCGAGGATTCCGTACAAACCTCAGCTTAAAGGTATTATAGACCTGAGTATTTGATATGAATTACAATTTAATACCTCTACGCGTTCATGAGGAAAGGGATAGTAAGTATAAAATTATTAAAAATATTGTTATTATATGATGTAAATAAAAATTTACGGTTTTCGCAATTATTCCTTTATCTGTGCTATAAGACGTTGCTTCGTACCAAGTTTGAAGATTTTCAGTTCACGGGAAGTAAGTACCCTGTAGGTTTTGATTCCATTGCGAGTGTCGAACAGTTGCGGTAATTTGCGGCATAAACGGTTGTATCTTTTGATTGTGTTGGCTAAGAAGTTTTTTTTTTCTTTCTTTCTTTCTTTGGTTTTTTCACAGCTTTAAGGGACAGTAGACCTGAGTATTTGATATAAATTTCAGCTTGATACTTTCACGCGTTCCTGAGAAAAATGGTCTTGACAGACAGACAGACGGACGGACGGATGGGCAACAAAGTGATCCTTTAAGAGGAAATATGGGCAGAGAGCGCCGATTGAATTTCCTAAGTAAAAAGTCATAATTCGAGGTTTGGCTCTCGTCTATTACCTCCTCCAATATTGGACCAATTTAAAAGATATTCCATAAACTGGTAAAGTAAGATATATACTATGTCCCTATGTTTTCCTTCCATTTATATTTGTCTAATTTTTACACTAAACCTCTGTTGACAGCGCAATTTTGAGCATTTTTTGAGGGTTCTAGTGCTTCTAAAAATAATAATATATCATCAATAAGGAAAACATAGGGACATAGAATATATCTTTCATTTTCAGTTTATGGAATATCTTTTAAATTGGTTCAATATTGGAGGAGAAAATAGACGAGAGCCAAACCTCGAAATATGGCTTTTTACTTAGGAAATCCAGTCTGCGCTCTCCCACCCCGTTTCCTCTTAAGGGTTCCGTTTTTTTCCTTTCAAGGTACGGAACTCTAAAAAGAAAGAAAAAAGATAATAATCTACATTTGAAACCTAGTGCAATCAATTATTATTATTTTTAACTTAAAAAATTAGACATTCAATAGTGTCGTTGAATGATCTAATTGAAATAAACGATATGAATTTTAAGATCTCTTACCCTGTTTTTCAGCACACGCTACATAACTGACCAATACCTGAAAAAAGATAAATATATAAATAAAAAATACTGCTCTACCTCGGCAAGTTTGAAGATCAGCCCGTGAAGCTATTATTATTTTATAGAAGACGGGACAGAGGAAAATAAAAAAATAAAACTCACCAGCACAGCAAATAATACGAACAGAGTTTTCATTTTGTAGTAAAAGTAGTTCTTCTCAACAAAACTTGAAAATGAATGCACCTGACTCTACTTTAAACAACCTTATATACCAAATAATTGTGAGCTAGCACCGGTAGAACAAAGGCTCTAAGTTCTATATTATGCTAAATAGTTTTGAAACCACTACTATTGTTTTAATTTCATGGTAACCCATTGACTAAGATCTCGCCTCTCGTGCTTGAGGTCGTGGGTTCAAATCCCAGCAAATCATATATAGCTTCTAAGTTTATCTTGGATATTGATGACTACAGTGAAGGAAAACATCGTCAGAAAACCTGGGCTCAAGGAATGAAAACATCTTCGCGGCGGACGAAAGGGTCCCAACGAGAAAATGCAAATATTTTTCGAAATAGTTGGCAAATTTTCGTCAGCGCCATCTTGGATTTTGTTTTCGACACCATATTCCTTAAGGCGGTACCCCGAGCAAAATGCCGCGCAAGCCGTTTTTTGCACTCGTTCCACTAGAATCCCCTATTTCAATCCCCCAGGGGATTGTACAGCACTCAATGCTCCACTACGATCCCCTATGCAGGGGATTCTATAAGTTCTATTCCTTTAAAGTCCCTTCTACATAAAAAGTACTGCGTTCTGCGAGCAATGTGCCCTGCCCACTGCCATTTAAGTTTCGCAATTCTTCGGGCTATGTCGGTAACTTTGGTTCTCCTGCGGATATTCTCATTTCTGACGTAATCATGCAAGGAAACGCCGATCATAGCCTTCTCCATTGCCCTTTGGGTGACTTTAGTCTTTCTGATAAGACCCATGGTGAGTGACCACGTCTCGGTCCCATAGATGATCACTGGCAATACACACTCATAGACTTTTGTCTTGAGACACTGCGGTAAATTGGACGAGAAGATAAAACTCTTTCTCGAAATTAGACCTACCCAACTGGATCGTTTGTCCCAGGTAGACATAACCGTCTACAACTTCGAGTGTAGGTCACCGATAAAAAAAAATGTTTGTACAATCTAAATTTTTGCATGCTCGGAGTTTCCTTGCGTAATTACTTCAGAAATGAGGATATCCACAGCAGAACCAAAGTCATCAACATAGCCTGAAGAATTGCGAAACTTAAATGGCAGTGGGTAGGGCACATTGCTCCCAGAACGCAGTACTTTTTTATGTAGAAGGGACTTTAAAGGAATAGAACTTATTAGTACTTATAGAATCCCCTGCATAGGGGATCGTAGTTGAACATTGAGTGCTGTACAATCCCCTGGGGGACTGAAATAGGGGATTCTAGTGGAACGAGTGGTTTTTTGTGCTGTTTTTAGGAGCTATCTACTCGTTATTTAAAAAGAAATATCAATTAATAAAAATACATTCAATTTCTACATAATATTGATTCTAAAATGGTAGATTTAGTTTTTTTTAAAAAATTTGTATATATTTCACTAATCTCCTTCCAAAAAAACATAAAAATGAGAAATAATTATTGATATGATGCATCTCCTCGTAAGGTATTCATTAATTATTTTTTGTACTAACACTAATGGATAGACAATTTAATAACGAACATTTATGTAGAATTTTATTTTTCAAAAGACCAAAATTCGATTTTATAAAGATTTTATTCTAAAAGCTGGGCGTATTCACTACTGTAATTCATGCGCCACTAGTGCCGCTAGGCCAATAGGAATGCTCATATCTCATGCCGATTTTTTGGTCAGGGTACCGTCTTCAGCTATCCCAAAAATTACGAAAACAACCCCCATGACAAAAATTTGCAAATTCTCATACGCACGTTTTCGTCCGACGCGAAGACGTTTTCAGTCCTTGAGCCAACATATACAGCATACGATTGAACTAAGATATTTAAAAGTAGCTGTTGTCCGCGACTTTGTCTGCGTAGCATTAGTACTTCGAATATCCTATTTTTTATATCGAGCAATAATATTGTAGGTTTGTAGGCTTTACTTGAGAAATTATTAGTTTACCATACAAACTTCCACCACCCTTTCCACCCCGTTAATGATGTTTTCAGTTTGCAACCCCGGCAAGGACAAAGTTAAGTTACCTATATCCTTCCCAGAGTTTCAAACTGTCTCCATACCAAATTTCATTTCCGCGGTTTAAGCATGCAATAGTAACAAATCTGACAGACAGAAGTTACTTACGTGTTTATAATATAACTAGCTGTTCCCCACGGCTTCGCTCCCTTGGACCACTCCACAGGACCCGCAGCCTAATTGTGTAAGTGAATTCGGCAAAGGAAACAATCTGTTTCTTTCCCAAAAACGACTTTTCGCAATACGAAAAGTCGTTTTTGGGAAATACACAGATTGTTTCCTTTGCCGAATTTACTTACACAATTAGGCTGCCGTTTTTGGGATAAAAAATATCCTATGTCACTCAGGAATAATGTAGCTTTCTATTAGTGAAAGAATTTTAAAATCGGTCCAGTAATTTCGGAGCCTATTCGGTACAAACAAACAAAAAAATCTTTTCCTTTATAATATTGGTATAGATATTATAATATGGATTAAATTTAAATATATTAACTTCAGAGAATTCTGCGTTATACATTCGAGCAATATATTAACGTGTGACGAATGCGCTGTAAAAGAACATAACCTTGAAGCAGGGCCGGATTTAGAGGTGTGGAGGCCCTGGGGCAACGGGGAGTGCAGGCCCCTAATCATTTTTCAAATAGGTTAAATAATATTTTTCTTGCGTTTCATTTTTTTTTTTATATAATCGTATGGCAATAAAAGATAGAACAGGCAATCACAAATCAAGTCACACAATAAGTAAATAATCATTAAATTAATGCCTCTCATGCAAATGGCACCTGCCAAGCATTATCCAACGAAAAATCTTTGATGATTTCGCTGAAATCGTGGTTAGTAAAATACAATGACGTCTGACGTCTTACTTGGAATTCCCCGAAATAATAGCGGGATGCAAATGTTCGGGTTCGGAGCTTCTAATCTATTGTTTTTGTCTTTTACACGTGCAATGAATGAATACATTCATTAAACTTTCTAAGAAACACAGCTGTGCATATTATGTTTGTTGTTGTTTAAATCAAAAGAAGATAAAATGTTTTTTACTGTACAGTTTACTTCAATAATATATCATTTGTTTTAATATGTAAAAAAATATAATAAAAAATAAGTTGAATTGTTATTCAAATTTGACTCAACAAATCAAAAAATATACTTAGAAATCGCGCCTTAGTCGCTCGAAATTTCAGCAGTTAAATCATATGTATCTCGAAGTTCTTGTTAAGTCGTACACTCGATAATTTTTAGCATTTCCCTTGACATTCGTTTTATAGAGATTCCACTATATTAGATACCCTATTGTTATGTAAGTATTTTGTTTAAATAAATACAATTTATATGGGGCCCCTCTCTTGTGGAGGCCCGGGCAGTTGCTCCGATTGCCCTCCCTTAAAACCGGCCCTGCCTCAAAATGTGAAAAATATCCATTACGCATTTTTGCGTGTCAAGATATATTACAATAGAATTCCCTTTATTCGAATATCCATTACTCAAAAATGGTTGGACATCTATCAATACGTTAATTTATTCAATTGTTACAAGAATTTATTGTTCTAAATAGATTTTTAAATTTACGCATGAAACATAACTAGGCAGCTCCATACTATTGAAACTCGACGGGTTGTCACTTGAATAAAAGATTACTGGACGGCTCACAACGTACGACGTATTCCACATTGGGCACAACGGGTGCCCAACGTGGAATACGTCTCAGACCTACCAGGAGGCCATAATCGTGCAGAAGTATTTGCGGGCCTAGAATCATAAGCGGTAAAGACTAACGAAGTACCAGAAAGTAAGAAAAATCTGGGTAAGTACTCTTTTCACATCTCATGCTTCCAGCCTCGGTAATACTTCCTCATGTTAGTAATCTCCTGGTACTTAAGTAAGTCTTTACTGTAATGATTCCAGCCCCGCAAATACTTAGACCTGGTAGTTCGGGTAAAAACGCTTATCATGTTCAACATCTAACCAAAAAATCAAAAGAGAATGTTATAATTTATCATATTATTAAACTCTCTACTGATTTTAATCGAACGACGTCCGACGTCCTAAAAAAAACGTCCTAACTCTTAGTACCTACTGATGCGTAGGTGCTAAATTTGGAATAAAATTTTAAATAATAATTTATTCCACTAATGGCACCTGCGAAAAATATGGATAGGTGCCGCATTTGGAATACCTCAGGTGCCGTTAAAGCCGGTGCCCAATGTAGAATACGTCGAAAACGAGTCGCATTTGTGTGACATCTATAGTACTACGAAAAACGCCGATTTACTTAAGTAAGTCGGCGTTTTTGTAGGTACCAATTTTTGCGTCATGGACTCCGACTTCCTAAAATACAGTTATTTTTTTCTTTGTAGTTCTTTATTTGGGACTTGACTTACTTGATTGGCAAGTTGTTTAGTAAGGTACCTATAACGCCAGAATAGATTATCCGAATATCATAAAACTTGAACATAACCGGTGAAATGAGAGATCTGCGTAACCCTTAAGAGACGTGATGTTATTTTATGAAATGCTATAAACAATAAACAAATATGCGATTGCAGCAATCCCCAGAGATTTACCGTAACTTATTGAAGAGTTCTGTTGCATATCTTCGAAGTTCTTCATCAGATCTTCACCAAATTAAAAAATGGGACAAATTTCGAAACATACTTTTTCTAACAAAAAAAGAATTTTCAAAATCGCCCCAAAATTGACGGAGATATGCGTGAAAATAACCAATAGTAGTGGTTTCAAAACTATTTAGCATAATATAGAACTTAGAGCCTTTGTTCTACCGGTGCTGGCTCACAAATATTTGGTATATAAGGTTGTATAAAGTAGGCTCAGGGATATTCATTTTCAAGTTTTGTTGAGAAGAACTATTTTACTTCAAAATGAAATGTCTGTTCGTTTTATTTGCTGTACTGGTGAGTTTTATTTATATTTATTTTTATTAGTTCCGTCTTGTATGTTATATTGACAGTCGCACGGGCTGATATTCAAGGTTAAGCAATGCTTGCCGCGGTCGGTCTGTGGATGGTTGACCATCTTTACATTGCGAGATGCCTCCGTGCCTCGGAAAGCGTGTTAATTTGTTGGTCTCGGATGTCATTTGTAGGTCTTTGAGAGTCGTCGGAAGCTAGGAAAGGAGAATGCTCATCGATTAATGGAATCCCGTACCATGCCGCATCAAAATCAAACTTTATTTTTTATACACCACACCAGGGGTCACCAATTACATTATTTTGGGGTCCGTTTATAAAAATAATATGACTGTTGCGGTCCGTAAGGTATAAAGATAACTACGTCTCCCTACCCCATCAAGGATACCTGAATATATGATTTATAAAGTTTTTTTTTCAAATATTATTGAGAATAATGTCATTTATGTTTTGCCTTGAACTATCCGTTAGCCTAAAGTCGATGCAGGCTATTGTCATTAAATCTTGGATATGTTATAATATGTACGCTTTATCTCTTTCCGTTGTCATATCTACGGCAGTTAACTCAAAGCGTGGGCTAATTTATTACTCGAAAATTACTTAGGTATTCAAGTAACACATGTAAATTGCCAGAGTTTTCCGAGAGTCTTCAGAGTGTTTCCTAAAAGCTAAAGTTATTTTTTGAAATCGAATATAAAGCTACGACGCCGACGATGTATTTTTAACTCCCGCCAGAAAAAGAGGGGTGTTATAAGTTTGACGTGTGTTGCTGTGTATCTGTGGTGTGTCTGTCGGTGGCATCATAGCTCCTAAACGGATGAGCCAATTTTGATTTAGCTTTTTTTTTTTTGAAAGGTGATATTGTCGAGAGTGTTCATAGCCAGCTATGTTTGAATAAAATCGGTTCAGCCGTTCAAAAGAAATGGGTGTTTTACTGTTTGAATAGGGCTGTTTTCGCAAGATAAATATGTTGGGGGTTTTATAAATTTTTAAATTTTACTTGTATTATAGAATACACGGAGGTTCTAGTTATTTATTAAACAAAAGAAACAAATATCAAAAATCGATTATATTACATACTACATCTTTATGACCGGCTGTGAACGGCCAATTAACCATAGATAAAATAATGATAATCTTTTAATTAAAGATTCTATTCTAGTTTTTTTATTTTGCTTTAAAATTCCTTTTTTTGCTATTAAAACCAACTTGATTTTGCGGTTTGGTACGGTAAATGTGAGAAGTCCGACACGCACTTGGCTGGTTTTTATATATTTTTATTTTTTCAGGCATTTGTCAGTTATGCAGCATGTGAAGAAGGGACGGGTAAGGAATCTAAAATTGGTAACACACTAACACAATTCAAATCCAAATTATTTTCCTTTTTCAAAAGAAAATTCCACCAAGATAGACTAAATAGTATTTTTTTATCATCGCTATTCTTCAGGAATGTTTTACTTTTATTTTAATTATTATTTTTAAAATTGGAATATATATTTTTATGTTTAATTATTTTAGTGATTACTTTTAAAATTTTATGTTTGTATGGGCTTGTAATTTTTTTGTTTCTTATTTTAAATCTATGGGTGCCAATGCCTGAAATAAACGTTTTTTTTATAGTTGCCAACTCCAAATCAGAAGACGGCGTCGTCTCGGAGAAGTCAAACAGTAAATCAGGTATCTACATTAACTACTGTATAGTGTATATATGTACTGTGTACTATTGGCCCCTTGGTAACAGCCGCGACTAACAAGGTATAGTTCGTGGGTTCGAACCCAGGCAGGCACTTTACTTTGCGTAAATTATTGCATCATCACTGCGCGAGGATGGTCGAGGGTCGAATATCCACTGTGGAATATTAATCAGGTTACCAAACCAAAAAACAAAACTATTCCAGAAATTAACCTATGTTCAAATAATTCTAACTCTTTATTTATGGAACCGACCATACCTCAAGATATAAATAATCATATTAACTCACTTCGAAATACAAATAGTGTTGGTTATGACGGCATATGCACTAAAGTTGTCAAAGAAGTGTCTCATTACATAGCTCCACATCTCAGTCACATAATTAATATGAGTATTTCTAGTGGAATCTTCCCTGAGCAATTAAAAACGTCAATAATTGTACCATTGCACAAAAAAAACGATAAGCAAATTATGTCAAATTATAGGCCTATTGCGTTGATACCCGTTTTTTCTAAAATATTTGAGAAAGTCATTTATAAATCCTTGTACAACTACCTTGAGAAATCAAACATATTAGCAAATGAACAAAAGGGATTTCGTAAGCAGAAGACAATTAATATGGCTATACATGACTTGCTTCTCCCCATTTTGTCAAATGTAGATAAGAGAAATACTGTATGTGCTATCTATATGGATCTAACTAAGGCTTTTGATTATGTGGATTATCCTATACTAATACGTAAACTTGAAAAATATGGTATCAGGGGAAATATCCTTGATCTCATTCGATCTTACTTAACGGACAGAAAGCAATTTGTAGAAATCACACAAATATCCTCAATTACCAGTTACGAGAAAAAATATCGTTCCGAAAGCGAGGTAATTAAATACGATGTTCCTCAGGGCAGCGTGCTAGGACCTCCCTTTTTTTGCTCTACATAAATGACCTTCCGAGGCAAATAAACCAACCCATTGTACTATTCGCCGATGATAGCACCGTAATCATTAAGTGTGATGATCCCAATACTTATGAAAATGAAATAAATATGACATTAAATAGAGTTATATCATGGTTTGACAGTAATAATCTAATTATAAACTTGGAAAAGACTAAAATCATGTATTTTTATCAAAGGATCCCAAATAAAACACTTGACATTAGCTACTTAGGGACAAAAATAGAACCAACTACTGCTACTAAATTTCTTGGTATTAATATAGACAATAATTTGACTTGGAGACCCCAGACAGACGAAATATGTAAAAAGCTTAATAAATTTGCCTATGCTCTCTATAAACTGTCAAAAATAGTGAGCCTAGAATCCGTACTAACAGCCTATCACGGCTATGTTGCATCAACACTCAGATATGGCGTAATATACTGGGGCAATTCAGTAGATAGACAACTCGTATTTAGAGCCCAAAAAAGATGTGTCAGAGCTATGTGTGGCTTTAAAAGCACAGACAGTTGTCAACCTTTCTTTATACATCTAAAAATTCTTACTTTGCCATCGCTTTACATATACGAAATAAATATGTTTGTCAAATCTAACATTTCATCATACAAAATAGCTACTAAAAGTAACTACAGAAAATTACGCGATAAAAATAAGTCAGAACTTGAAGTGACTTATGGAAAAACGGCACTAATGAATAAAAGTTTAATTAGTGTAGTTTCATAACCTTCTGTATGGCCATAAAAATATTCAACAAACTACCTGAAAAAATTAAAACACTAAACCGGGACATTTTCAAAAGAGAACTATTAAGAATTTTGATAAATAAATGCTATTACTCACTACAGGAATATTTGGACGACAATTCTATAATTACTGCTTCAGAAAATTGTGCATCACCTCAACTATTTTGACAATTTTGAATTTTGTTTGACATTAGCATTAAAATGACATGTTACATAATCTATTTGACATTTAATTAACTTTTTATTTGAAATTGATTGTATTTTGTTTGACATTAGCATTATTAAGACATGTAACATAATATATTTGACATTTAATTAACTTTTTATTTGAAATTGATTGTATTTTATTTGACATTAGCATTAATATTACATGTAACGTAACCCATTAATAATTGATATTAGTAATTGATTTATTAGTAATTGATTGTATTTAAAACTCGAAAATGGTAATTATAATATATTTGTAGGCCTCTGTGCAAAACATAGAGGATCTACCTATCTGTAACATCTCGCACACTTTTGTAATTTGACCTATGTTTACAAATAAAGCATTCTGATTCTGATCATTCTGATTCTGATTCTGATTCTGAAGCCGGCCTGCTCAGTGGGTTAGGCTTTAAGAAGCTCACGGGTAAGCCGATTTGTGAGGATTTTAGCAAACAATTTAAATATTTGAGAGAGCAGACTAATCGGATAGTAGTTGCTAGTTTCGATATGTCACTTTTATATTGATTATGGTGACTATAGTATTCTTTAATAGTTCTGGGGTACAGACGTCATAAATTATCCTACTAAAAAGTTTTACTAGGACCCTTTGAATCGGTTCACCACCTGCTTGAAGCAGTTTAACCGTGATTCCATCTTCCCCTGGACACTTATCGTCTTCAAGTCTTGAAGAGCTTTGTTGATTTTACATGGTAGAATAAGTGGTAAGATTGCCGAGCTCTTATGCCCTGTCCTGGCATAGTCTTCACGCGAAATCGGCTCAATAGACTTAGATGCATAAAGTTCCTCATAGCACTGCTCAACAATAGACAAAATCTCAATCCAGCCCGTCACTATTTTATCATTGTCGTCTCTGAGCTTGCCATGCTGACAATGCTTGTTAATGACCCTTTCAACAATATTCCGAAGAATTTTGCAAACACCACGAAATCTTTTGTTTTATACAATGAATGATATCATGTACCTGCCCAGGGACCAATTATCTATTTAGCCGCAACAAATAAAAAACCCAAGTATTGTGACCGCTCGTTAAAAACTGACCCCCCACGACGATGATGGTTTCCCTCCACCTAGTAGCACTCGACAGGCTCGGGCATATGGCACTCGATAGAGCGGACTTCAGTGTGTCGGTGACTGCAGACAGCTGTGTTTGGAGACTGGTCTGATTCAATTGACATTTTGTACACTTTATGAGCTTCTGCGACTCAAACACGGACGCGTAAATTAAATAAATATAAATATGGCATATGTGAATTTTTCAAATGTTTTCTACAGATCAGCGAGTTTAAACAAAAAATAAACTCATTAGCCTTATTGTATTATTAGTAATATTATGTTTATTTGTAGCGTCTGATGGAAATAAAGAGACAGTCTTGGCCGACAGCGATACCTCGACGTTAGACGCCGACAGTGGTATACACTTTAATAACTATATATTATTACCAACACCTAGACGTATCCTCAGTACGCAGTTAGTAGGTTGGTACTGAATTTATAATTTTCTTTTTAGGTGGTGATGCACCCAAGACAGAGACCAACGAAAATAGTAAAATTGAAGAAAACGAAGGTGGAAAATCTGGTGACGATATTAAACTTAAAACTGAAGATAAGTTAAATCAAGAAAATGAGAAGGAACCAACAGATAGAATAAAGAGAGGAGTAGATGATATCCTGCATAATCAGCGAAGAGGAAAATAGGAATTCGAAAATTATTTATTGTGCACTGCCATGATATGGGTATCAAATGAATGGGTTTGCTGAGAAGAATACGAAAAAAGCTTGTTTAAAAAATAAAATAAACTTTTTCAATCGTTTTCGTTGTTAGAATGTCACTTTTAAAGCACACATATTTCAGCCATGATTATAATAGTAATGTCATCTCTGGCTGCCGAAGTTTCCATGCTCTGTATTTGTAGTTGCAGTTCAATAAATTCAGTTTGTTGCATTGATTCGTTTTTATTTACTTTGTTCCTATTAAAAAAAAACGAATTCCAAAAAAAAAACATTTCTAAGTGAAAAATAACTTAAATTTTGGAAGTTGGTGTTCCTGTTTTCATTTCTTCGCATTTTGATACCACCTTCTGAAATTGAAGCTATTTTTCACTTTGTTGTGTTTTGTTAATGAACTAACACAGATTTTATCTTTGTATCCTGCAAACATGAATTGTATTTTAGCAGGTGATACTAACATAGATATAAGTTGCATAAACAATACTGTCCGGTCATACCTTAACAATCTAAACGAACTAGGTTTTGAAAGCTGTATAACACAGTTTACCAGAATCGAACGGAATATAAATGCCACATCTAAATCATGTATAGATCATTTATTCATTCGTGACGTGTGCAGCCGAAGTACGCGCGGTCACTCAATACAAGCTGCGGTTGTGTGTGACTCATTAGCCGATCATTTCATAACAGGCCTAACGATAACTAGTTCGGGACGCAAAAACAATTATAAAGTTGTAAATAGATTAAATAATGACGAAGTAAAAAAGGAACTAAGTAAAATTGATTGGGATCCCGCGCTCGGCTGCGACGACCCGAATGAAATAATTGATTTTATTGTAAATAAAATACAATCAGTCTATGAAAGGTGTACCAATCCAATGTATCAATCCAAAATAATAAATGTAAAGAAACACGAATGTAAATTGATAACCGAGAAATTAATTTCAATGAGTAATAAAAAAAAAGAACTGATGAAAATATATTTAAGCGACACCGACAATAAAGAAAACGAACTAGTATACAAAAGATATAGAAATAAGACTAATAGGATGATAAGCAAGGCTAGAAATAACTCGATCAAAAAGGAAATATGTGATAACTTTAAGAACCCAAGAGAGAATTGTTAAATCGATTGATGACTTGCTTCTTAAATATTTCAAGTTACCCGCAAAAATATTGTCAAATATGTTTGCACGTGATTTTGATAATAATGTGAAGAATGTAATTAACACTTGTAATAAGCCATTACTGAATGAGGAAACATACATAAATACACCAATAATGTCGTTGAGACTTAAGAAAATTAATGAAGAAATTTTACATAAAATAGTTAAAAATATAAATGAAAAAAAAAGTCCAGGGCACGACAAAATAAGGGCAACAGGCATTAAATATATATCAGACAAATTGACCCCAGTGCTCACTCACTTAATTAACACATATATAACTCGATCAATATATCCAGATAGGCTAAAGATAGGTCTTATTAGGCCGATACATAAAAAGGGTAAACATGATGATACAAATAATTATAGACCAATAACAATACTATCATGTATAAATAAAATAATTTAAAAATATTATGGGCATTTAATAAATAACTTCCTTACAAGTAACAACATTCTGCATGAAAAACAGTATGGATTTCAAAAAAATAAAAGTACTTCTCAGTTACTGGCAACTTTTTCAGATGAAATAAATAAGCATTTAGATAATATAAACCATGTTTTAGCTGTTATGGTTGATTTTAGCAAAGCATTTGATATACTGAATTTTGAAACATTGTACCAAAAAATGGAACAAAATGGTATACAGGGACCAATGTTGGAACTGCTCAAAAATTATCACACAAATAGATATAATGCTGTAAGCATAGCTGGGGAGCAAAGTGACCAAATACGAACACAATTTGGCACGGCCCAAGGTTCGGTATTGGGACCGACAGAATATTTATTGTACGTAAATGATATGTGTAATATATTCCAACATGTCTCGGTGTACCAATTTGCCGATGATACGTGTTTGATTTCTGCTCATAAAGACATTATCAAGGCGCAAAGTATGATGCAGGAAGATTTTGATATATTGTGCAAATGGGCTCATGATCTAGGTTTATCAATTAACTATAACAAAACTAAATTAATGTACATACACTCGCCTTACAAAAAAGCTGTTTCGTTGCCGATGATCATCGCCCATGAGCACAGTTGCATGCATCTAAACAATAACGCGTGTACATGTAAGCAACTCGAAATCGTGAAAGAACACACCTACCTTGGCCTAAAAATAGATCATAAGTTTAATTGGGGATCACATGTTAACCTAATATGCAACAAGCTAAGAGCTATTTTGTCAAAACTATGTGTGCTAAAACATAAAGTGCCATATAGAACACTGAGACTAATGTATATGTCTTTAGCTGATTCTGTCATAAGTTATGGCTTATCTAGCTATGGAAGAACTTATAAAACGTAACTAAATGATATATATAATTTGCAGATTAGAATTTTAAAAACAATTGTTCCTTTAAAAGTCAAATTCATGAACAAAGATAATTACCACAACTTGTTTCATTATTGTAAAGTTCTGAGTATATTTGATAAGAGAGATTTAGCAATTGTAACTCAGTACAGTAGTGACATGTGTAAATTGAATAGGGTAAAAAGATTAATCACATTACGTAAACTAGACTACCTCCCGACCTTTGAAATACCAAAATGTCATAACGATTATGGTGAGAGAGTATAGAATGTCAGTCGACCGAATACTAAACAAGTTGCCAAAACACATAGTTTGTAAACTGGAAAACAAAAATAAAAGGCAGACCTATAACATATTCAAGCGACATTTAATGAATTGTAATCGAATAGCAACTCCTTAACTGTAAAATCTTTTCTATTTTTGTTTAAGATTAAGTTAAGAATTGGGTAAAACTGTATTTTAATTGAAATAAACAGCTTTTTTATTATTATTATTATATTTGGAAGTCGGTTATATTTTTGTGTAAAAATGTTTTTTTAATTTTTTAGTGGTGTATAATGGACGAGTTATATAGTAAGGTACCTATAACGCCCACAGTGATGCCAGAATAGATCTCCCGAATAACATGTAACTTGAACATAACCGGTGCAATGAGAGTGTACCAGTGTGAACTGTACACATCAGCGTACCTGTTTAGAGCATACCGGTGTGATGGTGTGTTATGAAATGGTGTAAAACAATAAACAGACATGCGATTGCAGCAATTCCTAGAGATTTGCCGTCATTTATTGAAGCGTTCTGCTGTATATCTCTGAAGTTCTTCATCAGAATTTTACCAAATTAAAAATGGAACCATTTTGAACAAACTTCTTTCGACTAAAAAAAAATATTTTGCCGTTTATAAATGACGTCGTTATGCGCGAACAAACATAAAAAAAACATTCTCTCCTCTTCTCATACAAATAAGGCATGAGCAATAATCAATCGCTTGTTCATAGACCAGGGTAGAAGCCTTTAAAAATAATAAAAAGTGAAAAAAAAAAATAGTAGGATGAAACCCATTGGAAAAGGAGGGAAATATTATAAAAATAAAAGGAAAAATAATTTACGGGCGATCTGAGGTCGGGAAGGGGATGGGGGTGGGTTTTTAAGGGTAAAAAACGGGTTTTCTCGATTTCCGGCAAAATTAAAAGTCTTATCGAAAAAACTCAAATAGCAAAGTTGTAGGTAATAAAAAGATCTAAAACTTTTGTATTTACACTTTTTTCACATAACCTCAAAATTTATGTGAAAAAATCCAAAAAACCAAGTTTTTGGTTTTTTATTTTTATCTTTTACAAAATTTTTTTTTTTTAACTAGATTTGGTGAAAACTTACCTTTTTATGTCCCAAATACGCTGTAATTTATTTGATTAAAAATATTTATTTTTTCACCTTATTTTGAATTAATATCGAAAAAACACCCTAATTTTCAATCGAAAATTCACCCGTCAAAATATCAGCTTTTTTTAAAAAGTTGGTATGGTTTCTGTTCGTTGAAATCTCTACTTTCCGATGGTGTAAAAAAATATACATTACTATGATACATATAATTTAATTTAAAAACGAAATAACAGGTAATACGGCAAGTATTTTTCCTTTTATTTTTATAATATTCCCCTCCTTTTCTAATGGGTTTCATCCTACTATTATTTTTTTTGGTTTTAAAAATTATCGACCCTGGTCTACAATGCGGGTTTGCAATTAGAAGTCTGCATACTTATATTAATTAAACTAGCTGGGCCCGTGGCTTCGCTCCCGGCAACTGCCTACCCTACTCTCCCTGCTTACCTTCATACCTACTGAATATACATTTTTACCTCATTATTTTGCGGAGAATCAAAACACCGCCTTTCAGAAAATGACGTCAAAGGCCCAACGCCATCTATCGAATAAGGATTTCAACCAGAGATATAAATCTAACTAGATGACGCGATTGTATGTACTTCGCGTGTCAAAAAAACGGAGTAAAGTTACGATAAATGAACGTAATCTGAGCTTTTCATTTAGCATTATCGGCACCGGAAATCCTCCAAATTATATAAAAAGTCCTTTTTGCATTTGCAATGCCATATTGAGCTGTAAATAATGTATAGAAAAAGTTGGCCGCGGCCTTGGAAATTTTTTCTTTCATTGGTAAGTAAATTTGTTTTTTAATTGTTTGTGAAAAAGTGGCAAGCTTGGTTTTCATACAAATGGCGGGACTTGCGTTATCTAGTTAGATTTATGTCTGTGAGTTCAACCTAACCTAAACTAAATTAAATTCCTAAACACTTTAGATTCATCTAACTTTTCACAGTGTGAACCGATTGCGATCGAACAAAAACTAAGTATTACTTTAAGTTACGCACAATTTTTATGTATAAAAGTCAATGATATTCTAGTAAACAGATATATTATGAGTGCGCGCATTATCAATACTCGAATACGTCCTAATTGGGACGTATAGTCTTTAGTCTATGTCACGCATGGCGAAGAGCGATACGCTTTGTTGAAACAAAAACAAAATTAATAAAAAAAGTTAAATAAAAAACTCAAAAAACCCGACTGCTTCAAATGCGAACTAAAAAGACGTAAAGAAGAAGAAAATCATGCTGTGCAGGAGGAGGATACATATTCGCGGGCTGGCTGACCAAAATCTGGTGTTGTTGATTTTTTGATTTAACTTTTTTTATTTATAACTTTTTAGTTCTTTTTTTTCGAATTAGGTACATTTAAACATATAAGTATTATATATTTTTGAAATCACCTTTTAAAACCCTTTATTTTCATACCTTAAACGATGGATCTGGAACTCTAAAATAAATCTATGTATCCTAGTCGAGTTTGGGCTTATTGAAATCGCCATGAGATGTACTTTGGCCATAAATGATAATCGTGTTAATTGGAGGTACCTACCAAAACTAAAAAGAGAAAAATAAAAAGCTTTTTAACAAAAAATCAAACCGACTTCCAGAACAAAAAACTGCAAAGTAAAAAAAGCTACTAGAAATTTAACAACTGACATACGAGCAGGCTCACCAAACCGTAAATACACAAAGCTGTCAACTCCACTAAAGAAGTCAACACAACAACAAAAACAGAAGGGGGCCGTCGAAGATAGATTTTTGCTTCACATTATGAAAGACAATCAACAAACTGTATCTGATCCCGAACCACTTGTTACATCAGCTTTAGATAAATCTAAAAATATGCAAAGTGCAAAAACTCTAGAACCTCAAGAAACTCATCTAAAAACTGGCGTCATTTCGGCAGTACAATCTATGATTCCGATGAACTTCCAATCAAACATTTTAACCGAAACCCTTAGATGCAAAAAACTGTATGATTTCTAGCAACAATGTTAATAAAATATTGGATATAGGTGAAAAAACGTTCTTAGGATATGAATTATGTCATTACATCATGCCAAATGCAGGTATAAAGCAATTCTTTGCAGATTTAGATAAGAAACTCATAAACTTTACTCATGAAGATTTCTGTATCATATAGGCGAAAGAGACTTCGAAGTCTCTAACAACTATATACTTCTAATAGACTATATTAAAAATGAGCTTAAAAAAATATTATACCAATATTGTAATATGTTCACCAAATTTTAAACTAAGTAATGATTTTTCCATTTTTAATAAGCGAATTGAAATCCTTAATTATTGGATGTATTTGGATGCGGAATTGTGTGAGCGCGTGTTAGCATTGGAAGTACGGGTGACGTCATTTAATCATGAACTTTCACTTTTAAGCACATGCAAAATACAAACTGCCATATTTATTAAGCATCTACCGACAAATGTCTAAGTACCTACCTAAATTATTATTGTGTTGTCAAATACCTACAATTATTAGAGTATCCACCTGAGTAAATATTGTTGTGAAAACAGGAAATAACTCGAAATTTACATTTAAGCCACAGTGATGAAGTTCCTATAAAGTGTTACGTAATTTGTAATGATTATTGCGATGTATTCTGGATTTTATATTGCTATTTTAGTATTATAAGTCCTTTGAGACAATTAGTCCAAGACTGTCGGTTGGTATCAATATTCTTTCGAATATTGATTAAGAATAACCAAATAGACGATATTAAATTCCTTAATTCTCTTGATAAGTTTTAAAAAAGGTTTCATTACTCAAGAATTGATTATTACTGATTGTGAAATTATTTAAAGAAATATAGAAAATGGTGGGGACTTTTGACAGGTCGACTCATTATTATAAATAGTGTTTAATTCGTAAGTTGACTAGCACTTTGTTGTGAAATATGGACTACACAAGTTTCATGTAAGTTATTTGATATTATAACTTTAATATTGCTAATGGTTGTGTTGAAACGCTATCTGTATCATATTATGGCCTTTATTCCTAATGATGTTAAATTTATTTATTTAAGGGCTAGTCATGTTATTTGCCTTCCCCTTGTTGTTTTGATTATGTAACATTGTGAAATGTTACAAGATTTATATATAACAGCAATTATAGAATTAGATCTATATTGTAATAAAGAATATTTAAATGATTGTAAAATATATCTAAAAATACTTTTACAACCATAGTTGCTTCCGTGGAGTTTCTTGCCCTTCTTCTTCACGAGAACTAGGTCTAGCGAACGGGTGGTAAGCTCTCTGAGCCTCAATATTAATTAATTGACAAGCCTACTTGAAATAAATACCTGGTCTTGTCTGTTTGTGTTTTTCTTCATAAAACCTTTCCCTTATACACCACATACATAGGAACTCTGATACACAGTAAATAAACATCTTGACATATATTAATACTTTTATATGGAGTTGAATTTTTCTAACACGCGCATATCTTTTTGATTCCAATTTCTATCTAAAATACACAAAAGAAATGTTCTGGAAACATAATCCAAAAGTAAATAATAAAGCAGTTGCCATCATTCTTAGAAACTCAATGAATTTTGTAAGTTATTTAGACTCACAAACAAAAGTTTCGTACAATTTAGTTTCTCATCAGTGTTTTGATAATATTGCTGTCACAGATAGTTCAAACAATCAGGAAACAACTATAATAAATTGCATACGGATCAGGCAACACAAACCAAATGCACACATAATGAAACCGAGAATGATCTTTTTCGTTTATGGTTATAATCATTTATTTATCTTAAATCAAAATATTAACGGATTGATAGGCAAGTCAGACTTATTAAGTATACACCTAAACGAACTCATGCATAAGGGTAAAATAGTGGATGTGGTGTGTAATAAGGAACACAACATGATAGATGATGATGACTTACAATTGTATATACCGATATATAAACTTTCAACATACTCATCAAGAAGCACCAGGAAAGGTGGTACGTGTATACTAATTAAGAATGGACACGAGTTTAGGGTTATAGATATTGAAGAATTTTGCGTGCCTGGAATTATGGAATGTAGTGCCATTGAATTGATAACTCACAAATTGATTATCATTTGCATTTATAGACCCCCAAAATCTAATAGAGGTGCTATGTCGATTTTCTTCGAAAAAATTGAACTTCTAATTAACCGTTGTTGACGAAACTTAGGAAGGAAGGTTTTGCTGTGTGGTGATTTCAACATTGACATCTTGAAAAATACAAGAGTATCTATTGAATTTCTACGTCTACTACTAAATTACAATCTGGAACCAAGTATAAAACAGGCTAGACGTATATCGTCTGGCACATGTATTGACAATATAATCCATAATGTCAAGGGTGGTAGTGGTGAAGTTTTAGAATTGGCCTTATCTGACCACACAGCTCAACTCTTTATGTGTCCTGTAAAAAAGACCTGTTCGAGTGATCACTGGTACGTACTAAGTCGAGATTATAGTTCTGAGAACGAGTCGTTTATTAAAGCCATTAGTAAACTTAGTTTTATGGAAGTATACAACAGTACCGACCCAGAACTAGCTTTTAATTATTTCCATGACCTATTTAAACTTTTCTACGATTTGTGTTTCCCGACTATGAAAAAAAAGATTTCTACTCGTAAATCCCCGAGATGGATTTCTAAAGGTATCAGAAGATGTAGTAAACGAAAAAGAGAAATGTTATGGTGGTATAGGCGATCACGTAATATTGAAAATAAACAGTTACTTAATCTATATTCAAAACGATTAAAGAAAGTGATACACTTGACACAAATATCTAAAAACAGTCATGTTATTAAGAGTGCGGAGAATAAAACTAAAGCTACTTGGAAAATAATTAATAGATGTAAATCAAACTTCCCCTCTGAATCCGTAAAAAAAAATATATCAAATTATCGTCCAATAGCTCTTGGTACTGTCGAAAATTTTTGAAAAGGTAATTTATAAATCTATGAATTCATTCTTTGAAGTAAACAATATACTGGCTAAAGAAAAATATGGTTTTCGGAAAAATTGAAATATTAATGAAGCTGTCTATGAATTATTTACAAAAATTGTTGGTAGTGTTGACAAAAAAAAAACCAATTGCAGCAGTGCTTATGGACATGTCGAAAGCCTTCGATCACGTAAATCATGAAATATTACTGGGAAAATGAGAACGATACGGCGTCAGGGGCAACATATTAAATCTAGTCAAAACATATCTAACAGGACGTAAGCAAGCCACGGTGTAACGATTATTTTTGTATAGAGGCGACAGCTTGTGTTAAAGATGAGAACCAGCTTGGCATGGGAGTTGATCATTGCGTGATACGGGATGGCGTTGCTATCTGCAGTTATATAAAATGATAATTATAATAAAATTACATTTTGTGTGTATCAATTTAATTCAACAAAAACACAATTCAACACTAAAATATTAAATGATTAACTTCTTGAAAATACATACTTATAGAAAAACCAGACATGTCAAGTCTATTGGTTAAACTTCAATGTCTATGAATGACTGACAAGAATGACAATTCTTTTTGGATTGGAAGTATTGGGACAGTGCAGTCGATAAAACTTTCATCCCAATAAGAGCGAAAAAGAAACGATCTGCATGACTCGTAGGCGGCAGGGAACAAACCCTAAATATAAATATATAATGTGTCAGCATTCGCTGTAAGTATAATGTTGAATTTAACTAAATTTCCATACTTGTGAAAACATGTGCGTGTGATGCTCATTATGCATTTCTTCTCCTTGGCAGGGCACTCTAGGATTAATATTTATTAGTACATAAACAAATAAGAAAATGGTCAACTATATATAACTACATCTATACATATGACTACAATTCCTGAAGAAAACAGCATCTGAGCTCCATCATTTGGTACCGAACACAAATGACATTTTAGCTTGCACGAGGCTTGATTATAGCTTCCCAGGCGAATGATACTACTTGAGACATCATACCTCCGGTATTGGATATAATGGGTAAATTGTATCCCAGATAAAAGTAAGTTTCATTGTACTTGTTTAACCTCAAGAAATTGTGATGACGGATTGTATGTTCAGGAATTAAATTAGTTGACCAAACTGTGTGACTTTTACTTCAGTCAACTTCATGCGAAACCATACCCTACATAGTCTCATGCTGATTACCTATACTTGAGCTAGTTGGTGAGTAAGGCAAGTAAAATACTTTCTTACAACGGTTATAAATAAAATTTGTTCTAAATCCAAAATAGAAGCTACTCATATTTCATCAATTAGAGATACAACATGTGGTGTACCCCAAGGAACAGTCCTTGGGCCCTTTTTGTTTCTCATATATGTTAACGATTTGCCAAAATGCACTGAGCATCAAACTGTTTTGTTTGCAGATGACAGTACCCTTATTGTTCCATGTAAAATATAGAAACTTATGAAGATGAAATCAAACAAGTCCATCCTTTGCATCATTAATTGGTTACATAAAAATAAATTAAAAATGAACATAGATAAGACAACGCTTATGACATTTTATCAAATAACAAAAAAACTTAAATTAAATATAGCTCAACATCATCATCATCACATCATCGCCTATTATTAATGTCCCCACTGCTGGGACACAGGCCTCCTCTCTGTGAGAGGGAATGGGCCGTAATCCACCACGCGGGCCCAGTGCGGGTTGGTGGATGTCACATGCCTTCGAATTTTTGGTTCTAGGACATGCCGGTTTCCTCACGATGTTTTCCTTCACCGTTTTGAGAGCAGTGCTGAAGAAATAATTAACACAAAGTAAAGAGCCTGCCTGGGCTCGAACCCACGACCTACAACTTGTAAGTCGTGGCTGCTCTACTGGGCCACCATTGCTTAACTGGGCCACCACTGCTCTATTGGGCCACCACTGCTCTGCTATAATAATATAGCTCACGAAGAACAAAAATAGCTGAAACAAGCAGTGCTAGATTTCTGGGACTTCACTTGGATAGTCATTTACACAGGAAATGTCATGTAGAATCTGTTTGTAAGAAACTAAGCCAGTACTCATATGCGCTTTACAATCTAGCAAAAATAGTGAATGAGTCCGTTGTTCTAATTTCCTACAAGGCCTATGTCACATCTACTTTACGTTTTGGAATAATATATTGGGGCAATTCCACGGACAAAGAAATTGCGTTTAAAGCCCAAAAAAGATGTATGCGTGCTGTGTTTAAACTGAAACCGACTGATAGCTGCATTCCATATTTCAGAAATTTTAAACTGTTAACATTGCCCTGTATGTACATTTTTAAGACAGCAGTATTTGTCAAATCCAACTTCCATCTGTTTGAAACCTTGAGATCTAAACGTCGGAACAGAGAGATATGCACTAAGCCACATAGCACTGCTCTTTATGCAAAAAGTTTTTTAGGAATGGCACCTAGGATCTATAATAAGATCCCTAGACGAATAAAAGAAATAAACAACAGACGATTAAAAAAAGGCCTTTCTGAAAATATTATATGAAAAAACATATTATACGGTGAACGAATACCTAAATGAAACATTATAATTTATTTATTTTTAGTTTTTAATTTTTGACATTTTAATTGACAATTGACTAGAATTTATTATTACTTATTATATTTTATTGGAATGTTTTAATTTTTTTTTTTATTGTCAACTATTTAATTTGGAATTATTTAATAATGTGTGATAACTGTTTGATAATTTATTATAATCAGCATGTTTGTACCAAATTAATATTTGTACGCCGATGACGGCTAGACATAGCGTTCTTTAATAATCACAACATCTGTACCTAACCTACCTATGTTCAACAAATAAAGTATTAATTTATTAATTAGTATTAACAATTTGTATTTGTATTTGAAAAAATAAATTTCTTTGCCGAAGTCGGTGTCGAAAAACGGAAAACAAGGGTACAATAGACACCGACTTCGGAAAAGAAATTTTTTTTTTACTTTGTAGTTTTTTGATATGGAAGTCAGTTTGATTTTTTTCTAATGTCCAATTTTAATGTAGCAGTGACACTCGCAGGGTTACGACGAATCGATTGACGTACGAATCATCAAAATCGGTCAACGCGTTTGGTCTCTGGAACGCCTTAAAGGAACAAACATACATACATACTTACATACATACATAGACTGATAAACACATTACCCTCCTTCGGCAGTCGGGTAAAAAGATGCCATCGTGTGTATTAAGAAAGTGTACTAATTATGCTACCAAAGTACATAAAGCAGAAGGGATCTCATACCATATGTAAGTACGCAATACACCTCAATTTACTAATTTATTTCACTTTTTCAAATATTCTGATATTTGGAGGTTAGAAAAAGAAAAAGAACATTGGTGGTCAGAATAATGTTTGTTTACATCCATACGCAAGTGACAAACACAATCTGTCTCTTTTTCTCTTGTTGGTTTTGTCAAGCCATCCCTTTCGACTGGTAGTGAAATGTCAGATGAATGAAAAGTGTATATGTGTGCTGCCGCTGCTGTGCGGAACACTTTTTCGGTTCTTTTGTGAGTGTATAACGTATCTGTTTACTAGAATATCATTGATAACAGTTATCTACATTGGTTTCGTATATTTTTCGTGATGCGTGCACACATAAACAAACAAACAGACAAAATTTCAAAAAATGCTGGAAATGGATTCTGTTGATTAACCTTCAACATCCTGGCTATCTTTTTTTTAATATTTTCGATGTACAAAAACGACTTGTCTACAGATTTATTATATGTATTGATGATATGTCCATCCTTCACGCTGTTTTCAATCAACGTTGTCAGCGATGTCTGAAGACAAACTTATAAAGTAGGTACATACGTGGGACACTCAGAAAGTTTTGCGAAACTAAAAAAAATTGTTCTATACGTACATATATTTTTATTAAATCTTTTCAAAGTACTTTCCACCAGCCTCTATACAAAGATTCATGCGCCTAAACCAGTTTTCAAAACACTTTTTCCAGTCCGCCGCAGACACCTCGTTTACAGCCTGCTCGAACGCAGCCAGCGCATCTTCCGGCGACGAAAATTGTATCCCTTTGAGCTGATTTTTTATTTTTGGGAATAAAAAGAAGTCACACGGTGCTAGATCAGGGCTGTAAGGAGGGTGACCCAGGAGTTTGACTGGCGTGCTGTCCAGGAAGTCCCTCGTTTTGAGTGCGGTGTGCGCAGGTGCATTGTCGTGGTGGAGCAGTAGCCCGCGGAGCCCTGTGTTTGGTCGCTTGTTGCTTATAACAGAGAAAACTTCTGGCAAACATTTGGTAGTATACCATTCGGCATTAATGCTTCTTTGATCCCGTAAGGGAATTGATACCAAGTGGCCAGTCAAATTAAAAAAGCTAGCGATCAAAATCTTACCCCCGCTTCTAGATCGCTTCACTTTGGTAGGCGTTGGCTCATTTTGAAACACCCAAACAGTCGACTGGCGCTTGGTTTCTGGGTCGTATTGATAAATCCAGGACTCATCACCTGTAACGATGTCGTAAACACGCCGAGACGAGCCTGCTTCAAATTTGTTAAGCATATCACGGCACCATTCCACCCGGGCCTGCTTCTGAGCATCGGTGAGGTTGTGCGGCACCCAGCGTGATACTATCCTCCTCACGCGAAGATGGCTGTGTAGAATCTCGTGAACGCTTCCCGATCCAATCTTCAATATGTGTTGAATCTCCTGATATGTAATTCGCCTATTGTCTTGGATTAAATTTTTCACTGCTAGCACGTTTTCTTCGGTAACAGCCGTCAAAGGGCGACCGCTTCTTTCGTCATCCCCCAAAGTTGGTCGACCGCGCTTGAATTCGTTATACCAACGATACACGGTTGCCTTGGAAGGGCCTTCATCCATGAATGCCATTTGAAGTCTATCGTACGATTCATCCGGTTTCAGGCGACACTTGAAATCGTATAAAATCATAGCTCTAAAATGTTCCCGGCGCAGATCCATATTTCAGTGAGACACAATACTTTGAATTAACTCGCAAAAAATGTGGAGGGAAATTTTGAAATTGGAACTTACTTATTTTTACTTATAAATAATCATATTTTCGAAAAACATTATAACTGGCCAGTCTCCCATATATAAAAACTTTTTTTCGCAATACTTTCTGAGGGGCCTGGTATGAATTGAGTTATACATATGAATACCTACCTGTTTCTTTTACTTTGACAAATCAATTCATAACATTATAAAGGACGCTCAACATGATCTTGATCTATTAAACGAATGGTTAAAGTACAACCTTCTTACAATTAATACGTCGAAAACCTCATTCATGATTTTCACCACTAAAAATAAGCGTATACCGGACTTCTCGCCTCTTAAAATAAATAACGAAATAATAAAACGATCAACTAACGAAAAATATCTTTGATTTAGGGTAGATGAAAAACTAACTTGGAAATTACACGTTGAGCATCTCAGAAGTAAATTAACATCGTTATTGGGAGCATTACGGAAGGTTGCAAACTGTATTCCAAGTAAAGTGCGCACTTTGATTTATAACTCTTTAGTCAAATCGCATTTAGAGTATTTGATTGAGGTATGGGGCTCCGCAGCAGTTACTAATTTAAACTCACTTCAAAGAGTTCAAAATAAAATAATTAAAACTCTGTTCCACTATCACTATCTCACTCCAACAAAGACCTTATACGAACAAACTAAACTATTAAATATTAGACAGCTATACATCTATTACACCTGCATTCTTATTAAAAACATAACTACAAACTCGATACAAACTAACATACAAATAAAGAAAAAAACAATGTCATATAACCTGAGAAATAGATATAAAAACAAACTAGAAGTCATCAGCGTACGCACTAATTACGGTAGTAGGACTATAGTATGTGAGGAAGCACAGCTGTTCAATGAATTGCCGGACGAAATAAAGGAGTGTCATAACGTAAATACATTTAAGAATAAGCTTAAGAAACATGTATGTACATTATAACTTCTAATGCTCTGGAGGAAATTGTATTGTACTGTATTATTATAATGTTTACTCTGTATCTCATTGTAAGCGGTCTGTAAGTTCTTATGAGAAATAAATTTCTTTAAACCGATACCGATTAGGTCTGAACCACTGGGCCACCACACAAACTATAACAGTCGCATGGGTCAATTCGCTTAGACGTTAACCAACGTTTGACGAAGCCGGTCCGAGGATGGGTGACCGCTCATTACATACTAAGAGTAAAATACTGGTAAATGTTAAATTATTTCATTTGATAAGTTCTATGTTCGACATCGTTTTTTTTTTTATTGTTACCGCTATATCCGTCAACTGTTCACAATCCGTCCGGACTGATTTTTAAAATTCTTTTTTTATTTAAATGAAGACAAAAAAGATTTTTTAATTTTTCACTTTTTACAAAAAATTTACTCATCATCATCATATCAGCCGAAAGACGTCCACTGCTGGACATAGGCCTCCCCCAAGCGTCGCCACATTGACCGGTCCCGTGCATCTCGCAACCAGCGGATTCCCGCAACCTTCACCAGGTCATCGGTCCACCTGGTGGGAGGCCTTCCAACGCAACGTCTTCCGGTTCGCGGTCGCCATTCCAGAACCTTTCTGCCCCATCGGCCATCCGTTCTGCGAGCAATGTGCCCTGCCCACTGTTACTTAAGTTTGGCAATTCTTCGGGCTATGTCGGTAACCCTGGTTCTCTTGCGGATCTCTACGTTTCTGATTCGATCACGCAAGGAAACTCCGAGCATAGCCCTCTCCATTGCCCTTTGAGTGACTGTAAGCTTTCTGATAAGGCCCATTGTAAGCGACCACGTCTCAGAGCCATATGTCATCACTGGCAACACACACTGGTCATAGACTTTCGTCTTGAGACACTGCGGTAAGTTGGACGAGAAGACACCGCGCAACTTCCCAAACGCTGCCCAGCCGAGTCGGATTCGACGGTTGATCTCTTTCTCGAAGTTGGCCCTACCCAATTGGATCGTTTGTCCCAGGTACACATAGTCGCCCACAACTTCGAGTGTAGAGTCTCCAATCTTGATAGGAGTGGGTGTAACATGGGCATTCAACATCAACTTAGTTTTGTCCATGTTCATCCTAAGACCCACTCTTTCGGAAGCTCTACTGAGATCATCGAGCATTGTACTGAGGTCCTCCATGGTCTCAGCCATAACCACTATATCGTCGGCAAACCGAAGGTGAGTGATGTACTCGCCATTGACGTTGATGCCTAGCCCTCCCCAGTCCAGAACCTTGAAGACATCCTCCAGTGCAGCGGTAAAGAGCTTCGGAGATATTACGTCTCCCTGTCTCACACCTCGCTGCAGAAGGACGGGTTCCGAGGTCTGATCCTGGAGTCGAACTGACATTGTGGCGTTTTTGTCTAAACACTTCAACACTTCGATGTACCGGTAGTCAATTTGGCACCGTTGGAGAGACTGCAGTACAGCCCAAGTCTCGATCGAATCGAAGGCTTTCTCGTAGTCCACAAACGCTAAACAGAGAGGCAGGTTGTACTCTTCGGTCTTCTGTATAACCTGCCGCAGCGTATGTATGTGGTCTACGGTGCTGAAGCCTTTACGGAATCCGGCTTGTTCGGGAGGCTGGAAATCGTCAAACCTGCGTGCGAGACGATTCGTGATGACTCCTGAAAACAGCTTGTAGACATGGCTAAGGAGTGTGATGGGCCTATAGTTCTTCAGTAGGGCATTGTCACCCTTCTTGAAGAAGAGTACCACCACACCCCTGCACCATGCCTGTGGCGTTTTCCCCTCGAGTATGACGGAATCAAAAAGCTTCTGAAGGGACTTAAGTACTGGTTTTCCACCCGCCTTCAGGAGTTCGGCCGTAATTCCGTCATCACCCGGTGCCTTGTTGTTCTTAAGTTGTTTCAGAGCCATCCTAATCTCACACAGGCTGACGTCCGGAATGTCTTCGGTATAGTGTCGGGTCAATCTAGCTCTTGGGTCATTCGCTAGATTCGCGACGGGTTTACTGTTTGACGTGTACAACTGTCCATAGAATCTCTCGATCTCCCTCAGAAGCTCCGGTTTGGCGGACACGATCCTGCCATCATCGGTCTTCAGTTTCGTGAGCTGGCTCTACCCAATAGACAGATCTCTTGCAAAGACCTTGGAGCCTTTGTTCCGCTCAATCGCGTCTTTAATACTTTCAGTATTAAAGCGGCGGAGGTCGCTTTTCAAGGACTTTGAGATCCGTCTATTTAGCTGCCGGTATTTGGTTTTTTTCATGATATCTAGACTCCCAGAGGTCTGTTTATAAAATTTCGCGTGCTCGTTTTCGTCCTAAATTATCATCCATTTCGATACAAATTTGCAAAAGTGCTGATTCGTACGCCAACTAGCTTCTTACTGCTCATCACAGCATCTATTTCTTTCGCACGAGTTGTCGGATAAGATAGCATGCATTTTAACCCCGCGCACAAAATAGTTCGTGCGGTCCGATACAAATTTGCAAAAGTGCTGATTCGTACGCCAACTAGCTTCTTACTGCTCATCACAGCATCTATTTCTTTCGCACGAGTTGTCGGATAAGATAGCATGCATTTTAACCCCGCGCACAAAATAGTTCGTGCGTTCGACTAGTTCAACCTTAAGTCAAGAGTGAATAGGTTTCTTCTAGGTAAGCGTGATACATCGTCGACCACTTCATCTCTTATGATCAGGTGAGATGGTGGTCAAGCGCGAGCCTATCAATAATAATAATAAAAAAAAAGATGCTGTGATGAGCAATAAGAAGCTAGTTCGCGTACGAATTAGCACTTTTGCAAGTTTGTAGCCAAATTGATGATGATTTAGGACGAGAACGAGCGCGCGAAATTTTATAAACAGACGTCTGGGAGTCTAGATATCATGAAAAAACTACTAAATGTATATTTTCAAAATAAAATTATTTTCAATTTTGAATTACTAATCTATCCCTGTTTGGAGACCGTTTAGTAATATTCCTACTTCTTATGGTACTTCTTTGCGCCCAAAGATGAGATAAAATTTGTGTTGAAATAAGGTTCTTTCGACGATCATAACTTTAAAATATTTTATTTTTTTACTTTTTTGTTTCCATACAGGGCTAGATAATGATGAGGCAAATTGGTATCAATTTTTATTTTGAACGTACATCGTCAAACAGTGGAGTAATCGCAAGACTACGTTTTTATGGAAGAATTTTCGACTAATGTAACGTAATACACGTATGCTTCTAATCGCTAACCCGCATTGAACATTTGAATGATTATTCCTCATGCCTTCTTTGTATGAGAAGAAGCCTTTGCCCTGCAACGGTACAGTAACAGGCTGGTTTTATTAACCAACTTCCCAAAAAGGAGGAGTTCTCAATTTGGGCGTTTTTTTTTGTTTGTTCGTGCTTAACTCCGTCATTTATAAACGGTGTTGCAAAATTATTTTTTGTTCGAAAGAAGTTTGTTCCAAAATGGTTCCATTTAAATTTGGTAAAATTCTGATGAAGAACTTCGGAGATATACAGCAGAACTCTTCAATAAATGACGGCAAATCTCTAGGGATTGCTGCAATCGTATGTCTGTTTATTGTTTACACCATTTTATAACACACCATCACGCAAGTATGCTCTAAACAGGTACGCAGATGTGTACAGTTCATCCTGGTACACTCTCATTCCACCGGTTATGTTCAAGTTATATGTTATTCTATTAATCTATTCTTATGTTAATCTATTCTGTCATCACTGTGGGCATTATACAACACTAAAAAGTGAAAAATTAAAACTTTTTACAAAAAAATATAATCGATGTCCGGTGGTGTCAAAAAACGCAACACCGACTGCCGAAAAAAAATTGAAGTTATTTTTCACTTTTTAGTGTTTTTTTTTTTATATGGGAACATCATCTGCCTAGCCTTTTCCCAATTGTTTGTTGGGGTCGGCTTCCAGTCTTACCGGATGCAGCTGAGTAACAGTGTTTTACATGGAGCGACTGCCTATCTGACCTCCACAACCCAGTAACTAGGTAACACAGTACCCCTTGGCAAGACGTGTCAGATCTCAAGTTTTTGACTACTCGTAACGACTGTCAAAGATCTTTAAATCACAGCCGGGACCAACGGCTTAACGTGCTTTCCGAGGCACGGAGGAAACTCGGTATGTTAAAATGGTCACCCATCCACGGACCAACCTCGTCAAGCGTAGCTTAACGTTGAAGACCGACCCGCGCGGCTGTAATTATTTAGGCACGAGCTCCTCCTTTTTTATATGTGAACAAAATAAATAAAAACGAATTAATGAGTCAAACTGAATTTATTGAACTGCAACTACAAATACAGAGCATGGAAACTTCGGCAGCGAGAGATGACATTACTATAATAATCATGGCTGAACACATTTATGTCAACCGACATACTCCCGCTTTAGACAAATGATCTTCTTACAACGAAAACGATTTAAAAAGTTTAAAAAATAAAAATTATCAATATATTTTTTTTTCTTTAAACTAGCTTTATTTCGTATTCTTCTCAGCAAACCCTTTCATTTAATAACCATACCATGGTAGTGCACAAAAAATAACTAGTCCGCCATCTTGGACCGTCCGCCATATTCGTTTTAGAATGACGTCACTCACCCCCAGTTTCCCAGCTCAAAATTATCGGAGAATTAATGTGACAAATTGTCAAGCACGCGTTATCTGCTGTGATTGGCTGTTGAAAATTCATTCAACCAATCACAGCAGATAACGCGTGCTTGACAATTTGTCACATTAATTCTCCGATAATTTTGACCTGGGAAACTGAGGGTTAGCTATTGATGCATTGTCATTCAAACTAAACGCGTATGCAAAACTTCATCTTAATTGGTGGAGGATAAGTGCTTTAAAATTCAGTTGCAAGATCTGACCCGAACACACTAATACATACATACATTGCAAGTTAAATAAAAGCTTGTAAAAATATGCCAAGTGTTATCGAAGCTTGTCATGTCTTGCCATATCGACCATCATATTCGCTGATAGAATTTCAACTTTGTCAACAGCCATTGTATACGGACCAAAGAGCTCTCTGCTGCGAAGACGCAAGAGTTTTGTTTATCTTCATCGGATTCTGTCCATTACGTGGTGGAGATAGGACTCAATATGTTATGTACATGTTTAGACTGAAGTGTTGACTCGGTCTCAATGTGCTGTAGTCCTATGAAAAGTTTCTGTGGCTGCCGAGGCTTTTTGGTGCTCTGTGCATGACATATCATGTATTCTCTACTGTTCTATGCGATGTATTAATTAATATTCTAATTACAATTTTTATCTTCATTCCAGATTACACAGGTGTTCTCTTTTTTCTATCGTTTGTTTTCTCACCATTTTCTGGAATTAAGTTATCTTCTGGTTTAAGGTTACCATCGTCACCAGATTTTCCATCTTCTATTTTATTGTTTTCTTCAATTTTATTACCTTCGTTGGTCTCTGTCTCGGATGCGTCTTCACCTAAAAATAAAATTGTAAATTCAGTACCAGTCTACCAACCTACCAACTGCGTAACTGGGTAACACGATATGTCTAGGTGTTGGTAATAATATATAGTGCATACCTGTTCCGGCGTTGACTGACTTCGGAGTGGCTTCGTTGTCCGAGGATGTCTCGCTGCCATCAGAAGCTGCAAATAAAAAATAATCTTGCTACAATAAGTCAAAAGACTTTGTGTTTTGTTTGAACTCGCTGATCTCTGTACCCACCAGTCGCATTTAATAAATTCTCATCCTACTAAGTATTATAAAAGTGAAAGTTTGCGACGATGGATGGATGGATTTTTGTTACTCTTTCACGCTAAAACTACCGAACGGATTTTGATGAAACTTAAAAGATATATGGCTTATACATCAGATTGTCACATAAACTATAATTTATAAAGATATTGTGATAATTACTAATACCACGCGGGCGGCAGCCAGTCATCATCTGCCTAGCCTTTTTCCCAAATATGTTGGGGTCGGCTTCCAGTCTTACCGGATTTAGCTGAGTCAGTGTTTTACATGGAGCGACTGCCTATCTGACCTCCACAACCCAGTAACTGGGTAACACGATACCCCTTGGCAAGACTGGTGTCAGATCTCAGGCTTCTGACTACCCGTAACGACAGTCAAAGATCATCAAATGACAGTCGGGACCAACGGCTTAACGTGCTTTCCGAGGCACGGTGGAAACTCGGTATGTTGAAATGGTCACCCATCCACGGACCGACCTCGTCTAGCGTTGCTTTACGTTGAAGATCGACCCGTGCGGCTGTTATTAGTTAGCCACGAGCTCCTCGGCTGCAGGTGGCAGCCAGTATTCCATATTTATTTATTTACGTTACGCTTCCGTGCTTGAGTCACATAATTTGTACAAAATTTTCAACTGAATCAGTCCTGTAGATTCGGCACAAATAGTTTTTGTTTTGACACGAAAATCGACCCGGCGTACATTTTTTTTTTCTGCGTGCGCTTTCTTGACTACCATTATTTCACCTGATGGTAAGCGATGACGTGGTCGACGGTGTAGGACGCTTGCCTAGAAGTAGCCTACTCACTCTTGACTTAAAGATCCCCAGGTTGTAGCTATTGGGAAACAAAAACTAGGGCAGGAAATTCCACTCCATAATGAAAGTATTTCCAATAAGTTTAGTGCGTATGTGTGGGGGTCTACCATGTACCGATGGCATATCGCTGTACGTCTTGTAGTCCAATGATGAAACGGGCTAGGCAGAATTAGATCACGCAACTCCATCGCACACTCCCCAAAATGTAACTGATCAAGCTGGTAACTCGGCGTCGATGTACAAGGCTCTGGAGTTTTGACTCGACCAGTGTGTCGTTGCCGATAAGTCTCTTGGCCCGACTCTAGTGCATCAAGTTGGTATCTGGCAGATCCGTCACAGATATGAGAATACTCCATGCATGATCGAACTTGCGCTTGATATAACTTGAGCAGCTGTTCTGGCATTAAGTACCGTCTCACCTTCGCCATCGGCACGGTTACACCTCAGAAAGATGGAGCCGGGTGGAATTGGCTCTCTTTAGCGGAAAAAATATACGTATGGGTTTTAGCAGCATTAAGCCTGACCATATTGGCATTGCCCATTCGGAGACTGCCTTCAAAGATAGGTTTAAATGCTCCACCATGGCCTTACATTAATCAGGGTTCAATAATTTGTTTCTTAATCATTTATTTACGACCATTTTATTAATATTAAAAATGTCAGTCGACTATTAGAGACACTTACAGAGGAGACTGACTACCACCAGAAACACTTTGTAGAGTAGTTCCCACTACAGAAGAACAGCACCCTAATTGAGTATGCCCTTTAATTTTGGTAACTGAACCATATTTATTGCGCGCTTTACGCTGTCGAGTAGATAGATTTTTGAACATTATGAACGTAAGAATGCAAGGAAAAACTACGCGCTTGGTCTTGGAGTAGTTGAAACTAGACCGTTTAAACCTAACTTAAGAATGCAAGGAAAGCATACCGTGCGCTACTCTTTGAACTTACACAATTAGTGTGCAGGATTCGTCTGGTGCTGAACGGGGAGTTATAAGAAAATCCTTTCGGAATTAAAAGCGAGCACAGAATTGTTAGTTTGAAGTGGCTTTAGTCAAAGTTGTCGAAGTCACGGGCAATCAACATCATCAGCCTATTAATGTTCCCACTGCTGGGACACAGGCCTCCTCTCTGTGAGAGGGAATGCGCCGTAATCCACCACGCGGGCCCAGTGTGGGTTGGTGGATGTCACATGTCTTCGAATTTCCAGTTTCCTCGCGATGTTTTCCTTTTACCGTTTTTGAGAGCAGTGATGATGAAATAATTTACACAAAGTACAGCGCCTGCCTGGGTTCGAACCCACGACTCACAACATGTAATTGGCGATCGTTACCACTCGGCCAACACTGCTCTGGATAGCACGATATCCCTTAGTAATAGTAGGTCTAGTACCTATATACATACAGTACATATACACACTATATAGTAATTAATGTACTCGTAGATACCTGATTTACTGTTTGACTTCGCCGAGACGACGCCGACTTCTGATTTGGATTCAGAAACTATAAAAAAAAACGTTTATTTCAGGCATTGGCACCCATAGATTTAAAATAAGAAACAAAAGAATTACAAGCCTATACGAAAACAAAATTAAAAAGTACGTAATCATTAATATAATTAAACATAAAAAAAAATATTCCAATTTAAAAAATAATTATAAAGCATTTGAGAAATTCTTTTGTATCGGTAAAACATTCCTCAAAAATATTAGATTTTGCAAAAAAAATTGTAAAAAAAAAAAATTGAGAGAAATTACTTTACAGTGTGCAGTTTTCGAAAAAGGAAAATAATTTGGATTTGAATTGTGTTAGTGTGTTACGAATTTTAGATATATATACCCGTCTCTTCTTCACACGCTGCATAACTGACTAATGCCTGAAAAAGAAAAAAGAAATATAAAAACCGGCCAAGTGCGTGTGCGACTTCTCACATTCAGGGTTCCGTACCAAACCGCAAAATCAAGTTGGTTTTAATAGGAAAAAAAAGGAATTTCAAAGAAAAACCAGATTAATAATATATTGGTATTTGTTGTTAATTTATATTATATATACGTAATAATACACATTATCATCAAATTTCAAGTTATAATAGGTCAAATGGGAAGTTAAAAAAATCTTCGGAACAAAATTTTGTATACAGTGTTTATCTACTCAACAAGCTCTAAAAAACCGGTCAACCGGTCATACCACTATCGCAAAAAACGGCAAAGAAATCATGTTTGTTGTATGGGAGCCCCACTTAAATATTTGTATGGGAGACCCTTTATCTGTATGGGAGACCCTCTTCAAAAAAAAATTTAAATATTTTTTTGATAATTTGTTTTTATAGCATTGGGTCAACAAGATCGATATACTGTGAATACCTGTGTGACAGACGACGGACAGACATACGGACACGTGAGTGACAGCAATAGGGCTCCGTTTGGACCTTCGGGTACGGAACCCTAAAAATACACCTCTACCAACTCCTTAGCTACGTCACTGACTACCGAGCATGGAGTCCTGTGTTAAATTCCCAGGCCGGCCAAAAGTGTCATTGAGTTTATCCACTACAGATTTATAAATCCACCAACTTTCAAAATAAGTTTGAAAGTTGGTGGTGTAACACCCCCGTGCCTTAGAAATAACGCCGTTCTTTCTTTTCTTTTCTTGTGGTGGCCACCTCTGGTGTCAGAGTTAATTAAGCCGCCTCTAGGAACCCCACAGGCCTCTGACTTGGCTATTTCAGACTTACATTAACTATATAAGTCCAGGTTTCCTCAAGATGTTTTCCTTCACCGTTGCCTGTGATTTATTTTATTTATTTAGGTAACCAACAGCGATACTTAAAAATATTTTACAAAATATGCGTATTACAATTAATATGGGCAATTAAAGGTTTACCTGTGTAACTGGGATAAATGTAAAAAAACATGCGAACGAACTAATGCTACAAAGTTAAATTAAAAGAAATCACAATCCAAATTTACATAAGGCTAAATTAAATCACAATTTTGAAGTGGTTAAATAAAAAGGTTTACTCGTAATAACAGAAGACAGGAGAAGATAGAAGATCGGTTGACTGTCACTCGTCTCCATCTTAAAGCCTTTACTATTCGTTTTTTTAATGTAAGTTTATTACAGTTAAATATAACAACTTCTGAGATTTCCGAGTTATAAATTCGAGCAATGCTAGTCAGTACACAGTTTTTGGCATAGTTAGTGGAGTGCCGAGGAACGTGTAACATTGGCGTGTGACGAGTTCGCCGTAGGGGAGTGTTAAAAGTTATCTGTGCGACCAACTCCGGGCAATCAAGGCGTCCATTGCGTATGTCATAGAGCAGACACTTGTCCATCACTTTACGCCTTCCTTCGAGTGTAAGCAGACCGTATGTTCGACAGCTATCCTCGTAAGACATTAGAGGTTTACGAAGGCGATAGTTAAGATGGTTAATAAGTCTTTTTTTTATCTTTTCTATTTGGTTCTTATAAATCATGTATTGTGGCGACCAGATTGGGCACGCATACTCTAAAACGCTGCGCACATATGCAAAATAAACAGTATTAAGAGCCCCAATGTTTTTAAATACCTTACATGACCTAAGAACAAATCCTTGGTTCTTATAAGCTTTTGTGCTTATGAGGTCTGAGAACATTAATTTACTGTCAAACATAACTCCTAAATCCCTAAGCATCTGGACTTTATTTATGACAATTCCATTAAAATTATATAATTAAACAATCAGGTTCCTCTTACGCGTGTAACTGATACATTAAAACTTTGCAACGTTTACAGTGATCTTGTTTTTTGCGTAACAATTATTTAAGTGATTAAGATCCTCTTGAAGGGCCTTACAATCATCGGTTGTTCTTATTTTATAAAATATTTTTTTGTCATCAGCGTACATTAAGTGATCAGAGTGTTCAAAAGAATCAGTGATGTCAAATATATATGCGTTGTAAAAAAGAGGCCCTAAATGAGATCCCTGTGGTACACCGCTAGGGATTTCAATAAAGTTGGAATGGTAACCTCCTAGTACGACAGCTTGTGAGCGTTTAAATAAATACGACTGCACCCATCGTTAAAGATTCCCGCGTATACCCAGATATATATAGATAGATGTCCAAGATAAACTTAGAAAGTACATATAAGTTTGAAAAAGTCACATTGGTACTTGCCCGGCTTTATTGGTACTTGCCCGGCTTTATTAGTACTCGCCTCTCGTGATTGCTCAATCATGAGAGGCGAGATCTTGGACACTGGGCCACCACGACATTTGATTAAAAGCCAGCGTGTGATCTCTCCCCGGTCGTATTTGATTGCAGTCCCATCAGACTATAAGGGTAATGGCCTGTGCACACTGGTGGACGAGAGAATATACTCGTAATTAAGAGTACCTCGGTGACCTAGCACTTCTCGGGTGAAAGTAAAGAAAACGACGTTTTCTAAAAATGAAACCTAGCTAGGTCGATTTATCGCCCCGAAACGCCTTGCATACTATATTTCATGAAAATCGTTGGAGCCGTTGCCGAGATTCAGATTATATAAATACATATATACAAGAATTGCTCGTTTGAAGATATTACATATATAATTCAATGCTAGGTGATCGGCCTCGGAGCATCGCAGGCCATAACGGCACAAAGACCCTATATTTACGCACACATTTGTGCGTCGTATATCAATCGCGTCTACGGAGTTTCACTAAACAATTTTAAAAACCTTGTGTCCAATTTTAAAATATTAGACGAAACGAATCAATCTGCCTAGCTAAGACCAAATATATTATGGTCGGCTTCCAAATCAACTGGATGCAGTTGAATATCAGTATTTAACAAGTAGTTACTGCCTAACTGACCTCCACAACCCAGTAACTGGGTAACACGAAACCCCTTGGCATCAAAGGCGTCAAAGGAGAATGACAAAAATACAAATACGTTTATTGGTTCAAAAATAACAGAAATACAACAACAATACTCTGTCACTTAAAATAGGATACCCTGTGATATATGTGACAGTAGGGATCGGAGTTGGCCTAATTTACAATCATAGTTTATCAGTCCGTAATAATATAATTAAAAAGTAGATAATAAAGAAAAAGAAAAGTGAAATATTAAAATTAAAATTGGAAGAAACAATTCAGAGTTACTAACTTAACATGCTTGATTAAAAAATGCACCATGTGTGTGTGTGTAAGTGTGAGTGTGTGAGGGAGAGTGTAGAATTGTGAGGTTGTGGGTGTGTGTGTCCATGAATGATGAATGTAGTATGTATGATTCGTGATAATTAGGGCGTGTTTTATTTTGAGATATCTCAATTTGGAACGTAAAATAGTCGTTATGTTTCTATGTAGTCTAATGATGCGAGAAAGGCTTTTACTGTTTTTTTAAACTTAAAAATGGTACCTAAAAGTCTCACGCAACAAGACCAAAATTATATTATTTTACATAATTTTCACGACATGACGCGTCTGAGATTTGATTTTAGAATATGGAATTCACTTTTGAGTTTAGAAGTATGGTTATTGTTTTACTCTTCATATGACATACCGTTTCATATGATATGATTAACATAAACTTGATTTTTGAAAGTGTCATGATCACTGTAAAAAAAATATATGTTTCCAATTCTACATTAATAAAAAAAAAACTAGAATGGAATCATTTAATTAAAAGATTATCATTATTTTATCTATGGTTAATTGGCAGTTCACAACCCAATAGAATCGATTTTTGATGAATCGACTAACCAGTATTCGTTATTTTTTGTTTAATAAATAACCATAACGTTTCTATAATAAAATACGTCGTTGGTAGCGTCGTAGCGTTATTTTCGATATTATAAAATAAATCCGAAACCCGGGTTTTGTTTTCAAAAATAAATTCTGTACGAGTTGACATGGGCAGTGTAGTGCAGGGGTCACCAATTGGCGGACCACGGTCCGGATCCAGACGCCCGACCAATTTTGTGTGGACCTTAAGTAAACAGTACAATATTAATTTACTTGTGTTACTTGAGTAAGTAATTTACGCGTAATAAATTAGCCCACGCTTTGAGTTAACTGCCGTCGATATGACAACGGAAAGAGATAGAGCGCGAGAAAAATAAATTTAGGTGTAGAATAACCGATGAGCATGTCCAAGATTTAACGACAATAGCCTGCATCGACTTTAAGCCAACGGATAGTTCAAGGCAAAAAATAAATGACATTATTATTATATTCACAATAATATTTGAAAAAATCTTTATAATATATTCAGGTATCTTTGATGGGGTAGGTACCTTTAAACCTTACGGATCGCGACGGTCTTTTTTTTGACAAACAGACCCCAAAATAATGTAATTGGTGACCCCTGGTGTAGTGTATAAAAAACAACGTTTGATTTTGATGCAGCATGGTACGGGATTCCATACATCGATGAGCATTCTCCTTTCCTGGCTTCCAATTATACGTAACGCCTCCCAAAAACCTTCAAATTACATACAAGATCACCAACTTAACGCGCTTGCCGAGGCACGGAGGAATCTCGCTATGTAAAGATAGTCACCCATCCACGGACGACCACGGCAAGCATTGCTTAACCTATTATACAAGACGAAAAATAAATAAAAATAAAACTCACCAGTACAGCAAATAAAACGAACAGAGATTTCATTTTGAAGTAAAATAGTTCTTCTCAAAAAAACTTGAAAATGAATATCCCTGAGCCTACTTTAAACAACCTTAAATACCAAATATTTGTGAGCTAGCACCGGTAGAACAAAGGCTCTAAGTTCTATATTATGCTAAATAGTTTTGAAACCACTACTATTGTTTTACGATAGATCGAATGAAAGGCGACTTTGTAACTGACTTACCAAAACGGAGGAGGTTCTATGTTCGAAATTATGTTTGTTTTTTTTTTGTGTATGTTCACGCATATTGCCGTCAATTTTGGGAAGATTTTGAAAATTCTTTACAGAACTCTTCAATAAATTACGGCAAATCTCTCGGGATTGCTGCAATCGCATGTCTGTTTATTGTTTATACCATTTCATAAAATAACATCACGCCAGTACGCTCTTAAGGGGTACGCAGAGCTCTCGTTTCACCGGTTATGTTCAAGTTTCATGATTTTCGGATAATCTATGCTGGCGTTATAGGTACCTTACTGAACAACTTGCTTAGTAGGTAAGTACAACTAAAAAGTGAAAAATAAAAACCTTTTTACAAAAAAATAGTACCGACTCCCAAATAAAAAAACTACAAAGTGAAAAATAACTTTATTATAGGAAGTCGGTGTCCATTACGCAAAAATTGGTACCTACGAAAGACGCCGACTTCCTAAAATGAAGTAATTTTTCACTTAGTAGTATTTTTATTTGAAAGTCGGTACCTAGTATTTTTTTGAAAAACGTTTTTTTGGAGGTATACGGAACAGTGGTTGGTTGTTGTGGCTGGTCCGGGCAACTTCCCGTCGAGTATTCAAGGTTTGCCTTTGTATGTATTTATTAAATACAAGGCATACGTGGATTGAAACGCCGGGAACAAGGTTCCAACGATTGTAGAAGATGGCGTTCTGTACTTTCTGCTTACTACCATGTAAAAAAGACCAGAGTTGCATGTATGTGTACTATATATGTCATACAAATACGATTTGTTATCGACGTATTCCACATTGGGCACCCGTTTTAACGGCACCTGAGTTAATGGCACCTGCGGTATTCCACATACGGCACCTACCGGTATTTTTCGCAGGTGTCATGCCATGCCATGTTATTTAAATTTTATTCCACATTTAGCACCTACGCATCAGTAGGTACTAGTGTTGGGGCGATTTTTTTTAGGACGACATACCTAATAATTCGATTAAAATCAGTACAGAGTTTAATCACACTAGTATTCTATTGTAATATATATATATAATATTATATATATATATACATTATATATATATATATATACATATTATTATAATGGCGACAGTTTGTGATTGTGTCTTTGTATGTTTGTTACTTTTTCGCGCTCAAACGGCTGAACGGATATGGATGAAATTTGGCGCAGAGATAGATCAGAGATGTAGTCTGGAATAGCACATAGGATTTTTATCCCGGGAGATTTTGTTTTTTTTTATTTATTTAAAAGGTGATTTTGTCGAGAGTGTTCTTATCTATGTTTGAATAAAATCGGTTCAGCTGTTCAAAAGTTATGAGCGTTTTACTATTTGAATCGGGGTGTTTTCGCAAGATAAATGTGCCGAGGTTTTTTAAAATTTTGAAATTTTACTTGCTCAAGTGACAACCCGTCGAGTTACAATAGTATAGAGCTGCCTATAGTTATGTTTCATGCGTAAATTTAAAAATCTATTTAGAACAATAAATTCTTGTAACAATTGAATATATTAACGTATTGATAGATGTCCAACCATTTTTGAGTAATGGATATTTGAATATAGAGAAATATATTCTATTATATCTTGACACGCGAAAATGCGTAATGATGTCTTTTCACACTTCAAGGTTAGGTTCTCCTACAGCGCATTCGTCACACGTTAAGGTTTTGTACGAATTTAAAACGCAGAATTCTCTGAAGTTGATATATTTAAATTTAATCCATACTATATAATATTATAAATGCGAAAGAAACTCTGTCTGTCTATCTGTTACCTTTGCATGCATGAAGCGCTGAACAGATTTAAAGTAAATTTGGTATGGAGATAGTTGTGAAACTCTGGGAAGAAGGATATAGGTTATAACAAATTTTTCTTTCTTTCTTATAAAAACTAACCTTTGTCATTCTCAGGGTTTCAAACTCCCTGAAAACATCATTAAGGGGATGTTTTATTGACAGTTATTGGTAAAAGTAGAGCCATTTTGTAAATATCTTAAAAAGCACCCCACGCTTTTTGGCAATTTTTTTTTTGTTTTTCACACTGTTCTTAAATAAAATTTATTGAAAATTATTTTCTACTTTTTAGTTTGGATTTCTAATAAAGCGTGATTTTCAAACTATTTTTTTAGACCCTTTTTCGGGGTTAAAATCCCAAAAAAAGGGGGGTGGTCCACGGGAGCAAAGCCGCGGGGAACAGTTTAGTAGTTTTAAATATGTTAGTCCAATCGCATGCTGTATATTTTGGCTCAAGGATTGAAATGTCTTCGTGACGGACAAAAGGGTGCCAACGAGAATTTGCATATTTTTTGTCATGGGGGTTGTTGTTCGTAATTTTTGGGGTCGCTTGTAAGGAATATGGTGTCGAAGACAAAATCCAAGATGGCGCCGACGTAACCGCAGCTTTTCGAAATATATCCATTTTCTCGTTGGCACCCCTTCGTCCGTCGCTAAGACGTTTTCAGTCGTTGAGCCCAGGTGTTCTGACGATGTTTTCCTTCACTGTAGTCATCAATATCCAAGATAAACTTAGAAACTATATTATGAATTGCCCGGATTTGAACCCACGACATAAAGCACGACGAGATCTTAGCCAGTGGATAACCATGAAATTAGTGGCAGTGGTGTCTCATCCCATACAAAGAAGCTGTCCTGACGTACTGTTCTGATTATTTGATGTATCTCTATCTTAGATGGTGATGTATCTATTGCCGTGGAACGGAACCGAATGCGAGCGATTTACAAAAAAATATCGGTATGAACAGATGAAAAACGCTAGTTACGTCGGCACGGTTTCTTTGTATGGGATGAGGCATCTGTATGCTAGTATTATATTATCTGTGGTAGTGGTTTCAAAACTATTTAGCATAATATAAAACTTAGAGTCTTTGTTCTACCGGTGCTAGCTCACAACTATTTGGTATATAAGGTTGTTTAAAGTAGACTCAGGTGCATTCATTTTCAAGTTTTGTTGAGAAGAACTACTTTTACTACCTACAAAATGAAAACTCTCTTCGTTTTATTTGCTGTACTGGTGAGTTTTATTTTTTTCTTTTCTTCAATAACGTCTTCTATAAACAGCTGCACTGGCCGATCCTCAAGTTTAAGCAACGCTTGCCAAAGTCCCGGTAGAGGAGTATTTTTAACCGACTTACCAAAAGCGAGGAGGTTCTATGTTCGACTTTATGTTTTTTTTTTGTATGTTCACCGATTTTACCAATGATATTCAAATAAACAGATACGTTATACACTCACAAAACAATTGAAAAAAGTGTTCCGCGCAGCAGCGGCAGCACACATTCACACTTTTCATTCATCTGACATTTCACTACAATGTCGAAAGGGATGGCTTGATAAAACAAACAAGAAAAAAGAGACAGCTAGTGTTTGTCACTTGCGTGTGAATGTAAACAAACATTATTCTGACAACCAATGTTTTTTCTTTTTGTAACCTCCAAATATCAGAAAATTAGGAAAAAAAAATGAAATAAATTAGTAAATTGAGGTGTATTGCGTATTTACATATGGTATGAGATCCCTTCTGTTTTATGTAATTTGGTATTATAATTGGTACACTTTCTAAATACACACGATGGCATTTTTTTAATTTTGTTTTTTTAGCGTATCGCTCTTCGCCATGCGTGACATAAACTAAAGACTAAATCATACAATTGTCTACTATTCGAGTCTTCACAATGCGCGCGCTTATAACATATCTGTTTATTTGAATATCATTAGATTTTACCGTCAATTGTTAACTGATTTCGAAAATTATTTTTTTGTTTGAAAAAATATGTTCCGAAATCGGTCCCATTTTAATTTGGCGAAGATCTGATGAAGAATTTCTGTAGAGATATACAACAGAATTCTTCAATAATTAACGGCAAATCTCTCGAGCTTGCTGCAATCGCATCTCTGTTTATTGTTAGCGTACTGACGTGATTTTATGTTATAAAATGGTATACCATTTCATAACATAAAATCACGGCAGTTCGCTCTAAAGGGGTACGCAGATGTGTACAGTTCCTCTTGGTACACTCTTATTTCACCGGTTATGTTCAAGTTTCATGATATTCGGGTAATCTATTTTGGCGTTATAGGTACCTTACTAAACAACTTGCAAATTAGGCAGGTACAACTAATAAGTGTAAATTATAAAACTTTTAATTATAAAATACTACCGACTGCCAAATTAAAAAACTACAAAGTTAAAAATAACACTATTTTTGGAAGTCAGTGTCTTTGGTCCAAAAAGAAAGTTATTTTTCACTTTGTAGTTTTTTAATTTGGCAGTCGGTAGTATTTTTTTGTAAAACAAGTTTTTATTTTTCACTATTTAGTTGTACCTACCTACTAAGCAAGTTGTTTAGTAAGGTACCTATAACGCCAGAATAGATTATCCGATTATCATGAAACTTGAACATAACCGGTGAAATGAGAGATCTGCGTAACCCTTAAGAGCGTACTGGCGTGATGTTATTTTATGAAATGTTATAAACAATAAACAGACATGCGATTGCAGCAATCCTGAGAGATTTTTTTTATTATTTATATGTTTTTCTTTTTTCAGGTATTGGTCAGTTATGTAGCGTGTGATGGACAACAGGGTAAGAGATCTTAATAGTCAAATCTTTATTTCAATTAGATCGGAATCGCGGAGCGCGGTCGCGTGTCGCGGTCTCGCGTCGCGGTCGCACGGTGTTCCCTTAGTGTTCCCTTACATCAAAAAAGAAACCTTGTGCAGTGGATTACTATTTGTACCAAGTTTCATGTATATTAGTCCGAGTAATAAGATTTTCCATACAACATTACCCCATTTCATTGGTATTCTAACAAACGGTCAAATAATTAATTCTTCAACTTATTTGCCAATTTACGAAGATAATAACTGATGAAAAAACGTATTTATTTATTTATATATACTTTATTGTAGGTCTTCTTTTATTTATTTAATAATTCATGTACACACTCAGTATAATACATAAAGACAACACATCAAGACAAAAGAGTACAAGGGCACTGCTTATTTCTTAAGAAATTTCTGCCAGCAGACCCGCGAAAAGGAAAAATGAAAAAGAAATGTAGACAATAGTGTGTGAGAACAGGAAAATAAGAAAAGTGAACGTCTTAAACTATGATATAACAAGTAAAATTTCACAATTTAAAAAACCCCCGACGCATTTATCTTGCGAAAACACCCCGAATCAAACAGTAAAATGCCCATAACTTTTAAACGGCTGAACCGATTTTATTCAAACATAGCTAAGAACACTCTCGACAGTATTACCTTTCAAACAAAAAAAACTAAATCGAAATCGGTTCATCCGTTTAGGCGCTATGATGCCACAGACAGACACACAGATACACAGCAACACACGTGAAACTTATAACACCCCTTCTTTTTCCGGCGGGGGTTAATTATAACACCCCTTCTTTTTCCGGCGGGGGTTAAAAATTAGCGCACCTACACAAATAGTGTGATGGTGGACATATACAAATATAAATACATAATTGCAAAATATATAGATACTTATGTATAATATATATATACATACACATATATATAAATAAGGATCAGTCTTGAGAGGATAGATAATGCTCTTTTAAACGTTTTTTGAATAGTGAGATAGTGTTTAAATCTCTGATGCTAGGAGGAAGTGAGTTCCACAATCTTACTTCTTCTTCAACAGTTTTTTTTTTCTTTTTATAAGAAAACGTTGCTCCACACTAGGAATTTCTTCCTGTATCGTGGGTGCGTTTACAAACATATAAACTCACATACACAACACCCAGAGCCGGGACAACTATCTGTAGGTCATACAAATATTTGTTCCGTGCGGGAATCGAACCCGCGACACGCAGCGCAACAGTCAATCGCTCAACCACTGCGCCAACCGTGCGCCCCAGTTGGTCCCTCATTACTGAGGATCATGGTCACTGGACCCCTTTAAGCGGACAATCTGCCCCCATCGACTCTGGTCCAAAGTTGCCATCACCACCTGCTGGAATTTGCCTGAGGACGTAGCTTCTTTCACTTGGTCAGACCATCGAGTTGGCGACCGGCCTCGTGCTCTCTTTCCTTCGGTATTGCCAACAATGACTAGCTTTTCAAGGCTGTTATCTCCTCTTCGCATTATGTGGCCAAAGTAAGTCAAAATACGCTGTAAGCAAACCGTAGACAATCGGGTTTTGATATTGAGTTGTGAAAGGACAGACACATTTGTGCGTTGGCTGTCCATGGGATTCGGAGCATCCGCCTCCAGCACCACATTTCGAATGCGTCTATCCTCTTGCTCGGATTGTCCACGTCTCAACTCCATAGAGGAAAATCGGGCAAACCAGTGCTCTGACCAAACGGGCTTTGGTTTTGAAACTTACACCGCGATTTTTCCAGATGTTCTGGAGACGCGTCATAGCATCTTTAGCCATGGCTATCCGTCGCTTTATTTCCAGGATGCAGCTGCCTTAATTATTAATACTAGAGCCCAGATGAATAAAACTGTCCACGGTATCGATACTCTGGATGCTATTGGCGCCCGCTATCTTTCCCGCACGATCTATCTTGTCGCCCTAATTTGCCGCTCTCCAGCTCCAGTCTGTGCAGTATCTCCTTCATGTCGTCTAAAGTTGTAGCAAGGAGAACGGTGTCGTCTGCATATCGCAGATTGGAGATGCGCTTTCCACCAACAGCAAACCATTTTTCCAGCCCTCAAGAGTTTTCCGGATTATAAACTGTATCTGTGTATTGGAGGTACACCAAGTTAAAACATAGAAAAGGAAACTTAAAACTAAAATACATACAACGGGCGGCCTTATCGCATACCGCGATCTCTTCCAGGCAATCTATGTAACCTATGTATTTTTGCATATTTAACCATTGTTTGAGTTACGTACGGATAAAATTTCGGTAAAATGTCCTTTTTTATCAATAGTTAAGCCTCACAAATTGACAAATAAGTTGAAGAGTTAATTATTTGAACATTTGTTAGACTTACAATTAAAGAAAAGAAAGAAAGAAAAACGTTTGATGAATTGATGAATAAACGCGTTTTACCCATAATTTCAAACATTGGTAAGCATATTTAACCATTGGTTGAGTTAACTACGAATAAAAAAACTAGGCTTTAGTGCTCCCTTAAAGAAAGAAAGAAAAGAAAGAAAAGAAAGAAAAGAAAGAAAAGAAAGAAAAGAGAAAAAAGAAAGAAAAGAAAAGAAGTTAATTAAAGAAAAGAAAGAAAAGAAAGAAAAGAAAGAAAGAAAAGAAAGAAAAGAAAGAAAAGAAAGAAAAGAAAGAAAAAAAGAAAAGAAAGAAAAGAAAGAAAAGAAAGAAAAGAAAGAAAAGAAAGAAAAGAAAGAAAAGAAAGAAAAGAAAGAAAAGAAAGAAAAGAAAGAAAAGAAAGAAAATAAAAGAAAACAAAGAAAGAAAGAAAAGAAAAGAAAACAAAGAAAGAAAAATATTTATTTGTGACCCGCACAGGAGACACGAGAAATAAGCATATACTTAAACAACAATAAAATAAAAAACCCTGTGCGAGACCAAGCCAAGCCTTGAGCAAAATTGCAAGTTCCTAGTCACAGTAGTTTCGGCTGATATGTCAGTCAGCCGGTTTCACCTTTCATAAATTTAGAAGACAAATATAAATTAAAATTATAAAAGCTGCCAAAAAAATGCCTTGCTTAACTACATCTATATCTATACTAATATTATAAAGAGGAAAGGTATTTTTGTATGTAACGAATAAACTTAAAAAGTACACACATGTCACCAGTTATGTTTAAGTCCCTTAATATGTCATAGATGACGATCCTATCACCATCAACTGTTCACAAAGACTTGTGAACAGTTGATGGTGATAGGATCGTGAGTTGATCGTCTAGACAGACTCCGGCATTTTAATGAGAAATTCCAGATGGAAAAATGCGATAACACTTTCCCCAGGACCTCATGCTGAGCAGTAGCACTTTTTTATTAGAACTATCCCACCGCACTATTGCCAAACCACAGAAACTCTTGAAAGCCAGAATGAACAGTGGCGACCACCAGAAAAGCGCCGAAGCAATGAAGATCGACGAAGTCCCGGAGAAAATAAATAAATAAACTGTCTTGTATCCCGCAAAGAAATCAATCAGAAAAGAATAATGGAGGAGTAGGAAAAAAATTAAAATTTCCACTGCCCTCCATATTAAGCAGGAGATAGAACAAACAAGGCAAATAGGCACAAATGATATAAGCCCAGTTGCCTAGCACCACGGATAAAAATTATCATTAATATTAATGGGTCCTATCATTGTTATACTTGATTCCAATAATAGGTATGGCAAAAACGCTTGAACGCACGGCCATTTGTTCTAGTTTCTACAAGGTTTCCTGTACATTATCCAATATAATATTGTGTTCATTATGTCAAAGAATACACTCGCATAAAATATGATTTGCAGATTGTACATATTCGCAGTCAGATGTATCCTTTATCCTGATATACATATTTGAGGCTATGTATTTTATTACTTGCTATTTCCCGCGACTTCGACCGCGTCAAAATTGTATAACAGCACAAATGCCACTTGAAACTAATAATTCTGTGTTCACTTTTAATTTCGAAAGGATCTTTTTATAATTCCTTGTCACCGTACACCAGACAAATCCTGTTCTTATATAGTGGAGACTACTCTACCAAGTGTATACGGTAGATCTTCCTAGTCACTCTCCTCTACGTTAAATAGTCGACCGAGCCTAACGCAAAGTTGATACGGAGACGAGAGACTGCATAACAAATAATCACGAGCATTAAACGACAAATTTTCATATTAAAATGGCCGTAAAATATTAAGAATCAAATTATTTAACACTAATTAACGTGAGGCCATGGCGCAGCATTTGAACCTATCTTAAAAAGCAGTCTCCAAATGGGGTGATGACAATCTGTTCAGGTTTAATGCTGCTAAACCCCAGGCTCTTTTTTCCGGCTAAAAAGAGCCAGCTCCACCCGGTTCCATCTATCCGAGGTGTAACCGTGCCGATAACGGACTATATTGAGCTTGACATCGACACTCAATTTTGGCCCACTCAATACACGGCCAATTCAAAAATCAATTCAATTCAATTTCGGCCATATTAAGGTAAAAAGCCAGTAGGCTGCCTAAAAGTGTAACGTAAACAAATAAATATGAAATACGAGTTTTTTTTCAAATCCAACTGATGGTTCCAAAGATCATGGCGTTCAAACAAAATATCATTATAATTATCATTCAATGGAGCAATTAATATATTATCATTACAATTATCATTCAATAGATCAATTAATTAAATATAATTACAATTATCATTCAGTAGATCAATTAATAAAATATCATTATCATTACAATTGTCATTCAATAGAGTCCGCGTTTTTTAAGTTTTACCACTGTTTTTTTTGTGAAATAAGGGAATTAATAATCTTTTATTAAGATTTCATTATGTTCTTCATCATCGACCACATCATCGTTTACCATCAGGTGAGATAGTAGCCTAACGCGAGCCAAAGTCTATGGTCTAAAGCGAGAGAAAAATTCCAACGCTAGGGGGTGCAGTATTTGGTATTATAGCGATGGCCACTCTCCCTATCCCCTGTGGCGAGAAATGGGGGTGCAGTATCATGTACTGAATCCATGGTACTCCTTTCCGCGACGGGGTCAAAGACAACCTGCATTATTATTCAGATTATGTTTTTTTTAACAGATACTGATGCTAAATACCCGGAGCATATACATCGCCGGGAGAAAGGCAACTGGAGAGCAGGTATCTATATTAATGACTATACATACTATTACCATCACCAAGACTTAGCGTGTTACCCAGTTACTGGGTTGTGGAGGACAGAAAAGCAGTTGGTAGGTTAATACTAAATATAAGAAACATTTTCTTTTTAGATGGAGCTGCAGACGGTGACGAAGAAGAAGAAAAAGGTGCAAGTTTCGAAAGCGATTCAACTGGTAACGATAATGAACCTAAACTTGAATCTATTCAAGAGCTAAATCACACAACACCCAGAGCCGGAACAATTATCTGTAGGTCATACAAATATTTGTTCCGTGCCGGAATCGAACCCGCGACACGCAGCGCAGCAGTCAATCGCTCAACCACTGCGCCAACCATGCGCCCCTTTGCGAAAACTGGTTAGATTTTAAACGCCTGCTATTATAGTGCTAGCAAAAACAAGCACCACATAAATATTGCTTGTTATTAATTTGCTTTTATTTGGTTGAAATTTCGATTAGGGGCCGTTGATTTTTGGCACGGGAAGGGTGGAGGGGGAGGGGGTGAAGTTTGGCTACCCCCCAGTACCATCCCACCACTTGGAGCCCTATGGCGGCCCGCGAGCTGAGGAGCAGTTGGTTTTAACACTCGCCGCCGCGGCTGAGGCTGGCCGCCGAAGCATATATCATGCGTATATCATCAAGCGTATATTATTTAGTACTTACCCCAATGCCCGCCGAGCCTGCCAAAGCCAAGCCGCCATATTGACGCCTCATCTCCAGTCAAGCCATGCCAAGCAGTGAGGATGTCCATATATGCAATTGCCAGTCATTTATCTATTGTCGCTTTCGATTGTGAATACAAGATCTAGGCAGAACTCTGCCGATTTTCATTTACCTAACTTTCACATGTTATTGGGTCTTCCAGCAACCCTAAAAGGGTCCAGAGACGAATGATTCGCCCCCTAGAAATCAGCAGCCTTATTGCGTAACTACGTGAATTTGGCAAGGCAAACTGATTGGTCGATTTTTCATACTCTTTCCTATTTGCCTTTCCGAGTTCACTTACGCAATATCGCTGCAGCACTCGAGAAGGAGGTGCGTTATATTCTATTCCATGCGCGCCTCTATATTTATTTATTGTATAAGAATCTACTTTATTGTACATCACAAATTAATGTTTATTTCGAACTAAGTGTATAATGTTGGTGTTGTGTTATGTAAGTACATTCAGGACAGATAGATGATTATAAAAGCAAATGAACCTATAATCTTAGGTCTTACCACTGAGGGCACGCTCTTACAGACAACCTTTGGATGGATTGACGAGAGGACTCTCTAAGGCCTCTCTATCCTTTTCCCACCTATTTTGGGGTCGGCTTACAGTCTAACCGGATTGAGTTGAGTACCAGTGTTTTACATGGAGCGACTACCTATCTGACCTCCACAACCCAGTAACTGGGTAACAGCGGTACCTTTTGGCTAGACTAGTGTCAGATCTCAAGCTTCTGACTACTATTAACGACTGTCAAAGATCTTCAAATGACAGCCGGGACCAACGGCTTAACGTGCTTTCCGAGGCACGGAGGAAACTCGGTATGTTGAAATGGTCACATACACAAAAAAGTTGAATGATGATAAAATATTTAAATCCATCATACGTGTCTGAACCTATTGGACCACAAATGTCACTATGAACTATTTCTAATGGCCTAGTAGCTCTATACCTTTCGTTATTGAATTGACACCTGCGAAGTCTGCACAGATTCAACTTTTTTTGTGTATGTGTGTGTTTTTGGGAAAGAAACAGATTGTTTCCGTTGCCGAATTTACTTACACAACTAGGCTGCAGGTATCTATATTAATGACTATACATACTATTACCATCACCAAGACTTAGCGTGTTACCCAGTTACTGGGTTGTGGAGGACAGAAAAGCAGTTGGTAGGTTAATACTAAATATAAGAAACATTTTCTTTTTAGATGGAGCTGCAGACGATGACGAAGAAGAAGAAAAAGGTGCAAGTTTCGAAAGCGATTCAACTGGTAACGATAATGAACCTAAACTTGAATCTATTCAAGAGCTAAATCAAGAAAGTGAAAAAAGTGACAATGATGATACCAATGGAAACAAGAGAGTAACAGTAAGCAAAACGGAATTTTATAAAAATAAGTAATATCCAGTATAAGATCAAAGGTAATAATAATAATACATCACCCACTACCACTCAAAAGTAGACCAGTAGAAAATGCATGATATGTCACGCACAGAGCACCGAGAAGCCTCGGCGTCAACTCCTAGAGATGTATCTACAACAACAACAGCAACTTTAACAACTGTCAACTTTCCATATGATCACAGCACATTGAGACCAAGTCGACGCGTCAGTCTAAACATGTACATAGCATATTGAGTCCTATCTCTACCACGGCGCACAGACTCCGATGAAGATAAACAAAACTCTTGCGTCTTCGCAGCAGTCCGTATACAAGGCTGTTGACAAAGTGGAATTCTATCAGTGAATACTATGGTCGACATGCTAAAATGTAAGAGATTATAAAGAATAAAAAAAAAAAAAAAACAATTTTGATAGCGCTTGGCGTTCCATTTATGAAAGTTTCCGTTATAATTTTGAAACTTTTACAATTGTATCGCGGTGCTTTTATTCATAGTATGTCACCTATCTATAACCGCAGTATGTTGGTTGACATATGTCCACGATTATTATAGTAATGTCATCTCTCGCTGCCGAAGTTTCCATGCCATATTTGTAGTTGCAGTTTAATAAAATCAATTTATCTCATAGATTTGTTTTTATTTATTTAACTCACTCACTTTGTCTTAGAGAGTCGCTCGTGGCTAAATAATAACAGCCGCACGGGTCGATCTTCAAGGTTAAGCAACGCTTGACGAGGTCGGTCCGTGGATGGGTGACCATTTCAACATACCGAGTTTCCTCCGTGCCTCGGAACGCACGTTAACCCGTTGGTCCCGGCTGTCATTTGAAGATCTTTGACAGTCGTTAATAGTTGTCAGAAGCTTGAGATCTGACACTAGTCTAGCCAAAGGGTACCGCTGTTACCCAGTTACTGGGTTGTGGAGGTCAGATAGGTAGTCGCTCCATGTAAAACACTGGTACTCAACTCAATCCGGTTAGACTGGAAGCCGACCCCAAAATAGGTGGGAAAAGGATAGAGAGGCCTTAGAGTCCTCTCGTCAATCCATCCAAAGGTTGTCTGTAAGAGCGTGCCCTCAGTGGTAAGACCTAAGATTATAGGTTCATTTGCTTTTATAATCATCTATCTATCCTGAATGTACTAACATAACATAACACCAACATTATACACTTAGTTCGCAATAAACGTTAATTTGTGGTGTACAATAGATTCTTATACAATAAAAAAATATAGAGACGCACGTGGAATATAACGCGCCTCCTTCTCGAGTGCTGCAGCGATATTGCTTAAGTGAACTCGGAAAGGCAAATAGGAAAGAGTATGAAAAATCGACCAATCACTTTGCCTTGCCGAATTCACGTAGTTACGCAATAAGGCTGCTGATTTTTAGGGGGCGAATCATTCGTCTCTGGACCCTTTTAGGGTTGCTGGAAGACCCAATAACATGTGAAAGTTAGGTAAATGAAAATCGGCAGAGTTCTGCCTAGATCTTGTATTCACAATCGAAAGCGACAATAGATAAATGACTGGCAATGGCATATATGGACATCCTCACTGCTTGGCATGGCTTGACTGGAGATGAGGCGTCAATATGGCGGCTTGGCTTTGGCAGGCTCGGCGGGCATTGGGGTAAGTACTAAATGATATGCGCTTGATGATATACGCGTGATATATGCTTCGCCGGCCAGCCTCAGCCGCGGCGGCGAGTGTTAAAACCAACTGCTCCTCAGCTCGCGGGCCGCCTCGCCCCTCCGCGCCTACGCGATTTTAAATAACACTCTAGGGGTAGGGCAGACAAGACTACGTGGAGTCGGTTTTGCAGCGAATCGTTTGTCACGCCGCTCCCGCAGCACGCTCGCTTCACTCGTTCGCCTTCGCGCGTTAATGGTCTCTGTTCTAACCAAACCTACCCATTTTTTTTTGGAACGGATTCGACGAAAGTAAAATAAAAAATATCGATCCACCCGCATAAATAAATGTCGTGGTGGCCCAGTGGTTAACATCTCGCGAACGATCTCAGCGAGCGTACACAGCTCCCGTCATCTCCTTCATGTTAGGTTACCTTAGACCCTGCAGACAGAAGTAGGACTCCGTCGACTTTGTTGCTTAAATAGTAATCTTAAAATTTTAACCATGGATATCTCCATAACCATGGGGTTCCGTGGCGTGGGGATGGTACAGTGAGGTAGCCCTTCTACCCCCCTTTCCCTTCCCCCATCCGCGTCCCTTAAATCGATGGACATTTATGATTTTTTTTATTCTAACCTGAAAACTTTAATCATGGATATCTCCATAACCATAGGGCTCCAAGTGTTGGGATGATACTGGGGGGTAGCCAAACTTCACCCCCTCCCCCTCCACCCTCCCCGTGCCAAAAATCAACGGCCCCTAATCGAAATTTCAACCAAATAAAAGCAAATTAATAACAAGCAATACTTATGTGGTGCTTGTTTTTGCTAGCACTATAATAGCAGGCGTTTAAAATCTAACCAGTTTTCGCAAAGGGGCGCACGGTTGGCCCAGTGGTTGAGCGATTGACTGCTGCGCTGCGTGTCGCGGGTTCGATTCCCGCACGGAACAAATATTTGTATGACCTACAGATAATTGTTCCGGCTCTGGGTGTTGTGTATGTGAGTTTATATGTTTGTAAACGCACCCACGATACAGGAAGAAATTCCTAGTGTCGGGCAACGTTTTTAAAAAAAATAAAAAAAATATACCAAACAAAGTAGACGTTTCTAAATTATATTAAACGTTACATATAGATTTTGAATATTATAGATTATTATTTCACAAGTAAATTATCTAAAATGATCAATATTCAATATAAAATTAGGTAAAATGAAATTATATCAATGATTCATTGACAGTGCTCGACTCACACCTCGGTAGATACATTCAGTTACATGACACACAGTTTGGTTTTCGTGCTGGACTTATCTACTGAGAGTGCTATATTTGCGATGAAGCATACTGTCAAATATTATACTGACAGGAAAACACCTGTGTATGCTTGTTTCCTGGACCTTGCTAAGGCCTTCGACCTGGTTTCTTATACTGTCTTATTGGGAGAAGCTTCTAGAGGTGTTCCAACTGCATTAGTGTCCACATTATCTTTTTGGTATGGCAAGCAGAGGAACTTCGTCAAATGTCCAGAGTGAGGGGAAGCAGCAACAGCATTCTGAGGGTGTTTGCAGAGAGGCTAGATGGGCCCACGATGGGGAGGTTTATCAGGCTACATGTTGGCAACAGAACCTGTAAACCTTCCTGTGATTGTGGTTTTATTTATATTTTTTTGTGTTTCTGCATATTACCAACATAGTTTTTACCCGACTGCCGAAGGAGGGTCATGTGTTTATCAGTCTATGTATGTATGTATGTTTGTTCCTATATGGCGATCCAGACACCAAACGCGTTGGCCGATTTTGATGATTCATACGTCAATCGATGCGTCTTAACCCTGCGAGTGGCGGATTTTGGGTGCCATATTGTGGGGGCCCAATTTTTTTTTTTCTTCCAAACCCATCGTGTGGGGTATCAAAATAAAGGGTTTTAAGAGGTGATTTCAAAAATATATAACACTTATATGTTTAAATGTATCTAATTCGAAAATAAACGAACTAAAAAGTTATAAATAAAAAAACTTAATTCAAAAAACCCGACTGCTTCGAAAGCGAACTAAAAAGTCGTAAACAAGGAAAAAATCATGCTTTGCATGATGATGAATATGTATCCTCCGACTGCACAAACAGTTTTTTCCTTGTTTACGACTTTTTAGTTCGCTTTTGAAGCAGTCGGGTTTTTTGATTTTTTGAATTAAGTTTTTTTAAGTAAGATGTAATACTAATACCCTATGGGCCTTGCCTATGCCCGACAATAAAATATTTTTTGTATTTTATTATATAATTTGATCTATTGAAAATTTGAAATGGGTGCCTCATGATTTGACTGATCTGTAGAAAGAAACGCGTGTTGAAACTTGTGTTGCCATGTTGAATCGATACAGAAATGAAGTAATATTTGATCGAATTGTGACATGTGATGAAAAGTGGATTCTTTACGATAACCGTAAGCGAAAAATTCAATGGTTGAACCCCAGGTCAAACGGTCAACAGTGTCCTTAAGCAAAGATTACCAATAAAAAGATAATGGTACCTGTTTGGTGGTCTCAGCATGGTCTTATTCACTATAGCTTTATCCGATCTGGTCAAGCAATAACGGCAGATCTCTACTGTGCCGAACTACGAACAATGATAGCAAAACTAGCAATGAAACAGCCCCGACTCATGAATCGATCTTCACCATTATTGCTCCATGATAACGCGAGACCTCATACAGCACGAGAAACCGTTTTAAATCTACAGGAACTGCAATTAGAAACCATTCGTCACCTTCCGTATTCGCCAGACCTTGCTCCAATGGACTATTTTTTTTTCGTGATTTGGAAAATTTTGATAAAAAGTTATCTTCACAGGAGGCAGTACAAAATGCTTTCACACAGTTTGTCGAATCTTGATCACCAGAGTTCTATCGCAAAGGCATAAATGACCTTCCTATTAGATGGCAGCAATGTATAGATAATAATGGTAATTATTTTGATTAGATAAATACGTGAGAACAAAATATTTATTTACATAGATACAAGTATATACGCTGTATAAAATACTTAATTAACTAAAAAACAACAACAACGACAACGAAAAATTTCGACAACTAAATTCGCGCTCGCCTGCTGGCTGTGGGTGAGTGGGAGTCGGGCCTCTGGCTTCACGCACTTCCGTCGTCGAACATTGGCACCTTGTTTGACGACACTACTTTCCGCCTCGCTGCTTCCCTACGTCTTGGCGCTCCCTGTTGTACTCCTCATCGTTGTCACTGTGGCGAAGATGTCAACAGCCTCGGTCACCACGGTCTTTCATGCAGCCGAAGTGCGGGTCGCATAGCGCGTCACGGAAACTTAAACGACATCATCCGACGTGCTCTCGTCGCCGTCGGCGTTCCGGCCGTATTGGAACCCCATGGCCTGGCTCGAGTTGGACGGGATGTCTTTGTTTCCATGGAAGATGGGTAGGCCTTTAGTGTGGGATGCTACTTGTGTCGATACTCTTGCGCCATCCCATCTTCCTAGCTCGTCGTGCTGTGCTGGTGCAGAAAACCTCAAGCGGCGGAAATATAATAACCTCATTGGTAGTTATATTTTCGAGCCGTTTGGGGTTGAAACTCTTGGTCCGTGGGGTCCGAGTGCTCACGCTTTGTTTAAGGATCTTGCCAAACGCCTAGTTGACACTTCGTGTGACCCAAGGGCTGGCTTTTACCTTGGTCAGAGAATTAGCATTGCCATACAACGGGGCAATGCTGCCAGTCTTTTGGGCACATTACCAGTGGTCAACAATGGGGAGGAGTTTTCGACGCCATATTTTAGTTTAGTATATTTAGTTAGTGAGTAGTTTTTGGTTAAAGTGTATATGTTTGTAGTATTAGTTAATTTGATAAACACGTTAAATAAAAAAACAAAAGGTCCGGCCATGTGCGAGTCGGACTCGCGCACGAAGGGTTCCGTACCATTATCGCAAAAAACGGCAAAAATATCACGTTTGTTGTATGGGAGCCCCCCTTAAATATTTATTTTATTCTGTTTTTAGTATTTTTTGATATAGCGGCAACAGAAATACAACATCTGTGAAAATTTCAACTGTCTAGCTATCACGGTTCATGAGATACAGCCTGGTGACAGACAGACAGACCGACAGACAGCAGGCGGACCGCGGAGTCTTAGTAATAGGGTCCCGTTTTTACCCTTTGGGTACGGAACCCAAAAATAAAAATAAAACTGCACTAATCGGCAATTTCATACTTTAACCCCTAATATTAAAACAAAGTATATTAAATGAAATAAGATCATGATTGTGGTCATTAGAACTTTTGTTATTATTTCAAACGTTACACAGTTTTCTATTGAGCACCCTCAGAATAAAACCTTAAATCTATACTATGTTAATTCACTTTCTTTTCCTTTTCAATGGACAAAGAGATATATTGGTTTATCGCGTTTGGTTCTTTGTGGATCTTAAGAGCGGACTCTAGTCAACAGGAATTTGAAAAATAGGTATTTGAAGAAACTATTGCCATCGCGTCACCTCCAACCTCACCCCGTAAAGTGCGAAAGGGACAACTGCAGCTCAGGCTGATTTTACCTACAAAAACTTTGACTAATAGACGTTTCGTATTCTGCTGTTTTCTTCATGAAAACTGTCTGATCTAAAAAATTGTTATATCAAAATTTAGAGGAAAAGTATATCTATGCTCCTATCATTTCCTTTTTTGTTAAAAACTTATAAATTTTGTCCTGAAAGTCTTCTGAACATGGCGGTAAAAACGGGCATTTTTTTCGGATTGTCATATTTCTTTTTGTGATTATGTTTTGGAAAAAAGGAAATGATACAGACACGTATTAATTAGACCTAGATTTTATCGAAAAAAATCATTGCTCTAGAGGCATTATCCACGAAGAAAACAGCAGAATGTGTTTGTATGGAGAAAGTCTCACTAGAGTCCCCTCTTAATGCAAGGCCGCACTGCGTTTTCTACAACCTCAAAATTGCTCAACGTGCACGCATTGCAATTAGTAACCGCGCCGGTTTTCGTCAGTTGTAAGATGGACTTCGTGAGAACAGTTTGTATTGTTGCTTTAATTACAATAAATAAAAAACGAAACAACGTTAACTCCAACCTTACAAATACTGAGTACATCCACTCATCAACTAAGAGAGGCTTTTAAACCGACTTTCCAAAATGAAGGAGTTTCCATGTTCGACATTATGTATCTCCGTATATTATGGACGGATTTTGAAAAATCTTCTTTGGTTTGAAAGAGTATGTTTCGAAATTGGTCCCATTTTATTATATTTGGTGAAGATCTGATCAAGAACTTCGGAGATATACAACAGAACACTTCAATAAAAAAACGGCAAATCTCTCGGGATTGGTGCAAACGCATTTCTGCTTATTGTTTATACCATTTCATAACATAACATCACGCCAGTACGTTCTAAAGGGGTACGCAGATGTGTACTGTTCACCTTGGTACACTCTCATTTCACCGGTTATGTTCAGTTTCATGATATTCGGGTAATCTATTCTGATATTATAGGTACCTTACTAAACTACCTGCCTATTAGGTAGGTACAACTAAAATGTGAAAAATAAAAAACAACTTTTTACCAAAAAATACGACTATACTACGTACATACTAATAGTTACCCGACTTCCAAATAAGAAAACTACAAAGTGAAAATAACTCTATTTTTGTAAGTCGGAGTCCATAACGCATAAAAAATGTACCTACCAAAGACACCGACTTAGAACATAGAACCTCCTTCTTTTTGGAAAGTCGGATAAAAAGTTATTTAAATCATTTATAAGAAATATCAATACTTAAGAGAACATCAAGAGCAGTGGTAGCCCAGTGCTAACGGCCGCGATTTACAAGTTGTAGGTCGTGGGTTCGAACCCAGGTAGGCGCTTAATTTTTTGTAAAATATTTCGTCACCACTGCTCGAAAAACGGTGAAGGAAAAAGTCGAGAGGAAAATAGAAAAAAAAAATAGTAGGTAGGGGTGTAGGTGGGTAAGGTAGGGTATGGTAGATAGGGTAGGGTAATGATAAATTATAAATGATTTTATTTCTGTAAAGTGATTGTACAAACCAAACACCCACTTTTACATGTCAATTATATATTTTTAAACTAGATGAGGTCGGCGTTTCCTATCTGAAAAGAAAGGCCGAAACAAACTCAGAGGCCACAGTCTCTTTTAAAGTCCAGACATATTCTTGGTTGGGTCATGTGAAGAACATGTGCATTGGGGTCTGAAATCGTTTTTTGAAAAAAGAACTAGCTTGACCAGCCAGGTAGGTATGGTAGACTAGGTAGGGTAGGTGGGTTGGTATACCCTACCTGGTAGGTGGGTAGGTAGGTAGAGTAGGATAGGTGAAGGGTAGAGAGGTATGTAGGTAGGTAAGGTAGGGTAGGTAGGTAAGTAGCCAGCTGACGGGAGGAAGCCGCGGGGGACAGATAGTGTAATATATATATTTGCCAAAAAATTAAGACTAGCCGTTTAGACGTGATTCTCATTTTAAAATCAGCTACTCAGAGGTATCTGCGCTATTAAACTCTGCACATACCTCTAATGTAAACATGCGTGATATTGTATAATGTATACTTGTGTTATATTTACTCAAGGTACTTACTTCAAAACAGTTGGTTACGAAGACAGCTGTGTCAATAATATTTAAATAAAGTAATTATTTCTTTGAGCACACTGCTTTGAAGATATCCACGCAAGGTTGTCAGAAAATATTGTGTAAATATAACGCCTTTTTCCCAAGGGGTAGGCAGATACTGCAGAACGACTCCTGCCATGATCCTCACATATTCCTTTTTAACCGACTTTACTAAAAAGAGGAGGTTCTATGTTCGACTGTATGTTTTTTATCCGACTGCCGAAAAGCGGTAATGTGTTTATCAGTCTATGTATGTATGTTTGTTCCTACATGGCGTTCTAGAGACCAACCGCGTTGGCCGATTTTGATGATTCTTACGTCAATCGTCAATCGATTCGTCTTAACCCTGTGGGTGTCACTGGCTACGTTAAAATTGGAAAAGAAAAAAATGGCGGATTTTGGGCGCCATTTTGTGGGGTACAAACTTTTTTTCCTTTCAACGGTAGGTGATTTCTAAAATATATAACACTTGTATGTTTAAATGTACCTAATTCTAAAAAAAATAATGACTAAAAAGTTGTAAATAAAAAAAGTTCATAAAAAAAACAAAAAAACCCGACTGCTTAAAAAGCGAACTAAAAAGACGTAAACAAGAAGAAATTTATGCTGTGCAGCCGGAGGATACATCTGGTTTTGGTCAGCTCGCGAATATGTACGTGTATGTAGGTTACTTCTAGGCAAGCGTGCTTCACCTTCGACCACATCATCACATAACATCAGGCGAGATAGTGGTCAAACGCAAACCTATAACAAACAAAAAAAATAAAAAATATAATGTGTATGTTTATTTTATCAAGGTTAACATAGGTTCACCGAGGAGGAGGAGGAGCGAAGACCTGGTGAAGGCTGCGGAACTCTGGTAGATGTGAAATGCAGAGGACCGATCAGTGTGGCGACGGTTGGGATCCTATGTCCAGCAGTGGACGTCTTTCGGCTGAAAGGATGATGATGTTCAATGATTACTTTGTCAATTGTGGACTTGACTTACTTTGACTCTTAAGTTCTTATGTCCCCTAGCTAGGGGAGATGGCATCCACAGTAGGTAGTCCTCCCTCCATCGTGATTGAGCTTCACACTTCACCTCGCTCCACGCCATTCCAAAGCTCTCAAAAAGGAGGAGGTGCTGGGTTCAACTGTAGGTATGTATTCACCGATATCTCCGTAAGTTGTGGACAGATTTAGAAAATTCTTGTGTTTGAAAGGGTACTTTCCCGGGGTGGTCCCATATAAATTTTGTGAATATCTGATGAAAAGGAGATTAAGGAGAGATATTTTCCAGTCTCAAAAAGAGACGTGGCGCCAATGCAAATGCTAATGCAAGACTGATCAGTCGCGGATCGACTGTTTAGTCGATGGTATAACGCGCACACCAATAGATCGCAATACAAATCGATAGTTTTTCAACTCTTTAAGACGACGACTAACGCCAACGACCTTGAGGGAACAAAACGCGACCTCGTTTCTCACCCGCGCGACCCGAAATTTAGTATTTTTTTGTACTTTTCTTATTATTCTACATCTTTAAAAAAAAAAAGCTTCAGATCAAAATGTAGATAATTAAATTGTCTTTGATACGGTGTCGATTTCATTAAAATACGTCCAGCGGCTTTGTTGTGATTGTCGTGTTTTTGTCCGTTTTAGACATAACTTTACAAATTAATTACACTATGTTATACGAATAAAACTCAAAATTTTCTCAGATGAAATTATTAGGAAAATGGTCAAATATAACATATATTTTTTCCAATAAATTACGACTAGCCGTTTAGACGTGATTCTCATTTTAAAATCAGCTACTCAAGGGAATCGGCGCCTTATACAAAAGCAAATCGATACAGAACTTAATTTTTTTGTCGAGCAACAATCGAGTCAACAGTATGTGCAGGTTCTATGATGTCAATATAGACACACAACTAAACAGTTGTTCGACTAAAAGTTGTTAAGTTTGATGATATGTCAATCCACGTTTGGCAATAACATTAACGTATGGTTTTCATGACATTCAAGAGACAGGTGATGTACTATCATCAAAAGCGTAGCGATAGCGACTGGAAAAAAAAATATTTTGTACAAAAAAATACTACCGACTTCCAAATGAAAAACTACAAAGTGAAAAATAACTTTATTTTTGGAAGTCGGTGTCTTTGGTAGGTATCATTTTTTTTGCGTTATAGACACTGACTTCCAAAAATAAAGTTATTTTTCACTTTGTAGTTTTCTCAATTGGAACTCGATAGTATTTTTAAGTTAAAATGTTTTTTATTTTTCACTTTGTAGTTGTACCTACCTAATAGGCAAGTAATTTAGTAAGACCAGAATAGATTACCCGAATACCATGTAACTTGAACATAACCGGTGAAATGAGAGTGTACCAAGGTGAACTGTACACATCTGCGTACCCCTTTAGAGCATACTAGCCTGATGCTGTGTTATGAAATGGTATAAACAATAAACATAAATGCAATTGCAGCAATCCTGAGAGATTTGTCGTTATTTATTGAAGAGTTTTGTTGTATATCTCCGACTTTCTTCGTCAGATCTTATCCAAATAAAAATGGGACCAATTTCGAAACATACTCTATCAAACAAAACATCCACAATTGACGGAGATATCGGTGAACATCATCTGCCTGGCCTTTTTCCCAATTTTTTGTTGGGGTCGGCTTCCTGTCTTACCGGATTCAGCTGGGTACCAGTGTTTTACATGGAGCGACTGCCTATCTGACCTCCACAACCCAGTAACTGGGTAACACGATACCACTTGGTAAGACTGGGTTCAGATCTCAGGCTTCTGACTACCCGTAACGACTGTCAAAGATCTTCAAATGACAGCCGGGACCAAAGGCTTAACGTGCTTTCCGAGGCACGGAGGAAACTCGGTATGTTGAAATGGTCACCCATCCACGGACCGACCTCGGCAAGCGTTGCTTAACCTTGAAGATCGACCCGTGCGGCTGTTATTATTTAGCCACGAGCTCTTCGGAGATATCGGTGAACAAAAAAATAAAAAAAACATACAAAAACTCGAACATAGAAAGTTCTATGTTCGACTTTTTGGTAAGTCGGAATGTCATACGCTATCGAAAAGTCACGTGATATATCCACCGCCATCGCTGACATCGAAAAGCACTTGTATAGAGCCTCAGGTGGGTGACCATAAGCTTTTAGAGTAAGGTTATTTTGAGTGTGTGTAAGGGAAGATGTATATGGCTTGTATATCCCTCACGAAAGATTTCGAAAATCTTTCGTAATATCCAAGTAGTTTTGTGCCATAACGACATTTCACTTCACTTTTATCTTCAACTAGCTTCTGCCTAGCGACTTCCTCTGCGAAAAATTGTAAAAGGGTTTTATCATCCCAAGTGAATACAAACTATCCTATGTCCTTCCCAGGGTCTCAAACTACGGTGGAAGTCTGCCCCGCTTGCGCAGAGCACCGCCGTGTCCTCGTGTAGGCGATCAGCGGTGGCGACCTCTCGCGTCCGGCCCTGATTCAGGACATGGTACGGAGCGAGAGGGCATGGGAAGCTGTCACCTCCTTCTGCGAAGCAGTAATGCTCGGGAAAGAGGAGTTGGAGCGCGTGAGAGAGACGCAACGGAGTCTCCCTCACGCCCCTAGCCACCGCAGGAGACGCCCTGGGCGTCGGGAGTCGCAAGCCGATACCCGGCCACCGTAGGCGTGGGCTTGCGGACGGCAAGTAATGGGTAGCTCGCCGACCGATAAGGTCCAGGCCCGAGTCGACGGCGTGTAGTGTTCCACGCGCGCCTCAAAGAGATATCAGCAAAAGTTGACGGGACCTCTAGGGTCGATGTCTGTCTGGGTCGCGGATAAATTTGAAAGAGTGTTACCGCGGCCCTGGCACAAGCAACTGAAGGAACACGGGTGGGTTTTAGTCAGTAAAAGTCTGACACGCCCTCACGCTTCACCCAGAGCGGGAGTAGTCATTGGATGATTTCCCACCCAATAAAAAAAGGGTCTTAAACTATCTCCATGTCAAATTTCATAAAATCGGTCCGGCCGTTTCGGAGTCTATAAGGACCATACATACATGCTTTCTCTTTTACATATATAGATAGAAGATAGATTGGCGCATTATTATTAGCTTTTTTACAGAATATATGTCCGCCGCCATGATGCATCACAAAACATAACGATATACAAGAAGCGCTTATAACGGTGGGAAATGTAACTATTTTACCATATGATCACTAATGTTGGATCATATCATGAAGTAGGCGTGCGTTTAGCTGTTCATGACCATAATTATCATGATATGGGCAAAACAAGCAAAAGAAGACGATGTCATAACCAAGATTCGGAAACTCAGTGGAAATGGACAGGCCACATTATAAGAGGTACTGAAAAATGGAGTAAAACCTTAGTTTTTTGGTATGCCAGGAACGCAAAAAGGAAATGCGGAAGACAGTTTCAAAGATGACAGCAACAGCAGGGAAAGCAAAGTGGACCAGGATAACATTGCATAGAAGATAATGGAAAGAATTGCAGGAGGCCTTTGCCAAATATGGGCAAACAGACCAAGTTGTCGATGTCGACTCACCAGAGTCTTAATTGGACCGATTTAAGCAAAAATGTTCCAACCCACAACCTCGACAATTTCGAGTTTTTGTGACCTATGTACTCCAAATAAGGTCAATTATCTTGTAATGAGGTTTGTGTGGTATGGAACATTTTTGCTTAAATCGGTCCAATTTAAGTTAAATAATTATGTCAAAATGTAAATGTGTCTGAATCTATCTAATATAATTCCTTTAAACAAGCAATTCTTGTATATATATAATCTGAATTTCGGAAACGGCTCCAAAGATTTTCATGAAATTTAATAGGGGGTTTCGGGGGTCGATCTAGCAAGGTTTCATTTTCAGAAAACGTTGTTTTCCCTTTTTTCACCTGAGCAGAGCTCGGTCGCCCAGGTACTTAACGGACTTATAATATTAACCATTTCATGAAATGGTCGGCCACATCACGAAGTGATAAATTTTAAGATCTGGCCACGACATATATATATATATATTAAGACGACGACTAACGCCAACGACCTTGAGGGAACAAAACGCGCCCTCGTTTCATACCCGCGCGACCCAAAATTTAGTAGTTTTTTGTACTTTCCTTATTATTCTATGACTTAAAAAAAATGCTTCAGATGAAAATGTAGATAATTAAATTGTCTTTGAGATGGTGTCAATTTCATTAAAATACGCAGCGCAGCGGTTTTGGTGCGATTTTTGCCCGTTTTAGACATAACTTTACAAATTAATTACACTATGCTATACGAATAAAACTCAAAATTTGCTCAGACGAAATTATTAAGAAAATGGTCTAATATAACATATATTTTTTTCCAATAAATTACGACTAGCCGTTTAGACGTGATTCTCATTTTAAAATCAGCTACTCAAGGAAATTGGCGCCTTAATGTCATAGAATAATAAGGAAAGTACAAAAAAACTACTAAATTTCGGGTCGCGCGGGTGAGAAACGAGTGCGCGTTTTGTTCCCTCAAGGTCGTTGGCGTTAGTCGTCGTCTTAAGTACGAGAGGTGAGGTCATAGATAATGGGCCACCACGACATTATGTCATAAGAAAAAAAAAAAAGTTATTTGTTCATTATTTAAATTCAAAAGGTTAATATAACCAAATAAATAATAAAAAAAACAAAAAAATTACATAATAAAGAATTGTTTTTTGTTAATTATTTAAATTCAAAATATTAATATGACCAAATCCAATTTTTTTGTACGCCCAGAACGGCAAAACATGTAGATCCTATTACCAAATCCTATTACCAAAGACCATGCAAATCTATTGTATACCTTCTCATGTTTTACAAAAATAAATATCTTATCTTATCTTAACAAATTTAAGAATAGTGATTAATATTGGCACTGGACAGCCCTAGGTATAAGTATCTAACGTCATAAGATTTGGTGGGCCTCATAAGGGTGGCACGAATAACCGTACAATTAGAGTTGTAAAAAAACGGTATTTTTCTGAGATGAAAAAAACGTTTAAAAAAGTACATGAAAAATAAACAGTTGTTTTTCTGGAGTAGGTTTTTTTTCAAGTAAAAGTCAAAGTATCGCGTCTGCAATGCTTCCAAAAAGTCGCGGTGGGCGCAGAGGGGGATTAAAAGTCAAGAACGCCCTAGACAAGCACCTCATCGGCGCCCCTCTTGCGGCCATATACATAATTATAAAAAATTATAACTAGAACTTAATCAAAATAAAAGCCCAAACCACGATCATGAAAGGAATCTATTATACATTTAGTCGTTCTAATTTCAATCTTATGCTTTTAGCTACACTTACAAACAACATAACGTTTTTGCTCAGTATTGCTCTTGATTGCACACCTTTAGTTGGATCCATGTAACAAAGTAAACCGGTCACAACATCAACATTCACTTTTATGTGACAAATGTCATGAGAATCGCCCACAACCCCGGTGGCAGATGGGAATAAAGGAAGGTGGCAGATTTCACTAAATAAGTCCCATCGACCATCGAAGTTGAAATCCCAAGGGTTTTCTAAAAAAAAAAAAAAAAAAAATGTATTAACTTGACATTGGAATTTTTGCTTGTGACATTTTTGGAATAATTTGTTTTATTTTTATGTTACCTGTAATTTTATATATTAACTGATATTATAATTATTATTTGTGATATAAAATATTAAATTCATTTTGAATTGAATTTTATTGAGACTATTGTTTTAACTTTGCAAAGTAATTCATGTTTGATAGGTATTTTTAGGGTTCCGTACCCAAAGGGTAAAAACGGAACCCTATTACTGAGACTCCGCGGTCCGTCTGTCTGTCTGTCTGTCTGTCTGTCTGTCTGTCTGTCACCAGGCTGTATCTCATGAACCGTGATAGCTAGACAGTTGAAATTTTCACAGGTGATGTATATCTGTTGCCGCTACAACAACAAATACTAAAAACAAAATAAAATAAATATTTAAGGGGGCTTCCATACAACAAACGTCATTATTTTGCCGTTTTTTACGAAAATGGTACGGAACCCTTCGTGCGCGAGTCCGACTCGCACTTGGCCGGTTTTTTAAATTAATGTTGTTCAATATTTGTTTTTGGAATTTTAATTATGTAATGTTCGACACAATGTAAATTGTTTGAGAATAAAGAATGAATAAATAAATGAATGACCACCGGGGTGGCAAACGCCACCCGGTGGCAGATGGGAATAAAGGAAGGTAGGAAATTTGACTAAATCATTCCCATCGGCCACCGGGGTGGCAACTGGGGGGTGGCCGATGGGAATAAACCCAATCAAAACATAGTGAATTTCTGGAAAAGACCTGCTTGAGCTGTATCTTACTAACTTCTATTATGAAATCAGGCGATGTACGAGCACACTTCGGAAGCTCTTCATCTCTATAGAATTAAAGTATCTTTTATATTGTATAATTACTACTGGAACTTGAACTTACTTAATACTTACTTGTATTATTTATAGTAATTAATTGCACTTTTTTCTTTGTTTAAAAACTGCCGCGCGTGCGCCCCTTGTAACCTCACGCCCCTAGGCACGTGCCTAGTTTGCCTTAGGGATAATCCGCCACTGCGTGGGCGACCGCCCGAAATGTTGCATTTGTCGACAGCTACCTCTAGCTCTAGGCCCACGTGTATTATATTTCATTATTACTTTCATCTATATAAATAAAAAGACAAGTCCTGACTGACTGACTGGCTCATCAACGCCCAGCCCAAGTCCTTGGACTTAGGAAGCTGAAATTTTGCACAGAGGTTCCCTTTATAATGTAGACAAGGAATAAGGAAGGATTTTTCGAAATTCAACCCCTAAGGGAGTTAAATAAGGGATGAAAGTTTGTATGAAACTCTGTCATTTTAAATTTTAAATGAATGAAATATGGTATTTAGCCTCTAAATATAAATAAAAAAATATATATCTAAGGATTGTTTGAATTTCATCCCTTAAAGGGTTAAAAAGGGGTGTTAAAGTTTGTAAGAAAAATAAATAGTTTATCATCAAAATTACTTGAAACTTAGTATTTCTGTTTTTTATTACAATTAAAGAAACACGTATTCAAGGTTTTTTTTAATTTCATCCCTTACAGGGTTAAAAAGGGGTTCTAAAGTTTGTAAGAAAAATAAATAGTTTATCATCAAAATTACTTGAAACTTAGTATTTCTGTTCTTTATTACAATTAAAGAAACACGTATTCAAGGTTTTTTTTAATTTCATCCCTTACAGGGTTAAAAAGGGGTTCTAAAGTTTGTAAGAAAAATAAATAGTTTATCATCAAAATTACTTGAAACTTAGTATTTCTGTTCTTTATTACAATTAAAGAAACACGTCTTCAAGGTTTTTTTAAATTTCATCCCTTAAAGGGTTAAAAAGGGGGTCTAAAGTTTGTAAGAAAAATAAATAGTTTATCATCAAAATTACGTGAATCTTAGTATTTCTGTTCTTTATTTCAATTAAAGAAACACGTGTTCAAGGTTTTTTTTGAATTTCATCTCTTAAAGTGTTAAAGAGGGGTTCTAAAGTTTGTAAGAAAAAGACATTTTTTATCATCAAAATTACTTGAAACATAGTATTTCTGCTCTTAAATACAATCAAAGAAAAACGTAGTTAAGCATTTTTTTAATTTCAGCCCTTAAACGGTTAAAAAAGGCTTTTAAAGTTTGTTTGAATAATACCTACTTACTACCTACCTCCTCCTTCCTACTGGATGTACTCGGGGGAAATTAGTTTTCATACCTCGAATACCACATATACCCTCTAACTATGTCTTTGAGTTTAAACGATTACAATTCCCCCTTTGCAATGACCAAAAATAAATTATTAAAGGTGGCATAGATTTAAGGAAATATTGCATCTCACACGGGCAATTCTACGTTGCCTATCCATAGTCAGTACAGCCTGGACATTTTAGCACCAGACAGAAAAACCACCAATGTGCTATACAAAGAAGTGCATAATTAAATTCCAACTTCCTAATAACGACTTTGTTAGAGTAATCTAATTGGAATACCCATATCTAGACAGTAAAGAATCGCACAAAACTCATCACTTTATCGGAAGATGCTATAATTTTTCCTTCGACAATTAGCTTCGAAATTTATTAAGTAAACAGATACAAAATATAGCTGGTAACGTCCAAGCGCGTGTAACCTACGATACGTCAAGCCATTCTAAATCACAAACACGAGGAAGGCAACTTTACACTGAAAATCATAATGATTAAGCTCTGTGAATATGTTTATAAGCAAAACTATCATCTCTGTGGCACAGAAAATCCGCGTATAATCCAGGCAGAGTCATTATACCGTGTCAAGGTTTGTTTTTCATGGATTAATACAAACGCATGCCCGTATCCCCGCCATAAGTGGCACAGGAGGACACCGTGGAGTTTAAGTAGGTTCGAGTCCCACATTACTGCGCTATCTCTTCGTTCGTCATCTGATAGCGTAGTATGCATGAGCATATCCCAGGCAAAAAAACTAATGATGTGATGTTTACGCTGGAACCGTCATCGGGCCGCCAAACGACTACTATGGTCGTCAAGGTTCCAGAGCCATGATCAATATCTTTCTCTATCCTTAAAAGAAATAAATACCGCTCCCGAATACCGCTGAACCGATTTAGATGAAAGTTGGTATGGAGATAGTTTTAGACCCGGGAAAGGACATAGGCTACTTTTTTTTTCATAAAACACGAAGGGGAGAAAAGGGGGGAGGATTCATTTTATATGTTACTTCTTATCATGCAACTCCTTCTTATTATGAACCGATTTAGATGAAATTTGGTATGGAGATAGTTTGAGAACAAGACAAGGTCATACTTCTTTTTGCATGAAACACGAAGGGGGAGAAATGAAGAGAGAAGGGGTTGGGGTTGTAAAGATAAGATGTACAAATTTTCTTCATGAAGCTGAATTTTGGCAGGTGGTAAGTATAAGATAGTAAACGTAAGTTAAGAAAGGATTTTTTAGTTTATTTATAAGTATTTGCTTCATCATAGTCGGCTTACTATTCGACATATCTTATACCCAAGACATACTGAGCAGAGTTCTAGTGACCATCTGTGGTCTTCTTCATCAGTTCCACTTCGCCAAATGATACTTTCTGAGCGCAAATGATTGCATTGTTGATGAAAATACCAAAATCGCTTTATGTATGCCTATAATATGAAGTTCCCGCGATTTCCATGAGATCCCATCATCAGATCCTGACCTGATGACCATGGTACCCTTTCAAATAAAAGAAGTATTTTCAAAATCGGTACAGGCGTCTTTGAGTAATCGGGGAACATAAATAAAAAACCGGCAAGTGCGAGTTGGACTCGCGCACGAAAGGTTCCGTAGATACTATTATCGCAAAAATGGCAAAAAAACACGTTTGTTGTATGGGAGCACCACTTTACTTATTTTATTCTGTTTTTAGTATTAGTCGTTATAGCAGTAACAGAAATACATCATCTGTGAAAACTTCCACTGTCTAGCTATCACGGTTCATGAGATACAGCCTGGTGACAGACGGACAGACAGACGGAACGTGAAGTCTTAGTAATAGGGCGGGACCCTTTTACCCTTTGGGTACGGAACCCTAAAAAAATACAATATTAGTACTTAGTAGGATGATGAATAAGAAAAAGCAGATGTCATGACTGTAGCAAGAACGCTTCCACTCAGCATAATGCTGTGCTGTGGGGGACCCACAGTACTTCGTTGATTTTCAGTGGTCGCCTAGGTGTACGGAAACCAAAGCCTGTTGCGTCTTATTTAATACAAACATATAAAACAAATATAGAAATATAATATAAACCACTACGTAAATATGTAAGGCAATTGGAGTATGTAAGGATCGTAGCAGTATTTTTTACCTAACTATAATAATAAAAAAAAGGTGACAGAGATAAAGTAAAGTCGACGATGGAGTGAGCTTACGAAAGAAGCCTGTTCACTCTAACTTTGCAGAGATTCGGGTTGTATGCGGACGCAGGCAGTGAGTTCCACTCTTTTGCTGTGCGTATTATGAAGGATGTTTGGAAGCGCTTGGTGCGAATTGGTGGAATGGCAACTAGGTGAGGATGGTAACTTGCAGTGCGTCTAGATGTCCGATGGTAGAAGGGGGCCGGTGGGATGAGGTCGTGGAATTCATGAGCACACTCGCCAAAGTACAGTCTGTGGAAGACCGACAAGCAGGCAACCTTACGGCGATGAGCCAAGCTGTTAAGCTTGGCATTCACCAGTTTGACGTCGCCAATTAGTCTCTTAGCTCTGCGTTCCACCGAGTCAAGCGCGGCACGCTGATATTTAGCTGAGCCATCCCAGAGGTGGCTGCAATACTCCATGCAGGATCGGACTTGCGCCTTGTAAAGATTTAAAAGCTTTCCAGGCGTAAAGTATTGCTTCACTCTTTGTAGTTTTAGTTGGCGTTCTGTAGTGTCTGCCAACCGTCATGCGGCTTAGTCGTGAGTTTATTGATGTAAGCATTAAATCGATTTGTTACAGTACAAAATACGTCGTTACGCCTGAATCATGTGACTTAGTCGCTATGACGCCAATCCTTGAAAACAATTAAAAAAAGACAAATACCGATTAACATATCTATGGTTTGAAAATATAATAAACGTAATACTTATCAAGATGTACAAATAATACAGTTACATTGAATATATATTTATTATTCCGTTTATTAAATTTCAAACATGTTAGTTACATTTTTAAATATCAATTTATTATAAGCGATAAAAACATTTGAAACATAAAAAATAGTAGGTCACCAGTATCGGGCACAGGGTCCAAGCTACCGGATGTCAGGGCTCCAAGGCAAGGAACCACCAACCGATACCCTCGTGTCCAGGAGTGCCGCTTTCTGGATCAAACCCTTGATCCAACTGACCAACGAGAGGCCCCTCAGGTGTTCGTCAAGGCTCTTGGCTATTACCCGCCATTGGCCGTCACTACTACCGGCACAATGATTGCTGTATTCACATCTCACATGTCGACAACCTCGCGAGCCCGAGCAAAATATTCTTTCACCCAACATCAATATTAACTTTTATTTTATATTAATTACAAATTTAATAGTTAATTTATGGAGCCCTGGCTTTTTACTGTCTCGTAGAAGGTATGAAAAAAAAAGTATGATTCTCTGGGATAAAGTTTGTGTTCGTCTTGGGCAGCTTGAACCCGTCGCTTCACTCAGGACTCTACATTATTACGTTACGCTCAGCGTTCAATATGCCGCCGGTGACGTAAGACACTGCTTTATCCCCTTGGTGCTAAAACTATTATTATTAAGCTGGATCCGGTTAGACTGGAATCTGACCACATCACGGGGTTGGGCATGGTCGGGTACACTAGACTGGCGGTTAGGAGGGACAATCCCACCGCACTATTCCCAAACCACTGCAACTCCTGAAATCCAGAATCAACAGTGGCGACCACCAGAAAAGCGCCGAGGCAATGAAGCTCGACGAAGTCCCGGAGAATGAATTTACCTGTCTTGGATCCCGCAAAGAAATTAATCAGAAAAGAATAACGGAGGAGTAGGAAAAATGAAAATTTCCACTTCCCTCCATATCAAGCAGGAGACAGAACAAACAAGGCCAATAGGCACAAAGGGCCATATACAACTGGGATAAGCCCAGTTGCCTAGCACCACGGATAAAAAAATAGCATTAATACATATTAATGGGTCCTAACATTGTGAGCTGTTATATTTGGTTCCAATAATAGGTATGGCAAAAACGCTTGAACGCACGGAAATTTGTTCTAGTTTCCACAAGGTCCGTATAGTAAACAACTCCTGATGCAGCCTGTACATTATTCAACATAATATTACGTTCATTCTGCCAAAGAATTCACTCCCATAAGGTATGATGTGCAGATTGTACATATTCGCAGTCAGATGTAGAACACTGACATAGCGGTTAGGAGGGACGTCGCTTTAGTCAAATACGTGGAGAGAGTGCTGCGCGGGCTGGTGCATCACCCAGATGTACTGGAGGCGCTGCGGCTGCATGTCCCGGACGGGTATGTGGGTGCGCGCCGCCGCCCCACTTTGTTAGATGTGCCATGGGCTAGGACAAATTTATTAAAATTTGCCCCTTTGTCAAGGGCCGCGCGTATTATAAATTATATGCCATCTGAAGATGTGTTCCATATCCTGTCGAAATTTGTGTCAGAGCAACAAGGTGCATTGAAGGAGGCATACAAATTTGAATAGTTTTTTTTTTAAATTTGTGTTATCATATTTTTATTGTACATTTTTTATGTTTAAATATAGTGTATAACATATTCTATATTATAACATTGTCTTGGAATACTGTAAGATGTTGTACTTATTGGTGTAAATAAATAAATTATACTTAGTTGAGAAAAGATAAGGTAAGTTAATATATGAGTAACCAGTCTTTTACATGGAGTGACGGCCAATCTGATTCTCTCTCTCTCTATCTCTGATTATATGACTTCTCTGCCGATACGACTGCCAAATATATTCATGACAGCCGGGACCAACGGCTTAACGTGCTTCCCAAGGCACGGATGAGTCTCGGACTCTCGGTATTCAATAGATGGCCATCCATCTACGTATCGACCTCGGTAATCGTTGCTTAACCTTGAAGATCGACGTGTTCGGCTGTTATAACGTAACCATGAGATTCTCTAGCCAAGGACATGGCTAGGCGAATGATTATATAGACGTGCGTCGTCGAGTCTGTGCCGCGCATATCACATCACATCATCAGCCTATTAATGTTCCCACTGCTGGGACACAGGCCTCTAGGTTCTAGGACATGCCGGTTTCCTCACGATGTTTTCCTTCATCGTTTTGAGAACAGTGGTGAAGAAATAATTTACACAAAGTAAAGCGCCTGCCTGGGCTCGAACCCACGACCTACAACATGTAAGTCGCAGCCGATACCACTGGGCCACCACTGCTCTATATATGCCGCGCATATAATCCATACTAATATTTCAAATCCGAAAGTAATTCTGTCTGTCTGTTTCCTTTGCACGCCTAAACCAGAGAACGGAATTCAATGAAATTTGGCAAGGGGATAGATGGCATCCTGAGGAACTACATAGACTAAATAAGGCACCAAAAAAATCACTTTTTGTAGGTAGTTGTAGGTAGGGTTGGGAAGGTAGTGCAGGGTAGGTATGGTAGGGTAAGGAAGGTAGGGTAGGGTAGGGTTGGTAGGTAGAGAAGGGTAGGTAGCATAGGGTAGGTAGGTAGCCAAATAACGGGCGCGAAGCCGCGGGGGACTGCTAGTCTCACTATGATCGTGTCTAGATTAGATTGTCAAGATTCTAGAATGCCGATGACATTTCTCATTTTACATGCTGCGATAACTTTGTACATAAGAAATTGAAAAATCTATTTTTTTATCCTTATTACTTGCTATGTTACACATACACTATGACAATGATCCGAGCTTAAGCATCAAGTTTAATTAATTCTCATTAAGTTTTTTTTTAAGTGTTTTTAGGGTTCCGTAGCCAAATGGCAAAAAACGGAACCCTTATAGATTCGTCATGTCTGTCTGTCTGTCTGTCTGTCCGTCCGTATGTCACAGCCACTTTTTGTTGAAACTTGGTGAGTAGATGTATTCTGTGAACCGCATTAAGATTTTCACTCTAAAATAGAAAAAAATAACAATAAATTTTGGGGGTCCCTATACTTGAAACTGAAACTAAAATATTTTTTTTTCATCAAACCCATACGTGTGGGGTATCTATGGATAGGTTTCCAAAAATTATATTGACGTTTCTAATATATTTTTTTTCTAAACTGAATAGTTGGCGCAAGAGACACTTCCAAAGTGGTAAAATGTGTGTCCCCCGTAACTTCTAAAATAAGAGAATGATAAAACTAAAAAAAATATATGATGTACATTACCATGTAAACTACCACCGAAAATTGGTTTGAACGAGATCTAGTAAGTAGTTTTTTTTAATACGTCATAAATCGTAAACCGCAATTTACCAAGTACGGAACCCTTCGTGCGCGAGTCCGACTCGCACTTGGCCGGTTTTTTTGTTTAGTGTTTTTTTAGCTGTCAAATCCGACTTCTTAGATTTTATTTGTTTATTTATTTTATTTATTTAAATAATAAAATAAAATAAATAGATTTTCACGACTATAGCTTCTGCCAGCGGCTTCGTCCGCGTGAATGTCTAAAATTATCACGAGGGAACATATTCCCGGGATAAAAAGCATTCTCCATTATTCCAGACAATAATATATCTCTATGCCAAACTTTCATTCAGATCCATTCAATACTTTTTGCGTGCTTGTAACAAACATACAAACACTCACAAACTTTCGCCTTTATTATATTAGTTTGAAGTTTGATGGTGTGATGAGTAAGAAATAAGATAAGATTAGTAAGATACTAGAACGAGATGTGTCCAATTAAAGACAGTTTCAGGTAAAAACGATGGATGGGTTGAGTGAAGGATGATATATAGAAAGGGGTGTGATTTCAAGTTTTTTAGTTGTTTTTTATGTTTTATTATTAAAATTAAAAAATCCTTATTACTAATACATTGCCCCACAATCAGATCAATAGACAGATCTCTAAATCCTTGAAAAGGGACCTCCGCCGCTTTAATACCGAGCGTATTAAAGAAGCGATTGAGCGAAATAAAGGCTCCAAGGTGTTTTCAAGGGATCTGTCTATTGGGCAGAGCCAGCTCACGAAACTGAAGACCGATGATGGCAGGATTGTATCCGCCAAACCGGATCTTCTGAGGGAGATCGAGAGTTTCTATGGGCAGTTGTACACGTCAACCAGTAAACCCGTTGCGAATCTAGCAAACGACCCAAGAGCTAGATTGACCCGACACTATACCGAAGATATCCCGGACGTCAGCCTGTACGAGATTAGGATGGCTCTGAAACAGCTTAAAAACAACAAGGCGCCGGGTGATGACGGAATCATGGCTGAACTCCTGAAGGCGGGTGGAAAACCGGTCCTCAAAGCCCTTCAGAAGCTTTTTGATTCCGTCATACTCGAGGGCAAAACGCCACAGGCATGGTGCAGGGGTGTGGTGGTACTCTTCGTCAAGAAGGGCGACAATGCCCGGCTGAAGAACTATAGGCCCGTCTCGCTTCTTAGCCATGTTTACAAGTTGTTTTCAAGAGTCATCACGAATCGTCTCGCGCGCAGGTTTGACGATTTCCAGCCTCCCGAACAAGCCGGATTCCGAAAAGGCTTTAGCACCGTAGACCACATACATACGCTGCGGCGGGTTATACAGAAGACCGAAGAGTATAACTTGCCTCTCTGTTTAGCGTTTGTGGACTACGAGAAAGCCTTCGATTCGATCGAGACTTGGGCTGTACTGCAGTCTCTCCAACGGTGCCAGATCGACTACCGGTACATTGAGGTGTTGAAGTGTCTGTACAAAAACGCCACCAAGTCAGTCCGTCTTCAGGATCAGACCTCGAAACCAATCCTTCTCCAGCGCGGCGTAAGACAGGGAGACGTAATTTCTCCGAAACTGTTCACTGCTGCGCTGGAGGACGTCTTCAAGGTTCTGGACTGGAAGGGGCTTGGCATCAACGTTAATGGCGAGTACATCACTCACCTTCGGTTTGCCGACGACATAGTGATCATGGCTGAGACCATGGAGAGCCTCAGTAAAATGCTCGATGACCTTAGTAGAGCTTCCGAAAGAGTGGGTCTTAAAATGAACATGGACAAAACCAAGGTCATGGTGAACGCCCATGTAACACCCACTCCTATCAAGATCGGAGACTCTACACTTTGAAGTTGTAGACGATTATGTTTACCGATTATGTTTACCTGGGACAAACGGTCCAGTTGGGTAGGTCCAACTTCGAGAAAGAGGTCAACCGTCGAATCCGACTCGGCTGGGCGGCGTTCGGGAAGTTGCGTGGTATCTTCTCGTCCAATTTACCGCAGTGTCTCAAGACAAAAGTGTATGACCAGTGTGTGTTGCCAGTGATCACCTATGGGACCGAGACGTGGTCGCTCACAATGGGCCTTATCAGAAAGCTTAAAGTCACCCAAAGGGCAATGGAGAGGGCTATGCTCGGCATTTCCTTGCGTGATCACGTCAGAAATGATGATATCCGCAGGAGAACCAAAGTTACCGACATAGCCCGAAGAATTGCCAAACTTAAGTGGCAGTGGGCAGGGCACATTGCTCGCAGAACGGATGGCCGATGGGGCCGAAAAGTTCTGGAGTGGCGACCGCGAACTGGAAGACAATACGTTGGAAGGCCTCCCACTAGGTGGACCGATGACCTGGTTAAGGTTGCGGGAAGGCGCTGGATGCGAAACGCACGGGATCGGTCAATGTGGCGACGCCTGGGGGAGGCCTATGTCCAGCAGTGGACGTCTTTCGGCTGAAATGATGATGATGATGATGATTGCCCCACAAAACTGCTTACGCAGTTTAACTGTGAGATCGTTGAGTCTCTCTTGTTATAAAGTACATCTATAACCCAATATATACTAAACTACTTAACCTAAATCCACTAAATAGAATCTAATAAATATTTTTTTTAATTTCCATGCGAATTTTAATTTATTATCTTCTTGTCTGATGTCAGCAGGCAAAGTGTTCAATAAATAGGGAACGCGTTTTAGAATGCGTGCGTGTCAGAATGAAGGTAAAGGAGATGTTCCAGAAATGTATAGAGGTTGGGCCAGGTATATGTACACTTTATGTAAATTTCGCTATATATTATAGTAACCGTTTTTTATTGTTAATTTTCTTTAATTTCACTTCATTTCAATGTAAACTTAAATTTACTTTGTCAAGTAGAGCAACACAACATCTATTAAACATGTGGTGGATCAGATCAGTAGTATGCGAAAAATGTCATTTTGACAATGACATTTGATTGACGTGTCATCGTAATATCTGCGTTAAAAAAACAACACGAGTTCAATTGCAACAGAGAATCAATAAATCAATATCTGTAGTAGCAAACTGGGTTGCAAAACTAAAACAACCACTAAAATGCCGAAACTTATCCAATTCAAAGCCAAAGCAAAGAATGACTCAAAGACGTCACTTCTTAAAACTATCAAAGTCGTCGAACGTCATGTCAAACACAACTGTCATGGCTGCCCTAAAAATAGGATTATCGTAGTAAAAATATTGATCAAATGATCATTTTTTACGCATGTACCCTTCTTCAAATTATTTTTTTAGTATTTTTATGGTATTCCTCTATATTTTTCCTATTTATCTATGTAGTGTACATAGTGATGGCCCAAAATCGAAGATCTCCTTTCTGGTCGAAACTCAAGCCGATTAGTCGGCTACAATGCAATTTCTTGGTGTCCATTTTGACCCAACTGCACCAAATACCATAAGGAAGAAAATGTTTTTTGACAAAATTACGAGCGATATCTATACGATATATATCTATATTTTTTGATGATACAATATCTTTAGAAGCACTAGAACCCTCAAAAAATGCTCAAAATTGCGCTGTCAACAGAGGCTTAGTGTACAAAGGCCATAGTATATATCTTACTTTTCCAGTTTATGGAATATCTTTTAAATTGGTCCATAATGGAGGAGGAAATAGACGAGAGCCGAACCTCGGTATTATGACTTTTCACTAAGGTAATTCTGTCGGCGCTCTCTGCTCATATTTCCTCTTAAGTCTTATGTAATTTAATGTTCAAGTCTATTTTTATCAACCAGGCACAAAGCCAGCTACGGACTGCGATTGCAAAATTCCAGATGGATTAACCCAATCATCCTCATCATCATCATATCAGCCGAAAGACGTCCACTGCTGGACATAGGCCTGCCCCAAGCGTTGCCACATTGACCGATCCCGTGCGTCTCGCATCCAGCGCCTTCCCGCAACCTTAACCAGTTCATCGGTCCACCTAGTGGGAGGCCTTCCAACGTATCGTCTTCCAGTTCGCCGTCGCCATTCCAGAACTTTTCTGCCCCATCGGCCAACCGTTCTGCAAGCAATGTGCCCTGCCCACTGCCACTTAAGTTTAGTTAAGTAAACCCAATATCACTTTAAAACTATCTTATTAAAAAGTAATTTTATCTGTATGGCTCCAGTAATCTATATTATATTATAAAGCTGAAGAGTATGTTTGTTTGTTTTAACGCGCTAATCTCAAGAACTACTGGTTGGAAATGAAAAAATATTTTTGTGTGTGATGATGATGTGAAAATTGGTCTAAAAACGGGGTTTATTTATTATTTTGACAGCTTCCGTTGCGTGCGCTGCGTAAACGTTTAAAGTTACGCAACAATCATGTATATAGGGTAGGTAGGGTAGATGAGTAGGTAGCCAGTTGATGGGAGTGAAGCCGCGTGGGCCAGCTAGTCTGTAATAAAATACTTGATCAACTTAAGAGGGGACTCTAGTGAGACTTTCTCCATACAAACACATTCTGCTGTTTTCTTCGTGGATAATGCCTCTAGAATAGAAGTATTTTATTGGTACCATAACATATATACAATTGAAAAATGTAAAAAAATAAAATAAATAAATAAATAATAAATAAATAATAATAAATAAATAAATAATAAAAATAAATAAATAAAAATAAATAATAATAATAATAATAACCGAAAATGACCATGTCACGTTGTACTGGGATCGGTCTATCATCGCTGATAGGACTATTGTTGCCAATAAGCCAGATATAGTGGTGATAGACCGATTAGCGCGCCGCACAATGATAATCGATGTCACGATCCCGCATGACGAGAACCTCGTGAAAGCTGAGAAAGAGAAACAAATCAAGTATCTCGACTTAGCACACGAGGTTGTCGACATGTGGAATGTGGACTCGGCGATCATTGTGCCGATTGTCGTTACGGCCAATGGCCTGATGGCCAAGAGCCTCGACGACCATCTGTCGAGGCTGTCATTGGGCGGTTGGATCAAGGGTCTGATACAGAAGGCAGTACTCCTCGATACGGCTCGCATTGTGAGGAGGTTCCTGTCTCTGGAGCCCTAACCACCGGTAGCTTGGACCCTGTTCCCGATACCGGTTGGCCTCTATTTTTTATATTTTTAAATGTTTTTAAGATTTCTTTTTTTTTTAAATATTTAAAAATGTATTGAATAAGAAAAAAGATAAATAAAAGAAATAATAATAATAAATCATTGCCTCTAGAGCATTGTTTTTTTTCCATAAAATCTAGGTCTAATTAATACGTGCCTGTATCATTTCCTTTTTCCAAAACATAATCACAAAAAGAAATTTGACAATACAAAAATCCAAAAAAAATGCCCGTTTTTACCGCCATGTTCAGAAGACTTTCAGACAAAATTTATAAGTTTTTAACAAAAAAGGAAATGATAGGAGCATAGATATACTTTTCCTCTAAATTTTGATATAAGATTTTTTTAGATCAGACCAGTTTTCATGAAGAAAACAGCAGAATACGAAACGTCTTTTAGTCAAAGTTTTTGTAGGTAAAATCAGCCTGAGCTGCAGTTGTCCCTTTCGCACTTGACGGGGTTAGGTTGGAGGTGACGGGACGGCAATAGTTTCTTCAAATACCTATTTTTCAAATTCCTGTTGACTATAGTCCGCTCTTAAAAACTTACTGTTGCAAAAGTTAAAAACAAAAACGTTTCACGGAATTACTTGTAGATAAATGTTATTATTCAGTGCAGGATATCTTAAATTATATTCTTTTGTTATGTCTTTAATTACCTCTACCTTGTATCACATTTGCATGCTATATTTAGGCAGAATGTACATAGATCCTATTTTATTATCAAAAAAGGAAGAGGTTCTAAGTTTAACTTTACGTCTGTATTTTCTTTTTTTTTGTATTTTCACCTATTTCTCCGTCAATTGTGTACTGATTTTGAAAGTTATTTTTTGTTTGAAAGAGTATGTTCCCAAATTGTTTCCATTTTAATTTGGTGAAGATCTGATGAAGAATTGTGGCGATATATAACAGAACTTTTCAATAAATGACGGCAAATCTCTAGGGATTGCTGCAATCGCATGTCTGTTTATTGTTAATACCATTCCATAACATAATATCAGACCAGTACGCTCTAATAGGGAACGCAGATGTGTGCAGTTCACCTTGGTTATGTTTAAGTTTCATGATATTCGGCTAATCTATTCTGGCATTATAGGTACTTTACTAAAAAGAACTTGCCTATTAGGTACAACTAAAAAGTGAAAAAAAAAACATTAACGCTACAAAGTTAAAAAATAACTTTAATTTTGGAAGACGGTGTCCATAACGAAAAAAAATATATACCACCGACTTCCAAAACGAAAGTTACTTTGTAGCGTTTTTATTCGGAAGTCAGTAGTATTTTTTTGTAAAAATGTTTTAATGTAACAACCTATTTTTATGTACCTACATTCTAAGCAAATAAAGGCCTATTCTATTCTAGTCTATACTATTCCGACGTGGGAATCGAACCCATGCTCACCAGACAAATAGGCCAACGAAACAGTAATTTCATTATTAAATTATTTACTGTATTTCAATAAATCAGTTAAATTAGTTGGTGAGGTAATAAAATATATGTGGAATGGCAATTATTCTATTAATATATGTATGAAAGGAAACAGCTGAGCAAATATATGGCAAATTCTTACTGTAATATTAATATTATGTACATATGGCATTCTGAGATTCATAAGACTTATTATTTCACCTGTATCCGTTCACTATTTTCTGTTCTGACTCATTGGTACAGTGGTTGCAAGCGCTGCTGATGAATTTGAGGTGCTGGGTTGGATTCGCGGGTCGGCCAAAGTGGTAATTGGTTTACCCTTCAGACATATGGAATGTCCGATGAGCCCCTCTTGGCATAATATTGTTTGGCATAACGTTTTCGCAGAACTTTTATTAGCATAATAATACTGTGGCATAATAATACTTTGGCATAATGTAAAGGTTAGCATAAACTGTAATTTGGTCGTCTATCTTGGCTTAAAACTTTAAGGCATAATATTGTTTGGCATAACGTTTTCGCATAATTTTTATTAGCATACTAATACTGTGGCATAATAATACTTTCACATAATGCAATGGTTAGTATAACTGTCATTTGATCTAATTTGTTTTGGTATAATTAGAAGTTGCATATCTTTTTTTGAATCTGCAAAAAAAAAGTGTTACGTACTTACATTATTTATTACAATTTGAGAATTTCCTGTCTATTGAATTAGGTTAAGGTGCGGCGGGGGACCCTTGAGCCGCGAATATGTTTGTTTTATACGAATTATATCGTAAAAATCATTGCGCGTTTCTAAAATTATACTTTATAAAATTAAATGCTTAATTATTTTTATATTTAAGGCAAACATTTTTATTATTAATAATATTATGATCATTGTTCAAAATCTCGTTATGCCAATATAAATTATGACTATTTAATATTTTATGCTTATTATTTCGCTACTTTTGGATACTCCTAAAAACAACTTGGATGTTTGAAAAAAAATTCACATAAAAAATTGATGGCTAGAATTTCTTCATAACTGAAATAGCAAATGTAAATCAAAGAATATTTTGCAAAAAAAAAACTGTTCAAAAGGATTTTCAATATTGATATTCTGGTTCCGAGCGGGCGCACGGCCAGTACTGCGTTAACATTGGGGAATATTTATTTATTATTTAAATATATATAAAAAAAAAAACATTGCCCCTCACTAGGAATTTCTTCCTGTATTCGATATACGCATTATATGCATTCTGCCGCGTTGGGGCAGTTAGGCGTGGTGTTATTACGTTATTTACTGTATATATTACTGCAAAAGCCCGAACTACCGTAAAACCTAGGTACTACTTTACCACATCTTACAGGTAAAAGTCCGAAATAATCTATGATTTAATCGCTTTTATTATCAATCACACGATATATTTTAGGATTTACACACTATGATTCAAAATGATGAGAACCATTCAGGACTGATTGATTAGCATTACTTATCATCCTACTTAATTTCCTAAGTAAAAAAGTCGAGGTTTGGCTCTCGCTTATTTCTTCTTAATGATATTTATATTTGACCAATTTAAAAGATATTCCATAAACTGAAAAAGAAATATAAATACTGTGCCCTTATGTTTTTATTTTAGAAAAATTTATAAACGGATAATTAACGGATACAGCTATATTTTTAACTTTTATATATTTTGTTCAAAACCGATGCCTAGTGAGGCGCAGGCCACATAGAAATAGCGTCAAATTTCATACAAAATGCATGGAAATAAAGCACATTTCGATCGGGCGCGGGCGTTGAAATGCAGCTTCATAACCACGTCCGAGCAACGGCTTACCGTGTGTCCTAAATTGCGCTTTATTTCTATGTATTTTGTATGAAATTTGAATGGAATAGGAAGCCGCCCATGCCATGTCCGCGCCCGATGCCATTTCTGTGTGGCCTGCGCCTAAGTTCTAGAGTGGCGACCGCCTATCGGACGCTACGCTGGAAGACATCGCTCTAGGTGGACTGATGACTGTTGATGATGGCTAAAATTGAGGGAATCCACCGGCCGATGTAGTGACAGTTGGGAGAGGCTGAAATGATGATGATAATGATGATGTTAAAAGGCCGGGAGCATAAAAGCGGACCCTTTTGCACCCTCCTAGAGCCCACGGGGACAGGCCACGATAGCAAAGATGCAGTAAAACCTAGTAACACTAAAGGAATAAAAGAAAAGTTATAAAGGAGATAGGTGTTCAGTTTTTGGCAAAAATAAAACATATTATATTTTGCGAATTCTTTATTTTTTTGCGAGTGTCATTTGTCTAGTTTTCTAGTTATATCATAAGTATGTAATTTATGATAAAATTAATACGGGTGAATGAAAAACGTTTGAATTAAAATAACTGTTTCAAATCACACACAGACTTACAGGAGGACAGAAATTATATATATATATTCGAAACAAAAGGACATTGTTATGTAAAATTAATATTTGTCTTTGTTTAAAATCTTGATAGTGCGTGTGTATGTAAAGTTTGGGTATATATTGAGAGTACTGGCCTCCGAAAATTCAGTTGAGTAAGCTGGTCTGCCACCATAAACAACACCAAGATGAAGACTATATTCTTATTCGGAATTCTGGTAAGAAACCTTCTTAATTCATTATTCGTATTATCCTCTCATTGGTACCCCTTGCAGCAATTACATTATTGGATCACAAAATAAACTAACTATAAGTCCAGCAGCCTAATTGTGTAAGTAAATTCGGCAAAGGAAACCAACTGTTTCTTTCCCAAAAACGACTTTCCGCAATACAAAAAGTAATTTTTGGGAAAGAAACAGATTGTTTCCTTTGCCGAATTCACTTACACGATTAGGCTGCAGGTCTCCTAACGATGTTTTCCTTCACCGTTGATGCTAGTATGCTCTTGCTCTTGCTCTTGCTTGAGGTCGTGGCAACCAATTTGTCTTTTTCAATTCATATGTACTTTCTAAGTTCTTGGACATCGTTGGCAACGGTGAAATAAAACATCGTGAGTAAACCTGAACTGACATCTAATATATGTTTGTATTCCCCAACCCGCATTGAGCAAGCGTGGTTGTTAATGGTCATGCTTTCTCCGTATGAGAAGAGGCATTTGCCCTGCATTGGGACACTAACAGGTTTTTATTAACATTGTTGGGAACACCAACTTTGTCTGTACTGGGAATCTGTTACCACTTGATTGACTCACGAATCAAAGAACAGTGGCGAAATCTTAGCTGACTAAAATTTGAGCTTCTGAAAGTGAGTTATATACGAAAGAAATTTCATGAATTGTCTAAGTTTTTTCAAAGTTTAACTTTAACTGGTTCACCACGGATAAGAAAAAAAACGTTGTAAATGAAAGTTATTTGATTTTTTCGTTAATTTTCATTAGCTTAGTGTTGCCATTTTATACTTATTCTGCCAAGTGACATGTAGTAACTGTAATAAGTATAATAATATAATTATTGTATTTTCAGTTCAGTTTATGTCTAAGTGTAGGTGTTCCTTGCAGGTAGGTAAGAATACTTTGGAGTAGTAGAAATAAATGAATTACTTTCAGTTAATGATAGGCAAAAAGACTTACTACTTAATATACTTTTTCAAAGAACATATTTTACATTTCATGCTGAAATAACTAGCTAAGGGAAATACTTATGCGCTATTGCCCTTTTACTTCCTCGAAATCGGATAGCCTCTTAAACACATTAAAAGTTACCTTAGAGATATAACCTACAAAATTCATGACTGAATATCCATTATTCTCAACATTATCGAACAAAAATTCTTGTACAAACTAATTCAATCCCTAATTGACCCTGAGTTAAACCAGATATTTTTCATTTAAATACGTCAGAATTTAATCTCATCTAAAACAATGTATGGGCTTATGCCATTGTCCTTTAGAAATTTATTTGTCATTTTCAGCGATGGCGATGCTTGTAATGCCAAAATGTATGGAATTAATTTCGTGTCATATTGATAGCGCTTGGCAGTCCCGTAATATTTTTTCTTCAATAAATAACGGCAAATCACTCCAGATTGCTGCAATCGCTTGTCTGTTTACTGTACATTACTAGAGAACTTGCACACTAGGTACCACAACTCAAAATTTAAAATATAAAACATTTTTTACAAAAAAAGATCACAAAAAAGTGAAAATAAACTTTAATTTCGAAAGTCGGTGTAACATAACGAAGAAACGAAACTAGAAACACCGACTTGCAAAATGGAAGTTATTTTTCACTTTGTAGTGTTTTTATTATAATATTATATTTTTGAGTGAAAAAATATCTCTGAATTCTTAATATTGTTCATTATTTTCTTCACAGGTTAGCAGCGCCCTCTGCCTTCCATTTGGTGGACGTAAGTATTCAAATCCATTAATACTATTCTGTACAGTTTACTGCTCACCTCACTCATGTATGCGTATGCGCACATTCGACAGCGAACTTATTTGTTTTATTTATTTAGACTTCATGCACAAAAAGGTACAAAGGCGGACTTATATAAAATATATATTTATAAAGTAACAGAAAATAAGAAAGTGGGACGACTCTTCTTAGTTGTGCTGAAAATAAACCCGCAATTTCCGTTTCCAAAGTAAATCACACCATAAACTACAATCTGTACAACTACAATCTGAAAACTGATGGTAAGCGATGACGTAGACAACGATGAAGCTTGCCCAGAAGTAATCTATTCACTTTTGACTTAAAGACCCCCAGGCTGTAGCTATCAAGAAACACAGACTCCGGCAGAGAAATCCAATCCTTAGCTGGACGCACAGTTAAAATATTCCCAAAAATTTAGTGCGTATGGGTGAGATGTCTACCATGTACCGCTGGTCGTGCTTGAGTGTTTAATGTTTGTATTTTTGTTTCAGTTGGCTTTGGTGGTAGCGGAGGGGGAGCAGCTTCTCTAGCCCTGGTCGGTGGTGCTGGTGGTAAGATCACATTTATTTACAAGCTTTTGTATCACGGTCATCATCCTCAGCCCGAATCACCCACTCCTGAGCATTAATCTTTCTCTTCTTCTTTCCTGTGCCAGCCTCATCCAGGTTCTACCCTTAATGGTTACAATGTCATCTCAAATATCAACTCTTTAATCATTTGTTATAAACTTCACTTTCGCGAATCGGATGCCTTATTATGATGTTTCATACAAAATTAACACGACCCATTTCTTCCCCTTAAAGTTTTATGCAAAAAGAAGTAGCTTATGACCTTGCCAGGGACTCAAACTATCTCCATACCAACTTTTATCAAAAACGTTTCAGCGGTTTAAGTCATAATAAGAAGTTGCATGCAAATTTAACCCCCTTCCAATCCCCCCGCTTCGTGTTTAATTCAAAAAGAAGTAGCCTATGTAGCTAAGCCTGGCTAGGTACACAAACTATCTCCACATAAAATTATATCTATTTCGGTTGAACGGTTTAAACCATAATATGAAGTTTCATACAAAACGAATCCCTCCCCATTTCCCGCTTTGTGTTTTATTCAAAAAAATAGTAACGTATGTCCTTCCCAGGGTCTCAAACTATCTCCATACCATATTTCATCTAAATCGGTTCAGTGGTTTAAGCGTGAAAAGGTAACAGACAGACAGAGTTACTTTCGCATTTATAATATTATATAGTGTATATAAAGTATAGTATAGTATGGTTTCGGATAGTATGGACTAGCTTATGCCAGTGACTTCACCCGAACCTAGCTACTACTGTGTGTTAATTCAGAGTCTCTAGACAAGTGACATTCTGTCAACGAAAGTGTCGCGATAGCGATTGGAAAAAAGCTATAAATGTTTTTTTTCGGTCAATCATAGAGTCAGACTAAATACAAAGTCTACGAGAAATTTAATGCCACGCCATCTAGATTTATTTTCCAAAACTTTACCTATAGTTACGGTACTGTCAACGGGGCCACTAAAGTGGCTTGTGCGTTTGAGTTTTATCACGTGATCAATCCCTAACATTTTGGCATTGCGGCGTTCGCTATCGCTGTTATCGAATGACACTTGTCTAGAGCCTCAGGTTATAAGATAACTATGTGACAAAACCGTTGTGGTAAGAATCATGAAATTTTTCATTGAAGCTGGCGCGTTATCTGCAGTTGCAGGTGCCTCTGGAGCTGGCGCGGGATCTGGGGCTGCAGCTGGCGCGGGATCTGGGGCTGCAGCTGGCGCGGGATCTGGGGCTGCAGCTGGCGCGGGATCTGGGTCTGGAGCAGGCGCGGGATCTGGGGCTGGAGCAGGCGCGGGATCTGGGTCTGGAGCAGGCGCGGCATCTGGAGCTGCAAGTAGCTCTGGAGGTGCAAGTAGCTCTGGAGGTGACGCGGGATCTGGTGCTGGAGCAGGCGCGGGATCTGGGTCTGGAGCAGGCGCGGGATCTGGGGCTGGAGCAGGCGCGGGATCTGGGGCTGGAGCAGGCTCGGGATCTGGGTCTGGAGTAGGCGCGGGATCTGGAGCTGCAAGTAGCTCTGGAGGTGCAAGTAGCTCTGGAGGTGGCGCGGGATCTGGGGCTGGAGCAGGCGCGGGATCTGGGTCTGGAGCAGGTGCGGGATCTGGGTCTGGAGCAGGCGCGGGATCTGGGGCTGGAGCAGGCGCGGGATCTGGGGCTGGAGCAGGCTCGGGATCTGGGTCTGGAGTAGGCGCGGGATCTGGAGCTGCAAGTAGCTCTGGAGGTGCAAGTAGCTCTGGAGGTGGCGCGGGATCTGGGGCTGGAGCAGGCGCGGGATCTGGGTCTGGAGCAGGCGCGGGATCTGGAGCTGCAAGTAGCTCTGGAGGTGCAAGTAGCTCTGGAGGTGCAAGTAGCTCTGGAGGTGACGCGGGATCTGGTGCTGGAGCAGGCGCGGGATCTGGGTCTGGAGCAGGTGCGGGATCTGGGTCTGGAGCAGGCGCGGGATCTGGGGCTGGAGCAGGCGCAGGATCTGGGGCTGGAGCAGGCTCGGGATCTGGGTCTGGAGTAGGCGCGGGATCTGGAGCTGCAAGTAGCTCTGGAGGTGCAAGTAGCTCTGGAGGTGGCGCGGGATCTGGGGCTGGAGCAGGCGCGGGATCTGGGTCTGGAGTAGGCGCGGGATCTGGAGCTGCAAGTAGCTCTGGAGGTGCAAGTAGCTCTGGAGGTGGCGCGGGATCTGGGGCTGGAGCAAGCGCGGGATCTGGGTCTGGAGCAGACGCGGGATCTGGAGCTGCAAGTAGCTCTGGAGGTGCAAGTAGCTCTGGAGGTGCAAGTAGCTCTGGAGGTGGCGCGGGATCTGGGGCTGGAGCAGGCGCGGGATCTGGGTCTGGAGCAGGCGCGGGATCTGGAGCTGCAAGTAGCTCTGGAGGTGCAAGTAGCTCTGGAGGTGGCGCAGGATCTGGGGCTGGAGCAGGCGCGGGATCTGGAGGTGCAAGTAGCGCTGGAGGTGGCGCGGGATCTGGGGCTGGAGCTGGCGCGGGATCTGGAAATGGCGCGGGATCTGGGGCTGGAGCTGGAGCGGGATCTGGAAATGGCGCGGGATCTGGGGCTGGGGCTGGAGCGGGATCTGGAAATGGCGCGGGATCTGGGGCTGGGGCTGGCGCAGGATCTGGAAATGGCGCGGGATCTGGGGCTGAAGCTAGCGCGGGATCTGCGGATTCTGGAAACTCCGGATCAGGTGGAAGTAGTGAATCCAGTGCTGGTGGCGCATCTGGGTCAAGATCTTCGAATGGAGGATCTGCGGACGAAAACTGTGACGATGCGAAGAAAGGAGGCTCAGGAAGTAAGTTATTTGTTCCGTTATTTTGAAGGCAGTTCCTGAAACTGTGAGATATGTAGGTTCATTTGATAATAAGAGAGAAGGAAAGAGTAATTTTATTAATATAGCATGGATCGAATCAAGAGTACACTAGGTAGTCAATATTCGTATAGTGAAAGAAAAGTTCCTTAATAAACTGACTGTTGGAGTATTAAATAATTGCACAGGACACCACAAGTGACATTCTATTAACGAAGCATTCGAGATAGCGACTGTCGTTTAGGTAAAAAAATATATGGGGATATCAAGCGCTATTGATTTTTTATTGGGACTATCCCACCGCACTATTCCCAAACCACTGCAACTCCTGAAAGCCAGAATCAACAGTGGTGACCACCAGAAAAGCGCTATCGATATGACACGTGACCAATACCTTACATTTTACTGTTTCGACCATCTCGCCTTCGCAGACAGAAAGACATTTTTTTACTTTCACCTGTCCCGGTATCTGAAATCAAATCTTGCAAGTTTTTGACCCCACTTTCCAGTGTCCAATAGAGTTTAAATGTTGCATACACCTTTGTTTCTCGAGACAAAACATTTTTTAATATAAAAGCTTGTTTGAAAAAAAGTATTTTTACTATAAAAGCTTGTTTTGTTTAACCTGTCCCGGTGTCTGTAATCAAATCTTGCAAGTTAAATTTTACCCACTTTCCAGTGTCAAATCGAGTTGAAATTTTGCATACACGTTTTTTGCTCGTGACAGTGCAATTGTTTTAAATATAAAAGCTTGTGTCACTGTAGCTTCATGTTTTGGACTGACCGACTGCTTGAAAATTCAGAGTGTTAAAAATAAATGATTTGAATTTGAATGTATTTTCATCAAATTGGTGGAGTTTATAATTATATTTTTTTTCATTTTAGCAGGTGGTTCAGGTGCAGGCTCCGGAGGATCCACAGGTGGAGCAGGTAATTAACTTGAACGCTTCTTAAGCCGCGTTGATTGAGTTTTGGTAGGGGCAAAACGTATGGCTTCGTATCACCGACATACTAATATGTCGTGTTTCGCCAATGACAAATTCTACTGCATATTTCACAAGCTCTTTTTGATTTTTACCAGTCCCGGTGTCTGTAATCAAATCTTGCAAGTTACATTTTACCCACTTTCCAGTGTCCAATCGAGTTGAAATTTTGCATACACGATTGTTGCTCGTGACAGTGCAATTATTTTAAACTAGCGGACGCCTCGTGGTTTCACCCGCGTGGTTCCCTTTCCCGTGGGAATACAGGGATAAAAAGTAGCCTATGTCACCCGGGGTTAGTGTAGCTTCCCAATGGTGAAACAATTTATGAAATCGGTCCAGTAGTTTCGGAGCCTATTCGGTTTAAACAAACACACAAACAAACAAACAAAAAAATCTTTCCTCTTTATAATATTTTATTATTTTAAATATAAAAGCTTGTTTCACTGTAGCTTCATGTTTTGGACTGAACGACTGCTTGACAATTCAGAGTGTTAAAAATAAATGATTTGAATTTGAATGTATTTTCATCAAATTGGTGGAGTTTATATTTTTTTTTTTTTTTCATTTTAGCAGGTGGTTCAGGTACAGCCTCCGGAGGATCCACAGGTGGAGCAGGTAATTAAGTTGAACGCTTCTTAAGCCGCGTTGAGCAAATTTTGGTAGGGGCAAAACTTATGGCTTTGTATCACCGACATATAATACTCACAACGGATCTTTGTGTCTCTGAAGTTGGCTCTGTCAACTATTGCGCACGAATCAGATTAACTGCTTAGAGAAAGCGAGATAGGATAATGCGACAAACGTATGCGAGTGAAAAAGACAGTTATACAATGATATTTTCACTTTCAATATTGACACAAAAATAGCTACTGCGCAGCCTCTTGCAGCCAATTCGGAGACACAAAGATCCGTTGTGAGTATTATACTAATGTGTCGTGTTTCTCCAATGACAACTTCTACTGCCTATTTCACAAGCTCTTATTGATTAACACCAATTCCGCAGCCTAATTGTGTAAGTGAATTCAGCAAAGGAAACAATCTGTGTCTTTCGCAAAAACGACTTTTTGTATTGCGAAAAGTCGTTTTTGGGAAAGAAACAGTTTGTTTCCTTTGCCGAATTTACTTACACAATTACGCTGCCGGTATCTGTATTCAAATCTTGCCAGTTAAATTTTACTCACTTTCCAGTGTCCAATCGAGTTAATGCATGCACGTTTGTTGCTCGCGACAGCACAATTGTTTTAAATATAAAATCTTGTTTTACTGTAGCTTCATGTTTTGGACTGACCGACTGCTTGACAATTCAGAGAGTTAAAAATAAATGATTTGAGTTTGAATTTATTTTCAACAAAATTATGTTTTTTTTTTATTTATTTTTTTTATTTTTTAACAGGTGGTTCTGTGACCAAATCTATCTCGATTACCAGTGCAGGCTCCGGAGGATCCACAGGTGGAGCAGGTAATTTACTTGAACGCTTCTTAAGCCGCGTTGATTGAGTTTTGGTAGGGGCAAAACGTATGGCTTCGTATCACCGACATACTAATATGTCGTGTTTCGCCAATGACAAATTCTACTGCATATTTCACAAGCTCTTATTGATTTTCACCAGTCCCGGTGTCTGTAATCAAATCTTGCAAGTTACATTTTACCCACTTTCCAGTGTCCAATCGAGTTGAAATTTTGCATACACGTTTGTTGCTCGTGACAGTGCAATTATTTTAAACTAGCGGACGCCTCGTGGTTTCACCCGCGTGGTTTCCTTTCCCGTGGGAATACAGGGATAAAAAGTAGCCTATGTCACACGGGGTTAGTGTAGCTTCCCAATGGTGAAACAATTTTTGAAATCGGTCCAGTAGTTTCGGAGCCTATTCGGTACAAACAAACACACAAACAAACAAACAAAAAAACCTTTCCTCTTTATAATATTTTATTTTGTTTATTTAATTTTGTGCACATTTCATATTTACATTTTTAAATATTTCTTTATAAAAACAAATCATAAAAAAAAAAAAAAAAAAATATTATTATTTTAAATATAAAAGCTTGTTTCACTGTAGCTTCATGTTTTGGACTGACCGACTGCTTGACAATTCAGAGTGTTAAAAATAAATGATTTGAGTTTGAATTTATTTTTAACAAAATTATGTTTTTTTTTTATTATTATTAATTTTTTTTAACAGGTGGTTCTGTGACCAAATCTGCCTCGATTACCAGTGCAGGCTCCGGAGGATCCACAGGTGGAGCAGGTAATTAACTTGAACGCTTCTTAAGCCGCGTTGATTGAGTTTCGTATCACCGACATACTAATATCTCGTGTTTCGCCAATGACAACTTCTACTGCATATTTCACAAGCTCTTATTGATTTTCACCAGTCCCGGTGTCTGTAATCAAATCTTGCAAGTTAAATTTTACCCACTTTCCAGTGTCCAATCGAGTTGAAATAGCTTAGGCCGGCCTCACTTTCCATATTTTCTTTTTTTTTATAAACGTTACCCCACCAATTACTTCCTGTATCGTGGGTGCATTTACAAACATATAAACTCACATACACAACAACCAGAGCCGGAACAACTATCTGTACGGCATACAAATATTTGTTCCGTGCGGGAATCGAACCCGCGACACGCAGCACAGCAGTCAATCGCTCAACCACTCATAGAACGTCACTAATTATCTAGTCTTTGGGGTTCTATTTAATTTCGCTGTTTACATTTTATTTATTTTTGTAATAGTCTAAGATCTCACTGCGAAAACCTGCAGGTTATTGATTAAACTTAATTTTCGTCAATGATATTTGATAGTAGAATTAATTGCTGCAGGGTTGCCTGGAAATAATTAGTCGCAATAACCTTAAATAAATGAATTGAAATTTATGTGTGATAGTTAACCTCCAAGTTTCTAAAGTGAATCCAACGCCATTTAAAAGGAAGTGGTTTAGAAAATAGGAAAAAATAAGGTTCCAGCTCTCAGTTTGCCGCAATCTGTGGGTTGCCAGCTAACCTGCTGAACCTGGTAACCCATTGTAAGGCAAACTTAAAAAAAAAAATAACAAAAAAATAAACGAAAAATTAGTTGCAGCCAGGCATCTCTGCATGCCTGCATGCCATATCCTGTGGTTCTTCGAAGTGGGATTGTACTATGATATGTACGTAGTTATGTTTACTCATTCTGTTAGTTAGGCACTAATTGTACGATTTTTACAGGTGCATCCGGGGCATTGGGTTTAGCCGCACAATTTGGTGCTGGCGGATCTGGAAATTGTAAATATACCATATTTTGTTATACTTACTGAGAAGGAGGAGGAGGAGTTATACTTAACATATGCGGTAGATTGTCAATGCTAGTGGTAGGCGAACTTTCTTAATGGGGGGGCCAGAAAGTTTAAGAAATTTCAGAGGAAGGCCAGATTTATAGGAAAAATGCATTTTGCAGTAAGTCGGTTTCTGATTGACTATTATGACTATTCATGTCGAAGGACTGTCGGTGGGCCGGATTAAACGCTTTCGTGGGCCGTACTTTCCCCATCACTAATCTATGCCATTACTACTCGGTAAAATAATTAAAAATTTGGCGCTGTCACGTCACTCTGGCGTTTGACTCTCGCTATGGGTGCATGACTCTCCCGCTCTGGGTGAAGCGGGAGAAATGTTGATATTTTTTTGTTTATAGTAGATATTATTTGCTCGGAATTTCGTTGCGTGATCACGTCAGAAATGATGATACCCGCAGGAGAACCAAAGTTACCGATATAGCCCGAAGAAAGGCCAAACTTAAGTGGCAGTGGGCAGGGCACATTGCTCGCAGAACGGATGGCCGATGGGGCCGAAAAGTTCTGGAATGGCAACCGCGAACCGGAAGACGATACGTTGGAAGGCCTCCCACTAGGTGGACCGATGACCTGGTTAAGGTTGTGGGAAGGCGCTGGATGCGAGACGCACGGGATCGGTCAAAGTGGCGACGCCGGGGACGACGTGGGGGAGGCCTATGTCCAGCAGTGGACGTCTTTCGGCTGAAATGATGATGATGATGATGATGATGAGATATTATTTATAGATAACACTTCCACACGCTGGTTGCACTGATTGCTTCACTTTAGTCGTAAATTAGTCACTAAATAGTTCAGTATTATATTTTTAAGACAATTTAATATGGGAGCACAATGTTGAATACGTAGTAATGTTAAATTTGGTCTAACAATAGTCCTGCAGTGGCTAATCGTCCATTTCAATTCTTTTTTAATTTCTTGTTCAGCAATTTTTGAAGAAGCTGCTGCCATATAACCCTCTTCAGTTATTTGGTTGACGGTGCGTTCAGAAACGCCTAAAACAAAATAACAATGATGCATTATATTACATGATGCCGATCCTGCCCCGCTGGTATATTTATGTACCATCCAAAAACTAATACTGTCAGGCACCGGTGGTAGTACGAACATTTTGGGAAAATTTAGTAAAATGGTATCCCTAAAAGTTACCTGTCAAATAAGCAACGCGGACTCTATCTTTGTAAAACAGTACCGTAGACCCGTTATTGTCTTGTTCACTTCAAGAAAACATCCCTGCCAGCATTTTAAATTACTTTTGGCATTATGATGGCATTTATATAATACGGAAACGAATAAAAACACGGAATACTAGACACTCTCTTGACACCTGACTTAAATGACAAACGATTAGTTCCGTTTTTGGCCGCGCGCAGACTTATCTTGCGTGCGCTTTACGTTGGCATTTTGACTATTGCCATTGCTGACATCGAATGTCACCTGTCTAAAGGCTTAGATTTGTCTTTTAAAAATTATAACAATGATTAATTTGTTTACAGTGCTTGGTCGGCGTTAGAAGATTGAACTGAAGGTAATTTATATTTTTTTTATTCAACCTGTATTGTCTCACTGATGGACACAGAACATAAACTTTTATTATTGTAATAAATTAGAAACCATTATAAAAAACCGGCCAAGTGCGAGTCGGACTCGCGCACGAAGGGTTCCGTACCATAAACGCAAAAAAACGGCAGAAAAATCATGTTTGTTGTATGGGAGCCCCACTTAAATATTTATTTTATTCTGTTTTTAGTATTTGTTGTTATAGCGGCAACAGAAATACATCATCTGTGAAAATTTCAACTGTCTAGCTATCACGGTTCATGAGATACAGCCTGGTGATAGACAGACAGACAGACAGACAGACAGACGGACCGCGGAGTCTCAGTAATAGGGTCCCGTTTTTACCCTTTGGGTACGGAACCCTAAAAATGCGATCGATTGAATAAAGTCTGACATAGATGAGTAGAAATTAAATAAGGGTCGCTAGTTTCTTAACAAATGTATTTTTTTGCCGTGAAATAGTTCCATTTTCGATCAACTTTCAATCACTCAGGATACGACACTATATTTAAGCAGCGATAAAGTGGCAACCTCCCAAATGACATGTTATTGTTCTCGTGATCATGGCGCTTGTAACGGTGCCGAAATATCGAGCTCTCAACCGAAAACAAAACATACATTTATAAATATCCCGAAACAAATATTAATACTAATGATTGTGGCCATGTCAGCTTAAATTCCCAAATGTCAGTTTAGTCTACATAATTATAAATCAGAGATTAGACAGATTGATCGATATTTATTTAAGACATTTTGTTTTCCTACTCCTCCGTTATTCTTTTCTGATTAATTTCGTTGCGGGATTCAATACAGTTAAATTCATTCTCCGGGACTTCGACGAGCTTCATTGCCTCGCCGCTTTTCTGGTGGTCGCCACTGTTGATTCTGGATTTCAGGAGTTGCAGTGGTTTGGGAATAGTGCGGTGGGATTGATATCAAATCCTATGTGTAGAAGAAATATTTATTTATTTATTTGTTCATCACAAAATCCACAGCTCTTAAAAATACCTTAACACACTTAATGTACTACTATTACAGCCAAATACGGTTTTTTTCTATCGGTTTTTTTTATATCTCGAAAAGGATTGAAGTTTTTCTTATGCTATGAAGAGTACTAAATTAAAATTACCTACAATGTTAATTCCGTAACTGCTCGTAGGTCTAGTGGTCGAAAACGCTACTGCTGCCCATGAGGGTTTGATGCCCGAGTCGGGCAAAGTTTTAATGGGTCTTTAATCTGGAATTTGTCAGTAGCAGTCCGGAGTCTGGACTTGCACCCGGTTGATGGTAAAAGGCTCGCCAAATATTACTCGGGACTTAAAAATAAGTAGCGAAATAGGGTGTTCTATAGGTTCCCTTCGGAGAACACTGGCTTGATGTTCATCATCGTCTTCCTGCCCTTATCCCATGTTACTTGGGGTCGGCGCAACACGTTTTCTTCTTCCATACCGTTCTGTCCCCAGTTACGCTATTACTGAACCCCTTTTTCTTCATATAACTCCTCAAACAGTCCATCCGTCTTTATTTTGGCCTTCCTCTTCCTCTCCATCCATCCACAATGTGAGTTATGAATATAAAATTCATAACTCTTTTAGTAACGTGCGTTTCATCCCTCCTCATCACATGACCATACCAGGACAAACGGTTTTCCTTCAACTTATCTGCCACTGGCGCCACTTTCAAACTGCCTCTAATATACTTATTTCTCACTTTATCCAATCTCGTCACGCCGCACATCGATCTCAACATTCTCATCTCTGCTACATGCAATCTCCTTTCATCCATCTTTTTCACAGCCCAACATTCTGATCTGTATGACAGGTCTAATCAGACTTGTAGATTTTCCCCTTTAACTTTAGGGGCATCCGTGGGTTGTGGCCTGTCGCCATTTCATCCATCCTGAGTTGATCCGGTGCGTTATATGTTATATTAATTATTTCTTTCTTGTTTCAGATTCCTGATTTGTGTGTGGAGAGAATTAATTGAAAGTTTAAGAATAACCTAGTTTAAACAAATTCATATAACAATTTTGATATTATTGTATTACCTACAATTTATAAATAAATCCGTTTGTACATCATTTTTATTCTTATTATTTTATCCAATGAATTTATCAATAAACAATATGTCCGAACTTGTAGTGATAAAACTTTAAGGGCGTAAAATACACCTAATACTATCGATAAAAATACCCTAATTATAGGGTGCAATCACCACATCAAAGATAGAGCAATTTTAGTATCTGACTTACTTATTACAATATCCACATTGTCTAACGGCCATAACTTTGGAAGTAAGTCTCACCGCCGTACATTAATGCAATTTTAAAGTCTAAAAAATATTCAAGTAATACACAAAAGCTAACATATGTTTGTTTTGGTTCTTTCTTCAAAAGACCATTTCAGACATCAGTCTACATGGTCTTCACATGATCGAACCAAGATTTTGTCAGGACTTTAAAAGAGACTGTGACCTCTGAGTTTGTTTCGACCTTTCGTCTCAGAGTAGTCAGATAGGAAACGCCGACCTCATCTAGTTTAAAAAAAAAATATGTTAGACATGTAAAAGCGTTTGTACAAACCAAATTACAGAAATAAAATCATTTATCATTTGAGCCATAAAAGTAAATTCTTAAAAGGTTTTTGCAATCCCTAAAATTATAACACATTTTTAGGGATTAAAACTTCTCTTTTATGGATTGTTTTGTAAAACTTTGAGTGGTTCAGCCCACTGAAAAAATAATCACAGCTCTAGGCCAGTTACTTTTTCATTTTATTGCTGTCTTAAAAGGATCCCTGCGCCTTAAAATCTTTGCATAATTTAAAAAATGCAATAAAAACGTGTGAGGATTATGTCTGTGTCGGACACATTGTGTATCCGAAAATGTCCACTACTGGACACAGACTTTCTCAAAGCGACTTGCCTGATAGTTCGACGCGATTCGATATATATCACACAGATAAGCGATTTTTATTAAGCGAAATTGCAAGTACTTTGACGTGTCCACGTCAACAAACACGCATTATGTTGTAATTCAACCAATTTGCACTTGAACCTTTTTTTGAAAGTAAAGAAAGAAAGAAAAACGTTTATTTGCACCAGGCACGACGCATACAGTAAAAACCGGCCAAGTGCGAGTCGGACTCGCGCACGAAGGATTCCGTACTTGGTAAATTGCGGTTTACGATTTATGACGTATTAAAAAAAAACTACTGACTAGATCTCGTTCAAACCAATTTTCGGTGGTAGTTTATATGGTAATGTACATCATATGTTTTTTTTTGTTTTATCATTCTCTTATTTTAGAAGTTACAGGGGGGGGACACACACATTTTACCACTTTGGAAGTGTCTCTCGCGTAAACTATTCAGTTTAGATAAAAATGGTTTTAGAAACCTCAATATCATTTTTGTAGACCTATCCATAGATACCCCACACGTATGGGTTTGATGAAAAAATATTTTTTTAGATTCAGTTTCAAGTATGGGAACCCCCAAAATTTGTTGTTTTTTTTCTATTTTAGTATGAAAATCTTAATGCGGTTTACAGAATACATCTACATACCAAGTTTCAATAGCATAGTTGTTATAATTTCGGAAAAAAGTGGCTGTGACATACGGACGGACAGACAGACAGACAGACAGACAGACAGACCGACAGATAGACAGACAGACATGACGAATCTATAAGGGTTCCGTTTTTTGCCATTTGGCTACGGAACCCTAAAAACAGAGGAAAAATTTAAATACAAATACGGAGTATGAGTAACCACGCAAAAGAGTCATCGCTCAGCATAATGCTGGGACTCGCGTGCAAGACAGAGCCACACCGCTGGTTTTCAGCGAGAGCTGGTGTCCACTGGGCGAAGCCGAACTAATGAAACCTTAAGACGACTCCGCGGATTCGCGCCCGTCAACTCGCTATCTATCTACCTACCACCTGCCTATGTACCCTACCTACCTACCCACCTACCTTACCTACCTACTAACCTGAGTAGGTTGGTAAGTAGTTAAGGCCCCTCTGCAGCAGAAGGACAGATAAGCAAAATCCCGGAATAGCAAAATCCCAGATTAGCAGAAGGACAGATTTGCATAAAGGCAGAAGTACAGACCCACACAGAAAACAAAAATAAAATTGAATAGTTACAATTGGTAAAATTTTATTTGAAAGTAACTAGTTTTTTTTTTATTTGTTGTAAGCTCTTGTTTGACCACTTTCTCGCCTAAGTGATGGTGTGGTCGAAAGTGAAAGAACCTATTCACTCTTGACCTGAAGACCCCTAGGTTGTAGCTATGAGGAAACAAAGACGCTGCGCCGGCAGGAAATCCACTCCTTAGCTATTCGCACAATTAAAGTATTTTCAAAACGCTTTGTGCGTATGGGTGGGCTATTCACCATGTACCGATGGCGCATTGGCCTACGCCTTGTTGTCCGATGATGGAAAGGGCTATGCAGAATCAAATTGTGCAGTTCCATCTCACACTCCCCGAAATGTAACCGATAGAAAACCGACAGGCTGGCAACCTCCGGCCGTCGTCGGTGTTCAAGGCTCTGGAGCTTTCAGTCGACCAGCACATCGTTCCCGCTCAGTCTTTGGGCCCGTCTGTCAATCAACCCAAGTGCATCAAGTTGGTATTTGGCAGATCCGTCCCAGAGGTGAGAGCGGTACTCCATGCATGACCTTTAGATAATAATATATAAATCAAAGAGGTCACACATTGATAATAAGGTTACTAGGATTTGTAACTTTTTTGACGGCGACAGTACATTATCTGCCTTTTTGCAAATCTGTCCTTCTGCTAATCTGGGATTTTGCTATTCCGGCATTTTGCTTATCTGTCCTTCTGCTGCAGAGGGGTTAAGGCAGGTGAGTCCTGCCCTACCTACCCTACTCTACCTACCTACCTACCAATTTGTTAAAACTATTTATTTGAATAAGAATTAATACTACAATACGAATGTAACCTAAACACATTTAACATAACGTTTAAATATGCCTGCCAAGTGTAGAGTATACAAACTGACTGATATTGTCAAGATTGAAACTGACATTAGAGAAAAATAGCCAATGAAAAACTGTAACTTTCATACAATGATTAATGAATAATAGTAACATGCATATCTGCCATAAGTGCAAGGGTTACTCCACCTGATTGACTGAATACTTGATGACAATGTTAAACCTCATTTTCGGGATTAATTCCGGCAGCATGTGGTGGACTAGTTTTATGCCTTTATAACTCGTATATACACATTTTATACAGCTTCACATTGTGGTTCCATTTCGCAATGCATTATTGGCCGTTAATGGTAAATTTAAGGCCTTTAGTGATCAGATTATTTGTAACTCCTTTTATTAGGCGGCGTGGATCATTTGGTGTGGAAGCTAGGGTCGGCTGGCTTATTACAGCTTCAATGTTGAGTTCTTTTCCTGAAATATAGTTATAAATATCTAAATTTAGTTGAAGACCAGGTGATTGTGCTTACAGATCTAGAATAATATCAAAATATTGCCGATATGTATCCTGACGGACATTCAGGATGAACGGTCACCAGGGGTATTTAAACATTGAATTTATGGCTAAGAATTGCTTCCCTATTGCTTCTATTTGTTTTCTATTCTCAAACAATTGCTGCCATCGTATTCCAGAAGAAGTAAGCATCGTATTTTAAGGGTGACCGTTCATTCTGATGTCAGGATGGCCGGTCACCGAGTCCCTGATAGAATTATTGAAATTCACGGTGGCCGTTAATTACTTCCCATTTGCTTCTCTCAATTTTTTACAACGATAATACTGTAACTATCACTGGTTGGTTGGTTGGTTCTCTTTTGAGAGCTATCGTATAATGTCGTTTTAATAAAGGTTTTGGAAGTCACCAAATTTTATCAAAATATACTTGTATATTTTCCTTTTTTTGTGAAAGCTGAAACTTAATTACGTACGATTATAAAAGTTTTAGAAAAACGGGAATACTTATTACTTTATACTTTGAATTTATTGTCGACAGGTCTAGCAAATCAAGATCAAACCGACTGAAGATCTATGGGGAATGTCCATCAAAGCTTGTACCTCCATTATTCAGACTATAGCGCCGTACTTAGCTTTAATTTTCAATTTGTGTGTGGATCAAGGAGTCTTTCCAGATCTAATGAAATATAGTAAGGTTATCATCATCACCATTTCAGCCGAAAGACGTCCACTGTTGGACAAAGGCCTTCCCCTGGCGTCGCCACATTGACCGATCCCGTGCGTCTCGCATCCAGCGCCTGCCCGCAACCTTAACCAGGTCATCGGTCCACATAGTGGGAGGCCTTCCAACGTATCGTCTTCCGATTCGCGGTCGCCATTCCAGAACTTTTCGGCCCCATCGGCCATCCGTTCTGCGAGCAATGTGCCCTGCCCACTGCCACTAAAGTTTGGCAATTCTTCGGGCTATGTCGGTAACTTTGGTTCGTCTGCGGATATCATCATTTCTGACGTGATCACGCACGGAAATTCCGAGCATAGCCCTCTCCATTGCCCTTTGGGTGACTTTAAGCTTTCTGATAAGGCCCATTGTGAGCGACCACGTCTCGGTCCCATAGGTGATCACTGGGAACACACACTGGTCATAGATTTTTTTCTTGAGACACTGCGGTAATTTCCCGAACGCCGCCCAGACGAGTCGGATTCGACGGTTAATCTCTTTCTCGAAGTTGGACCTACCCAACTGGACCGTTTGTCCCAAGTAAACATAATCGTCTACAACTTGGAGTGTAGAGTCTTCGATCTTGATAGGAGTGGATGTTACATGGACATTCACCATGACCTTGGTTTTGTCAATGTTCATTTTAAGACCCACTCTTTCGGAAGCTCTACTGAGGTCTTCGAGCATTTTACTGAGGCTCTCCATGGTCTCAGCCATGACCACTATGTCGTAGGCAAACCGAAGGTGAGTGATGTACTCGCCATTAACGTTGATGCCAAGCCCCTTCTAGTCCAGAACCTTGTAGACGTCCTCCAGCGCAGCAGTGAACAGTTTCGGAGAAATGACGTCTCCCTGTCTTACGCCGCGCTGGAGAAGGATTGGTTTCGAGGTCTGATCCTGAAGACGGACTGACATGGTGGCATTTTTGTACAGACACTTCAACACCTCAATGTACCGGTAGTCGATCTGGCACCGTTGGAGAGACTGCAGTACAGCCCAAGTCTCGATCGAATCGAAGGCTTTCTCGTAGTCCACAAACGCTAAACTGAGAGGCAGCTCTCTTCGGTCTTCTGTATAACCTGCCGCACCGTATGTATGTGGTCTACGGTGCTAAAGCCTTTTCGGAATCCGGCTTGTTCGGGAGGCTGGAAATCGTTAAACCTGCGCGCGAGACGATTCGTGATGACTCTTGAAAACAACTTATAAACATGGCTAAGAAGCGAGATGGGCCTATAGTTCTTCAGCCGGGCATTGTCGCCCTTCTTGAAGAAGAGTACCACCACACCCCCGCACCATGCCTGTGGCGTTTTGCCCTCGAGTATGACGGAATCAAACAGCTTCTGAAGGGCCTCGAGGACCGGTTTCCCACCCGCCTTCCGGAGTTCAGCCGTGATTCCGTCATCACCCGGCGCCTTGTTGTTTTTAAGCTGTTTCAGTGCCATCCTAATCTCGTCGGGCTGACGTCCGGGATATCTCCGGTATAGTGTCGGGTCAATCTAGCTCTTGGGTCATTTGCTAGACTCGCAACGGGTTTGCTGATTGATGTGTACATCAATCAGCAAACCCGTCCATAGAATGTCTCGATCTCCGTCAGAAGCTCCGGTTTGGCGGATACGATCCTGCCATTGTCGGTCTTCAGTTTCGTGAGCTGGCTCTGCCCAATAGCCAGATCCCTTGAAAATACCTTGGTGCCTTTATTTCGCTCAATCGCGTCTTTAATACGCTCGGTATTAAAGCGGCGGAGGTCTCTTTGAAGGATTTAGAGATCTGTCTATTGATCTGCCGGTATTTGCACGCCTCATGTGAAGACTGCAGGATCATCTCACGCCTCTCCTTCATAAGCTTGAGGGTATGATCATCAGAGAGCTTTTTGTTTCTATCTGTTCGACGGGTCTTGAAAAACTTAGACCGGACCGTATGGACAGCTTCCACGAACCCATCGCTGTATTCGTCCACGGAGCTCCCTAGGCACTCGAAACGATTCTGGAGTTCGAGCAGAAAGCTCTCGGGGTATTGGACCTGGATCTGTGCTGGACGGAGCGTGGACTTCATCAGTCGAGACCTTTCAAGCTTAATATTAATGTTCAATGTGCCTCTTACCATGCGGTGATCGCGCCCGGTTTTTACCGAATTGATCACAGAGACATCATTGAACATTTGCTTATTGGTTGACATGATGAAGTCGATCTAATTTTTTGTCGCACTATCGGGGCTCTGCCAGGTCAACTTCCTGTGTTCACGCTTTTTGAAGAAGGAGTTCATCATATAGAGGCCCTCCTTCTCCATAAAACTGGCCAGTAGGTGACCCCGGTGGTTCCGTCGTCCAACTCCAAATTGCCACACTTGCAGCTCATCCTCGTCTCGTTTGCGCAGTTTCGCGTTGAAGTCCCCCATGACAACGGTGAAGTGAGTTTTGAAACCATGCATGGCTCTGGAGGTATCCTCATACATGGTCTCTACCTCGCCGTCGGGGTGTGCCGAGGTTGGGGCGTAGACCTGTATGACCTTCAGCGAATATCTAGAGGATATTCTGAGTATAAGGTACGCCACCCTGGTCGACACACTCTCGATCTTCACCACGTTGTTTACAAGGGACTTGTGGATGATAAACCCGACACCACCCTGGGACTGCCGGTCACCCTCTCGGAAATAGAGCAGGTTACCGGATTTGAAGATTATCGATTCCTCCTCCTCTCTTCGGACTTCAGATAACCCTATAATACTCCATCGCAACCTGCTCAATTCCTCTTCGAGCTCGGTGATCTTCTCGTCGGTCCGAAGTGTGCGCGTGTTGTACGTTGCCAGGTCCAGTCGTCGGTGATTGTTGGGGTAGCCGGATCACGTCCGGAGATTCTTAGCACCATCATAGGGGGGGTTTTGCCATAATTGTTACGCTTAGCAGGCGGGTTGGCGATCGCAGTATGGTTGTTATAAAAGCATAGAGAACGCTGCTGCGCATTCTCTGGTTTGTCCCTTAGTCGCCTCTTACGACACCCACGGGAAGACATGGGATGGTGAAATTCTTAACGTCCGGCACCATACGGAACGGAGTAAGGTTATACCACTTTTTAAATCCGGGGACAATAAAGACACAAATAATTATAGACCAGTGTCCGTGTTGCCGGTTTTCAGCAAGGTATTTGAAAAGATAATGCTAAATCAAATGCTCATTCATTTTAATACGAATAACATATTGCATGATAAACAGTATGGTTTCACCAAAGGACGTTGTACAACTGACGCTGGTGTCACCCTATTAAATCACATCTTTAATGCGTGGGGAGAGTCGCTGGATGCCATAGGTATCTTCTGCGACCTGTCGAAGGCGTTTGATTGCGTTAATCATGAAACATTACTTCTGAAACTTGAGCATTACGGGCTAGGTCAATCAGTGTTAAGTTTGATTAAATCTTATTTGAATGATAGACAACAATTATTTCAAATAAACGGTGTGAATTCGTCGGGGTTAAACGTGAAAATAGGGGACCTCAGGGCTCAATTTTAGGTCCTTAAACAATAAACATAAACGATTTACCCCATTTATTGGAAAAGAAACTAAACATGGTGTTATTTGCTAATGCAACTTTCTCTTCTTTAATTTTAAAATAAATAGACGTACTTGTCAGGTTGACGACGTAAATAACGCGCTACGGCAGGTTCTGGATTGGTTCACTGCCAATAATTTAGTTTTAAATGGTAATAAAACCAAGTACGTAAAATTTGCCTTGCCGAATGTCAAAAGTACTGATTGTGACATTATATTGAACAAGGAGAAGCTAGAATTCGTCGATAAAACGGTTATCCTAGGGATCGCGCTAGACTGACGGTTACAATGGGGTCCTCATTGAAAATTACTTGCAGGGCAGACTAAGTTCGGCATTTCCTTTCTAGTGAAATCGGTTTGGGGCATATCGGTTGGAGGGTTTCAAAGTCTATTACGGACATAGATAGAAACATTATTTGTGTTTTATGTATTAAAAATCGACTAGCAATACCTAGAACACATATAATAATACATAAAACGCCATGTTCAATTTTTTGTGTGCTTTGTTCAATCATGTATCAGAGATGGGGCTGTATTCGCAAAATGTATGGAAAAATGATTTTTTTTTGTCGTAAATATTTTTCGATGTTTTATTACTTATTTCCTATATTCCGCAAAAACACTTGAACGCACGGAAATTTGTTCTAGTTTCCAAACTAAACTAAACATTTCTAAACAACTCCTGATGCAGCCTGTACATTATTCAACATAATATTGCGTTCATTCTGCCAAAGAATACACTCCCATAAGATATGATGTGCAGATTGTACATATTCGCAGTCAGATGTAGAACACTGACATAAAGGCGAGGCAAAGAGCTTATAGGATAATAATTTACTTTTAAAGATACCATGCCCTGTGAGAAATTGGGCAACACAGTGATCCACCTCCAGCCACGTCCTGGCTAGCCGCACTCGAATTGATGGAAAGAATTGGTGGAGGTGTCGGCCCTTGATGGAATTATCCCACCTACATTGCCATTCCGATAAAAGTTCCTCCCAGACGTCAATATGTGGTTTAAATAATCTAAAGATTTTCTCACGGTCACTCCGCGTTAAAAAGTCCGCGTCCATTGTCTCTCGTCGCTGCACTTCAAGGTCGACCAGAAGAACTAACCATCCTGTATGCTTTGCTAAGAACAACAAAGCTAAACGCTGACTTTGAAGTGATTTACGCCGTACCGCCCCTATTGTGGCCTTATCAGCCCAAACAGGCGCCCCATAGCACATATAACCCAAGTAAGTAACCCCATAGATAGTCTTTAAAGTTAAAAACGACAGACTCCTCGTAGATTTAGTTTTTTTTTTTTTTTTTTATATATTTTATAGGCTCGCGTTTGACCACTATCTCACCTGATGGTAAGCGATGATGTGGTCGACGGTGAAGCACGCTTGCCTAGAAGTAACCTATTCACTCTTGACTTAAAGACTCCTAGATTGTAGCTATCGGGAAACACAGACTCCGGCAGGGAATTCCACTCCTTAGCTGTACGCATAATGAAAGTATTTCCAAAACGTTTAGTGCGTATGGGTGGTATGTCTACCATGTAGCGATGGCGCATCGCCGTACGTCTTGTAGTCCGATGATGAAACGGGCTTGCTGGAATTAGATCATGCAATTCCATCGCACACTCCCCGAAATGCAACCGATAAAAGACCGACAAGCTGGCAACTCGGCGACGATGTTCAAGGCTCTGGAGCTTAGACTTAACCAGTGCCTCATCGCCGATGAGCCTTTTGGCCCGCTTTTCGATCGACTCTAGTGCATCAAGCTGGTATTTGGCGGATCCGTCCCAGAGATGAGAACAGTACTCCATGCATGATCGAACTTGCGCTTGATATAAGCTGAGCAGCTGTTCTGGCGTGAAGTACCTTCTAACCTTTGCAAGGATCCCCAGCTTTTTGGCAGCCAGCTGAGCCTTTGCCTCAATGTATGGGCCAAAATTGAGAGTCGATGTCAACGTAACGCCAAGAAGCTCAAGATGGTCAGTTATTGGCACGGTCACATCTCGGAAAGTTGGAGCCGGTTGAAATTGGCTCTTTTTAGCGGAAAAAGACACGCCTGGGTTTTAGCAGCATTAAACCTGACCAGATTGGCATCGCCCCATTCGGAGACTGCCTGCAAGGACAGGTTCAAGCGCTCCACCATGGCCTCCCGCAGAGACTGGATCTGAGGTCCGGTAGCACGAGCGTTGGACATGTATCTCTCAGCAACAGTGCTGTCGTCTGCATACCCAAAGGTTTTAGCAGATCGTTAATATGCAGCAAGAATAAAGTTGCTGAGAGTACCGACCCCTGAGGGACCCCGGCATTGATATCCAATTGGTCCGACGAGCAGCCATCGATAACCACCCGAATGGACCGATCTCTCAGGAAGTCTGCAATCCAATCACACAGACCACCGGGCAAACCGAATGAAGGAAGCTTACCAATAAGGCTTTCGTGCCAGACCCTATCAAAAGCCTTCGAGATGTCGAGGGAGACGGCAAGCGCTTCCCCGTGCTTCTCGATGGCCTCACTCCAGATGTGAATGGCATACGCTAGAGGATCCCCAGTAGACCGATTTCGGCGGAAGCCGTATTGGCGGTCACTAAGGATATCGTTAGCTTCTAGGTATGCCAGGAGCTTTATATTAAGTACACGTTCCATACTCTTACAGAGTATGGAGGTTACAGATATGGGTCTGTAGTTGGCCGGGTCAGCTCGACTGCCCTTCTTGGGCACGGGCTGTACGTTAGCTTGCTTCCAAGCATTCGGCACTTTTCCAGCCTCATACGAAAGGCGGAATAGGCGTGTCAAGATCGGAGACAGTTCAGGCGCACAGGTTCTAAGAAAAATTGCTGGAATGCCATCAGGGCCGCTAGCCTTGTACACGTCGAGGTGGCTCAGCACCCTACGGACGTCCTTTTGGTGGATACGAATGTCCGACATACTCGTCTCGCATCCATCAGGAGAAGGAGGGGGCTGCGCGTCACCAGGATTCAGACGTGAAGATTCCGCAAAAAGAGAGGCAAATAAATTTGCCTTCTCCTCAGCGGAGTGTGCCAGCGACCCATCGGGTTTCAGCAGTGGTGGTAGTGAGGGACGGCAAAAGTTCGACTCGACCGACTTAGCCAGGGACCAAAACGCTTTACTTCCTGCTGGGTAAGAAGCAAGTATTCGGCCAATGTGATCGAACCGAGCCCTTCGCAACACCAGCTTGCAGGACTTGGCAGCCCTGTTGAAGGCCTTCTTCTTCTGAGCCACGTCACTCGCCTTGCGCGATCGAGCTCCGACCCAAGCCAGGTACGCCTCATGTTTAAGCGCGTCAGCGCGCCTACATTCGGCGCCAAACCATGGCCGGTCAACGCTGGACATTGTTACGTCAGAGAACGGAATGTAGTACTCCATTCCCCGACGCAACACATCGGTCACGGCGTCTGCACACGACGATGGATCAGTCGAAAAAAAGCAAGTAGGCTGCCAAGGATAGCATGCGAAGAATGATCGCATACCATCCCAATCTGCCGACTTGTACCGCCAAACCCGCCGGGTGCCTCTTGGGCTGGGATCGGGCGGGGAATAGACGGACACAGACTTCACCAGATAGTGGTCGGAACTACCCAAAGGTGAAGCTATCGATACAGAGTATAGATATTCACGTTAAGGCATAGAAGTTCTTTTTTGCTTTTTCACCGACTATTTTAATATGACCTATAAATGCAAAATTCCTCTCTAAATGCTGTTCCATTGTTGTTGAATTAGGTAATTTACCTACACATACTTAAACTCACGCCTTTTTTACATGGGGTAGGCAGATATATAGAACGTCTCCTGCTGTGATCCTTAAATACTTTTTATGCTTCACTCACATTCATACATCTAGTCATACACACACGCCCCGGTTATGAGTACTGCGCACCTGGCCTTTCTGAAACACATCACCAATAAGGTCCATGTATGTCTTTCTAGGGCGTCCCCTTCTGGCTTTTCCATTCACGTCTGCTCTGTTATAATTCATTTATTTTAAATTAATTTTCTTGAAATTGTGAATACCACCTTGTCTCGTATTGGACATAAATTAAACCCTCGGATAGTTTAATACTTGTATTTCGACACAAAATTGTTTTTTTTACAATAATTTTAGTGGAGCGATCAACGTTGTGAACTTTGTGCAAAAATGAATTTATTAAAAAAGTAATGTGGGGTATCTTAGAAACACTATGGAAAAAAGTAAACTCCTGACACTTTACTGCGTCTCATATGATCTACGCTTGTTGCTATGAACGTAGCACTAGGCGCCAACATCCTCCCGCCGTTGAAATCTTCAGTTTTCAACCCTATATTTTATCTGAGCAAGGCAGAGGGCAGAGGCGAACTAAAGGACGTCGTACAACTCCCCGTTGGGTCTTCACATCAGCAACTCGAGAAACTCCGTCTGATCCAGGAAACGATTTCTGCACCCGTCCCAGTCTCCAACACAGAGGCGGCGTATTGTCCTCCTTCAGAAGGACTAAATCACCCATGTTCAGGCTTGACTTATCGGTTCTCCACTTGCTCCGTTGCTGTAAGTCAGCGATATATTCACGCTGCCACCGACGCCAAAAATGTTGATGAATTTGCTGTATTCGTTGGTAGCGTTGTAGATTGTTGGAGTTGCGGTCTTCTAAGGCAGGTGATGGAAGAGCAGTAAGTGGCCGGCCAATAAGAAAGTGACCAGGGGTGAGGCAAAGAAGGTCATCAGGAGAGGAGGATAATGGGCATAGCGGACGACTATTCAGGATGGATTCTACATGTGCAAAAAGGGTAGACAACTCTTCAAAAGTTAAATGGGAATTGCCCATCACACGTTTGATATGGTACTTAGCCGATTTCACACCGGCCTCCCAAATTCCAACAAAATCAGGGGCGTAAGAAGGTGAAAAAATAAAATGATCCCTTCCCCGCTTGCAAAATCAGAAAGAGAGTCCGCGTTAAGGACGCTGTTACATTTTAGACGAACTCAAATTTAGGTATCTAGTCGCACACAGCAACATTACGCTTACGCACACATTGAAAATACTGAGCGCTGGATTTTATACATCACTGAAATAATCTTGGTCCTTGATATTATTTTTTAATTTTATTGGAGTTGATTCAGGAAGGTTAGTTGGCACTTTGAAAATGCATTTGGTAACTGTTACAAACCGTCGTCGTAAAAAGTAGGTTATTATTTTCAACCGACTTTAAAACAAGGAGATGCTCTATCTATTCGGCCAAACTACTCATCCGATACTTATCGGGTTTTCATCGATAAATGTATGTGGTGGTATTTTCAGGGAAGGTTTTATTGTATAATATATTAGGATCTGATAAAGATCTTCGGAGATAGACAATGGAACTCTTTAATAACAAACAGCAAATGACCTGCGATTACTGTGATCGTATCTTTATGTTTTGTTTTAACCATACCATAATATATCACCACGCTTGTATGGTTTTAGGGGGTAAACAGATGTATGTATTATACCCAATATGGGGTACCCTTTTATTTTATTATTCACTTTGTTGTAGTAAGTAGGTATTTAAAAAAAAAACGCTGCGTGAAATAAGTAGATACCTAAAACTAATTAATTTCCGGTCACAAGGATTAAAAAATGACTTGAACATTTTTCATTATATGGAATATATTAAATATTATTATCACATCATCAGTCACTATTAATGTTCCCACTGCTGAGACACAGGCCTCCTCTCTGTGAGAGGGAATGGGCTGTAACCAACAACGCGGGCCCAGTGCGGGTTGGTGGATGCACATATCTTCGAATATTTGGTTCTAGGACATGCCGGTTTCCTCACGATGTTTCCTTCACCGTTTTGAGAGCAGTGGTGAAGAAAAAATTTACACAAAGTAAAGCGTCTGCTTGGACTCGAACCCACGACCTACAACTTGTAAGTCAAGTTAATGACATACTACCCAAAAACCATGAAAATGACACCCATGACGAAAAGATGTAAAATTTTCGTCGGCGCCAACTTGTATTTTGGTTTTGACCCCGTATTCGATATAAGCGTCCCCAAAATCCATATAAATGACATCCATGACGAAAATTTGTATAATTTTTGTCGGCACCATCTTGTATTTTGGTTTTGACCCCATATTCAATATAAGCGACCCCAAAAACCATGACAAAGACACCCGTGACGAAAACATGTCAAATTTTAGTCGGCGCCATCTTGTATTTTGGTTTTGACCCCGTATTCGATATACGCGACCCCAAAATCCATGAAAATTTGACCCATGTCGAAAAGCGGCCAAATTTTAGTCGGCGCCATCTTGGATTTTGGTTTTGACCCCAAATTCGATATAAGCGACCCCAAAAACTATGACAATGACACCCATGACGAAAAGATGACAAATTTTAGTCGGCGCCATCTTGTATTTTGGTTTTGATCCCATATTCGATATAAGCGACCCCAATAACCATGAAAATGACACCCATGTCGAAAAGCGGCCAAATTTTCGTCGGCGCCATTTTGTATTTTGGTTTTGGCCCCGTATTTGTCATACATACATACATACAAACCGGTTAAAATCATAAATCTCCTCCCACCCATCCACTTCTAAACTTCCCCGTCGGCAGATTACCCTTACCCATCCAAATCCTAACCTTACTCAGAGCTGTTTAAACCCACCCATCCATTTCTCAACCTTGTCAACAACTGCTTAACACCAACTATTCAAATCCCGATCTTACCCAAAATAATTTCTAAATAAATTCTAATAATAATAGGAAACTCAAAAATACGGCATACGTCCGATAAAATATCAACTCCTTTCGATCACGACGAGGCCGGTAGTCACACGCATGCACACTACAATATTTTCTATTACTTTTATCGTATTTATTTCCTGCGAGAAAGCGATACGCCCGTCCTTCCACGAGCGCTTCTGAGCGCGGAATGAGGAGCTGCGTGTACAGAATGTATGAAGAAGTCGGCAAGTGATTTTATTTTAGCTAATAATAAAAAAATATAATTATTTAGGTAAAAAATAATTAGCTGTACCTATAAAGGGCTATATATACCGCAATTTTTTATAATTTTGAAGATAAAATATGCTGTAAATTTACCTAAACTGGAACCTATTCGGACCCTACTTTTTTTAATTTTTTGCGATTATTGTGATGGGCAAAACGTATTTGTGCGAACATTTTGTATGATGTCATACAATTTTTCTGATGACCATCTGGAGCTGAATATATTATCTTTAAATTAAGACCATGATATCTTCACATCGGTTATTGCTTATATATTAAAATGGTACCTCAAAAGTACTGTTATTTGTAGAATAATGTAATAGCGTCCTTAATTTTAAAAATAGTATTTAGTTCCTTAGCACCAGATACAAAATTGCGACCATTATGACAAAATACTTCCATTGGCCTTGCACGTCGTGAAACAAACCGTCGAAAGGTAAGAATAAACGCGTCTTTTGTTAAACCACTTACAGCTTCAAGGTGTATACATTTATACGTTAAACATACAAAAAGACAAAGATAGCCTTTAACAAATTTCGAACCACGTCCCTTCCTATTCAAAATAAAAAACGGACCAGCGAAGTCTATGCCTACAGTAGTGAATGGGAAGTTTGGCGTGACCCTTTGGGAAGGTAAATCACCCATTATAGGTTCCAACGGCTTAGCTTGAAACCGCCGACACTTGACGCAATGACGAACAGTTTGTCTAGCGAGACGTCTGCCATTAATAGGCCAAAATATGTAATCTCTAATAATGCCCAGCAGCAACTGTGGGCCAGCATGTAAATTACTAATATGTTCATATTGAAATATTAATTTCGTGAGATGATGAGATGCATCAAGCAACACAGGGTGTTTTTTATCATGATGATATTTTGAGGAATCAATACGACCGCCTACTCGAATTAATTTGTCATTTGGGCAATAAAAAGGAGTCAATGATAAACAATTTGATTTAGATTATAATGAAGGGCCGTTGGCTAGTGTTTTGTATTCGCTTGGGAAAGACTGTTCCTGTGCCAAACGACACAATTTAATAAATGACTCATGTAGCTCATTTGTTTTTAAAGAACCTGTAACTATAGATTTTTTGTAAGACTTTAATTTTAAATTATTATTATATCGTATCGCGTATGCAAATATTCGTTTTAATTGATCGTAAGTATCAGTTTTGAAAATTGATAAAGTATTCTGTTGAGGTTTCTAAGTTAACAATAGCAGAATTTTGTTTGATTTCCGGTAAGTCATTCACATTAACTTCATTGTTATTTAAAACAGGCCATGTGTCTTCCGATTGCAATAAATATTGTGGACCTGACCACCAGAACAAATTGTCTATGATAAGATTGGGGCTGACCCCCCTAGATATGAGATCAGCTGGATTAACTGATGTTGGAACGTGACGCCAAGAATTTACGTCTGTCAGCTCACAAATTTCTGAAACTCTATTTGCAACAAAAGTTTTAAGATTCTTAAAACTCGGATGAAGCCATGCCAGGACAATACTGGAATCACTCCAATAAACCTCACTATTTACCTTATATCGCAAGGAATCTCTGACCGCCTTACACAATCTAGCTGCCAAGAGCGCAGCACAAAGCTCCAAGCGCGGGATTGTAGTAGGTTTAGTAGGTGCAATCTTGGATTTAGCACACAACAATTTTACAGTGACTTCATTAGCAGAGTTTACTGATCCTGCATAAATACAAGCTCCATACGCACTTTGGGAAGCGTCACAAAAACTGTGCAGTTCTATAAATATTGGCTCATCACAGAGTACATGCCTTGGAATTTTTATGTTCCCAAGTGCGGATAAAGAATCAGTAAACTTAGCCCAGGTCGAAGCAATATTTTCAGGAATTGGTTCATCCCAGCCTAATTTCTCCAGCCAAAGCTGTTGTAATATAACCTTTGTTTGCATTACACACGGACTGAGCAAACCCAAGGGGTCGAAAATTTTAAATAAATTAGATAATATTGAACGCTTAGTTGGTCGATTGCTATCCAACTGAACTGGAAATTGTATTGGAAAATGTAGTGTATCCGTCGTTGGAGCCCAGCCCAAACCCAGGGTGCTAGAGGACTCACTGAGTGTTAAGCGTTCATTAACATCCAAAGAACATGAGTCAAAAATGCTAGTTAAATTAGTTTTAAGTTTTCTTAGATTAAAGCAACCTAATTTAAGTGCTGCAGTGACCTCCTGAAGAATATGTTTTCGTTTGTGTTCACTGTCACTCGAAGTTATCATGTCATCGACATAAAAATCGTGCTGAATTACCTTTTTAATGGTTTCATCTGGATTTTCTTCGCCAAGCTGCCACAGACAACGTGTACTTAAATAGCTGGAACTTGCCATTCCGTAAGTTACAGTATTTAGTCTTAGCGTTTTGATAGGTTGGGACTCATCTTCTCTCCACAGTATGAGCTGGAGATTTCGGTCCTCCTCATTAATTTGCACCTGGCGATACATTTTCTCTAGATCGCCGGTCAGGAGGTATTTGTGTTGTCTAGCCCGTACTAGAATGGAGAATAGAGAGTCCTGCATATTTTGACCTATCATAAGAATATCATTAATTGACAATCCAGATGAAGTAGGAGCTGATCCATCAAAAACAACACGAATTTTAGTGGATTCGCTGCTTTCTTTAAACACGGCGTGATGACACAAGAAATATGATATATTGGGTTTTAATATATCAGACTGTGAGAGATGACCTAACTGTTCATACTCTCTTATAAAGTTGACGTATTGTGATTTAAGTTGTGGGTTCCTTCGGAATCTTTTCTCTAAACTATGAAAGCGTTTTTTTGCTAGTGTATATGATTCGCCCAGACAATTAGGTGAATCTATTAGTGGTAACCGAACAGAAAATCTGCCGGTATTTAATCGTGTCATATGAGTTGAAAAATGTTTTTCACATAATCTTTCAACGTGACTCAATGGCGATTTTAATGGAACTTCCTCAAGCTCCCAAAACCTTGATATTTCTACATTAAAGTCATTGTCCGATTCAACTGAACTCAGAGAATGATGACGTTGAATATTGGATATATTATTTAAATCGTTTATTTTGATTGGGCCTGAAACGAGCCAACCAAATTGGGAATTTCTTAAAGTGGGATTATTAGGGCCTAGAGAACGCTCGCAGCCAAGAATATCCCAAAACAAATCAGCTCCGATGAGTAGGTCTACAGTGGAGGATTGATTAAAACTAGGGTCAGCAAGGTGTACCTCAGTAGGTATTTGCAGTTGCTGAGTGATTATTGTGTATCTGGGCATGTTACTTGTTAATTCCAGTAATATTAGAAAAGTTGTTGTGACGTGAAACGGTTTAATTAATGATTTTAACTGCGCCACACAAATCTCGGTAACTTTACTATTGACATGATTGCCGATGCCGACAATGTTAATATAATTGTTAAATAATGAATTACCTGATAAAAATAATTTGTCTCTAAGTGACTGCGTCATAAAGGACGATTGACTGCCGCAATCTAACAAGGCACGTACTTGTTCTGTTTTATTTGTTGTAGATTTACACACCTCAACTAAGGCGGTAGATAGTAGAATATGTTTTGAACCCTGTGTAGTATGATTAGCTATCGTTCCACATGATGATGTGATAGCTGCGGCAGGGGTCGTGGTACCTGCAGCAGGGGTTTTGGAACTTACAGCAGAGGTTTCGGTTACTACCGGAATGTGTAAAAGAGCGTTGTGCTTCTTCTTACATTCCCGACAAGGTCTGAGATAGCAGTGTAATGTGCCCGGACCTTAAGCAATTCGAACAAAGATTTAATTTATTAACTTCAGTTATACGATCTTCCACACTCTTGGCCTTAAAAATAGGATAATCGTAGATTCTATGTTCGCCCTTACAAACAACGCAACCTGAAGAAGATGAAGAATTACTTTCACAAGCAGACTGACAAACTGATTGGAATGTAGTAGATTTATTATGCTGACGTTCGGCCTTACTGTTGGTACCGTTAGACGATGTAGAAGCCGATCTCTTATTATTATTATGGCTTGATGAAGAGTGGTTTAGAGACACAAGGACATCTGCACGATCAATTAGAAATTTATTAAACTGTTGTAAATCAGGTATTAAATCAGCCAAAGTGCCACGCCATTCTTCCCACTTGGTAAGTGTACGGTTATCTAGCTTAGAACACAGTATATGTATTAATAAAACGTCCCAATTATCAACATGTAGCCCCAAGCCAGACAACGCTCTCAGGTTCTTGGTAACGTGGTCCACTAAAAAGCGAAGTGATTTATCTGACTTCCGAGATATTGGATGTATGTTTAACAAAGATGACAAATGATGGCTTATTAACTGTTGCTTGTTATCATATCGGTCACATAGCAATTTCCAGGCAACACTGTAATTAGAATTGGAGACTTTTAAGTTACTCACTATTCTAGCTGCATCTCCCTCCAAATAAGATAATAGATAATGAAATTTATTTATAGGTGCAATGCGCTCGTTATTATGTATGACTGACTTAAATGTGTCACGAAATTCAAGCCAACGGAAGAATGTTCCGTTAAATTTAGCTATTTTTATCTGCGGCAGTTTGAACCCTACTCCGTGATTGTCAGCATTCAAATGAGCAGCTGAACAATAGCTAGAATTGAGCATGTTGCCAGATTCATCGTGGCGGTTATTAGACTGATGATCTTAAATGAAAGTATGAGCATTCGCAATGTTTCTTATAAACAATTGTTCAATATCATCCCTTTCATCAATCTCGACTGATAAATTACTCGAATTTAATATCTCAATTTGATTCTGCTAGTCATCGAACCGAACGGACAGTGACTCAAATTTACTAAGCTTAAGTTTAAGCTCGGCTAATTCAATGCGTGTAACAGAATCCTTTGGCAAAAGACTCGATAAATAATTCCTAAACTTAGTAATTTGGCCCTTTATTGAACTACGCTTAACAATGAGATCTTGTAATTCTTGCACAGAACCGTCATCCTTTCCCATTGTAATAATGAACAAAGTAAATAAAAGAAATGTGTATTTTTAGTAATAAAACATAAACAGGAAAACTATGCAAGAATACGATGAACTATTATAAAATATTTATCTTACGTCCCTCTTCCTGTGTCACCTGTGGTCTGGGAGTACCGGTGTTGAACCCGACAGTAGGTACTTCGTGGATGAGGCTTGACTATATTGCAGGCCCCGGCCGTCGCAAATGACGTCACCGTCCCTGGAATGTTCGGCGAAACAATCTTAGTAACTTGCAAAAAATATGATTATTTGCCTAGGCTTGAATTTAGTTGATAATAATAGATAATACTGGTAGATACTTGCAGCTGTGATAGATACAATGTATCTTGTAAAATAAGTAGGTCGTTCAAACTAGTAAGAATTGACGTAGGTAGGTACCTACTCGGTCAAACAATATAAATCAATGAATTATTAACTATGTGTAGATATTTATTTTAGAAATTAATCGCTGCTTATTTAGTAATTTATGCACCTATCTGTATGAAATAAGCACATGTAAAATCACGGGGTTTATGAATTATGAAGGATCAGCACAGACAAAACGTAGGTAGATATGTGTGAGGAAGAAAAGGAAAGGTCACTTAGCTGCGTTGGCCAGGCTGCTGTACGGCGACTTCGGTTGATATCAGTCTAGACCGTAAATCAGGTGTAGGCTGCAACGGCTGAACCTCCAAATACTCCAAAATATCGTTTCTTGATGTAGCAGATCTGCAGCTTAGTTGGTCAAGCTGACCGGGCTTCGTAATTCTTGATAGTTTTTTCGTTTTGCGGAAGGTCCTGTCACGGTCGCCAGATTTTATGTCTCGTATTGGACATAAATGAAACCCTCGGATAGTTTAATACTCAATGATATTCAAATAAACAGATATGTTATAAGCGTGCGCATTGTGAAGATTCAAATAGGAGACAATTGTAGCCTTTAGTCTTTAGTTTATGTCACGCATGGCAAAGAGCGATACGCTTTGTTGAAACAAAAACAAAATTAAAAAAATACCATCGTGAGTATTTAGAAAGTGTACCAATTATAATACCAAATTACATAAAACAGAAGGGATCTCATACCATATGTAAGTACGCAATACACCTCAATTTACTAATTTATTTCAATTTTTTTTCCTAATTCTGATATTTGGAGGTTACAAAAAGAAAAAACATTGGTGGTCAGAATAATGTTTGTTTACATTCACACGCAAGTGGCAAACACTAGCTGTCTCTTTTTTCTTGTTGGTTTTATCAAGCCATCCCTTTCGACTTGTAGTGAAATGTCAGATGAATGAAAAGTGTGTATGTGTGCTGCCGCGCTGCTGCGCGGAACACTTTTTGCAATTGTTTTGTGAGTGTATAACGTATCTGTTTATTTGAATATCATTGTTAATACTTGTATTTCGACACAAAATAGGTTTTTTACAATAATTTTAGTGGAGCGATCAACGTTGCCCAGTGGCCCAGTGGTATCGGCCGCGACTTACAAGTTGTAGGTCGTGGGTTCGAGCCCTGGCCCTGGCGCTTTACTTTGTGTAAATTATTTCATCACCACTGCTCTCAAAACGGTGAAGGAAAACATCGTGAGGAAACCGGCATGTCCTAGAACCAAAATTCGAAGACATGTGACATCCACCAACCCGCACTGGGCCCGCGTGGTGGATTACGGCCCATTCCCTCACACATAGAGGAGGCCTGTGTCCCAGCAGTGGGAACATTAATAGGCTGATGATGTATGATGATGATGATGATCAACGTTGTGAACTTTGTGCAAAAATTAATATAATAAAAAAGTAATGTGGGGTATCTTAGAAACACTATGGAAAAAAGTAAACTCCTGACTCTTTACTGCGTCTCATATGATCTACGCTTGTTGCTATGAACGTAGCACTAGGCGCCAACACACCTAATAATTACCTTTGCCTATAGGGACACTTCAAACACTAATGTATGTATTTCTCACTGTAACACTGTTAAAGCAAAATAAATTATTAAATTAAAATTATTAGCCGATTCGGCGATCTGGACGGTCAACTAGTTGGATAAAATGACGAGCGTCAGAGAGAGTGTCAGCGAGAGTGTCACGGCGGTGGTTCAGTTCTTAGCGTGATATAATATTATCTCTGGGATATTTAAAAAGTTAAATAAGATTACTCGTACAATATTTCAGTATTTAATTTTATTTTTGAAACGCACACTTTTTAGTGGCTGTAACTTTGGTGGCTTATTGCCGAACTGACAAGAGAAAAGCATAGCAATAACAATTTACTGAAGTCTACAACGCGAGCTCTATTTTCTGTGAACTCCCCTGCTAAGCGGATTCCCTTGGCGTACATTCCGTATCTCGCGTAGTAAGAGTCCCAGAAAGTCATGCGTTCCTCGAAGGGCCGGCCACTGTGGAGGACTAAGTTTGTATCTATTTGTAGGTAGCGGTTCTGTTCTGGTGTTACCGGTGTCCACTTCACTGGGAGGAGTTCTGATGTCTCTGGAGAAGGATCCCTGAAAAATGAAAGTTATTAGAGCAGTAGCCATTACGGGGACTTAATTCGCGCACTTTCCTTACTAACATTACATTATATCATCATCAATTTAATGTAACCAAAGTAAAGTAATTCAAATTCATTTTTTTTTTATTTATTTAACGTGCACAGTTATAACATGATGACAAGCACAGTGTGCTAAGAAATTAAAACTAAATTAAGAAGTAAAGTAAAGTTCATTTTATTTGCATAGATTGTAGGTACCTACATGACATAAGGAATAAAAATAAACAATTGTTATCCTTGTACAATCTACCAGATTACGCATGCAAACATTAATGAATTTAGTAGGTAGTCAAAAAACTAGTTTCATAAAACAGCCTTTGACTAAGTGGATCACAATATCTTGTTGAATAAATTAGAAGCTTACGGAATAAGAGGTAATGTTTTACAACTTATTAAGTCATATTTAACAAACCGGAAACAATATGTGGAAATATCGCAAGTAGACCCAAAAACAAAGAAAGAAAGGGTATATTGGTCTCGTAATAGAACTAACGCATATGATGTGTCACAAGGGAGCGTGCTTGGCCCTCCTCTGTTTATACTATACATAAACGATCTGCCAAAAGTTACGAAACTCCATATGACACTGTTTGCCGACGACAGCACAATTACCATTAAATGTAAAGACAAAGAAAATTATAATAATGATGTTACTAATACTGTACATTCAATAAAAACATGGCTTAATAACAACAACCTTATGATTAAAATTGACAAAACAAAATTAATGACATTCAACCAACGCAATAATATGACTATAAATATTGAAAACAATACAATAAATCAAATGCGCACTTCTAAATTCCTAGGCTTAACTATAGACCAGCGTCTAGATTGGAAGGCACACACGTTAGATTTGGCGAAGAGACTCAGCAAGTCGGCGTATGCATTGTATAGACTAACGCCATCGTTACTGCATACCATGCTATGGCTGGTTCAGTAATAAGATATGGGGTTATTTTTTGGGGAAACTCAACGAATAGGGAACTTATATTTAAAGTCCAAAAAAAGTGCATCAGAGCAATGTTTGGTTTAAAATGCATAGACACCTGCAAACATTTCTTTAATAAATACAATACCCTATATGTTCATATTTGAAATTGCAATATTTGTGAAAACCAGCCCAAATCTATTCCCCAAGTTATCAGGAGGAAATAACCGAAGTCGATGACACATTAATATGTTGTGCCCGAGACAATGCAAAACAGCACTGATGCGATATAGTGTTCTTTGCATGGTGCCAGTAATATACGACCATATACCAGAATCAATTAAAATGTTAAGTATTAACCTATTTAAAAAACATCTTAAGAACTTTCTAGTAAGTAGATCCTATTATAATATATTAGAATTTCTGGAGGAAAGAATATTGATTAAATTTTAAGTGTTGACATGTATGTTTATTTTTTTTTACTGAAATATTGTTTTGACATCCAATTTGTGTACTGATTGTCACTTGTTTATTTATATGACTAAATATGATTGTATCTTTGACATTTTCTATTTTTTTTATGCTTTATTGACTTCTGTTTAATTGTTTTTACTTCTTGACATTATTAATTGTATTATTTGACATCTAAAAATCAACAAAAATATTTTTGTTTTAATTAATTGATAATTTACTATTTGAAATCAAAACTTATCAATGGACATCTCATTTTTAAAGTTAATTTATTATTTGACATCTAATTTTTAGTGACATTTTAATTGATTGACAATTTATTTATGCATCTATTGTTTTCTATAAACTATAAAGTAACGTATATTTGTAAAGGCTACTAATGGCTCGTCATATGATTTTGTATCTAATGATTTAATGTAGCACTTGTTGATTCACTGTTATTTTTCATTGAAAATTTGCAAATGATATTTGTACGCTTCACGGCAAAACATAAAGAATCTACGTAATATTATAACAACTCACACACCATGTACTACCTATGTTTACAAATAAAGATTCTGATTTCTGATTCAAAATTCAAAATTATGAATAACAGGGACATACACAAAACGAATACAATTTAATAAGTTGGTATGTCGTCAAATTGTATAAAATATATTATGATTATATTAAATTAGAAATTTATATTTGAATAAATTTTAGTCATTGTCATTTAGAAAATCGTTAATAGAGTAGTAATACTTTTCAACCAAGATAGGGATGCTGATTTCCTTACGACGCTTTCCTGCACCGATTTAGAGCAGTGGTGATGAAATAATTTACACAAAGTAATGCCTGAGTTCGAACCAAAGACCTACAACTTGTAAGTCGCAGCCGTTACCACTGGGCACCACTGTTCTGCTCTCACGCTAAATTTAATAAAATCATAGACTTTGACGATTTTTTATAAGTCGTTTGATTTAGGGCAAGTCCACAATTTCTTCGTCAGATTTACCCAATTAGTCATATTACCAATCCGATTAATTAGAAAGTAACTGACATTCAAGAAAAGTTTCCATTTTGGAGCTACGTCACGCACATCTGGAATCATTTTGGATTTTGATCTGAAAGTGGACTATGACCAAAGAGCTCCTATCTGAAACTTTTTAGATTTATTCTCGCTGTTGTCTCAGCAATCCGCAACTACTCAGCTATTACTACTACCTGAATATACCTACTTACCTACAAGCTCAAAATCCTGTCAGCTATGGTAGTAGAATTCTAAACTCTCCTCAGATAATATAATATCACAGTATATCTCAAAACCACGTACCCGTATTTTGCAAAATTCGTCCATAATAGTGTCATTCTATCGATAATGAGTTGATCTTCTTCTGTTATATTCCCAAAGTCCCATCTTGTCAGAAAAAAGCTAAACAAATAGCCCAACTCATCGCCATGTATGGAGCCAGCAGAGGTTATATTTTGACGAATTTTCATGTTATTTCGTTTTCCATCGTATGAAAACAAATATTTGTAGACAGTACATTTATTTTGTACGTAATATCTTACAGTTCTCTCCATTGGGTAATTAAAAGCTAAATCTGATGCGAAGTCAACGATATTAACTTTTACATTTTCGAGATATAAGCGTTTTACTGCGTCAATGGCATCTGCTTTATCCGCCATTTTGTTAACGGAAAAGCTTTTGTTTAATTCTGCAACAAAGTCGAAAGTGCCGTAACTGTCTGCTCTAGGATAGAAATAAAGCATTTCAATCGTTGTTCCACCAATCATCATTCTTATATTTTGCAAGTTCCTCATACTCGGTGTTTTAGTAATAAATTCTCCATCGATACAGGGCCGGAAATCGTAAAATTTCGTGATGTTAATCACCGTATGTGTGTCTATGGCAGATATAAATTGAATGAAACGTTCGACGTCGATATTCTCGGTATCAAGACCGACGTCCTTGACGAATGCTGAAATGTCAGCTGTGGCTTGGTATGATACAGCCACTCCACTTTGCAGAATCACTTTATTGAATAAGATGTCTTCGTTAAATAATAAGTGGAAGTGAACATACATGGATCCGGAGCTGTGTCCAAACAGTAGAATGTTGTCAGGATCTCCTTGAAAACTGACGATGTTCTTTTTGATCCATCTAAAAGCTAAATTCTGGTCTGTCAACGCTTGGTTAGTGTACTCAGTGTTAGGTAAGCAGAGGTGTCCGTACGGACCTAATCTGTAGTCGACAGTGACGACAATGACGTCATAATCCAGTAAATCAACTGGGAAGTGTGAAATAGCCATCCCGCTACCTTCCACGACATCTCCGCCGTGAATGTAGACCATTACCGGCAACGTATGTCCTGGCTTAATATCGTTTGGCTTGTAAACGTTCAGTCGCAAGCATTGGATCCGACCTCTGATCTCCCCTTGGTCATAGTGGGGACAAGATGTTAAGTCGATAACTTTATCACGCGGAATTTTCAAGTATGGATGAGGTTTGGCATTCTGGAAAAAGATATGAATTACATTTTACCTGGCATTATAATAATCTATAATAATATTAAAAACCTGAAGAGTTTGTTTGTTTGTTTGAACGCGCTAATCTCAGGCACTACTGGTTGGAATTGAAAAAATATTTTTGTGTTAGGTAGTCCATTAATCGAGGAAGGTTATGGGCTATATAAAATCACGCTACGACCTTCGACTGCACAGCATGATTTTCATCTTGTTTACGTCTTTTTAGTTCACTTCTTAAGCAGTCGGGTTTAATGATTTTTTGAATTAATTCAAAAACTGCTTCTGTCCATGTATACGAACAATTTTCTTTAAGGACATAATAGGCATTACCAAAAAAAATTAAAATTTCAACTGTACAGCCTGGTGACAGACTGACAGACAGACAGACGGACCGCGGAGTCTTAGTAATAGGCTCCCGTTTTTACCACTGGGTACGGAACCCTAAAAAAGGAAGCCATCAATTAAGGGAGCATTGAGTCCTGCGTTTTGTCATATTTGGCATTTCTAGTATTTCTAGTATTTTTTATATATTTACTGCTGAGCAAAGGTCACCCCTATTATTCGTCTTTCATTCTTCTCGGTGGATTTTTTTTTTGATATAAGGGAATTTTTATTAAGTACCTCTTAATTAATTAAAATTCCCTTAAATCAGGCAAAAACTTCTTAACTTACTAATATTATAAATGCGAATGTTTGGATGGTTGGATGTAAGTTTCTTACTCAATCACGCCATAACGGCTGAACGGATCTGGATGGAATTTAGCACAGAGATAGATCATATAAGTACTTTTCATCCCATTATAATGCTCCCTTGGGATAAGATGCTCAGATTCTTTCGTTTTTATATAATGTGCTCTTTGGGCAGGCCACATCTGCCGTATGTCGCAACAGAATTGGGCAAAAGTAACCACTGACTGGATTCCGAATAACAGGAACCGGCGACGCGGTAGGCCCAGAAAGAGATGGCGTGACGAATTAGACGTATATCGGATCGACTGGCCAGATATAGCTAGGGATAGGGAAAAATGGAAAGACGGAAGGGAGGCCTTTGCCCTGCAGTGGGACATAACAGGCTCATAATAATAATACAGGACTATTGTTGCCAATAAGCCTGACATAGTGGTGATAGACCGATTAGAGCTTCGCGCAATGATTGTTGATATAGCGGTCCCCCATGACGAGAACCTCGTGAAGGCTGAGAGAGATAAGAAAAGTAAGTATCTTGATCTAGCTCGCGAGGTTGTCGACATGTGGGATGTGAATACAGCAGTCATTGTGCCGATAGTCGTGACGGCCAATGGCATAATAGCCAAGAGCCTCGACGAACATCTGAGGAGGCTCTCGTTGGGCAGCTGGATCAAGGGCGTGATCCAGAAAGCGGTACTCCTGGACACGGCGCGTATCGTTAGGAGGTTCCTCTCTTAGCAGCCTTAACCACCGGTAGCTTGGACCTTGTTCCCGATACCGGTGGGCTACTATTTTTTATATTTTTACATGTATTTTTATTTTATTTTTATAAGCTTATATTTAAAAATGTAAAAAAAATATGTACAATAATTAAATAAAGGAAATAATAATAATAATGTGCTCTTCACTCGTTCCACCGCTCTTTATCTTAAGAAACGTTTTCAGTTCTCTGCGATTCCCAAACAAAATTTCTTAGGTCATCAGATAACTTAAGACATCAAATACCAATGCATGCCACGAGTATTCTGTTTTTTTTTTCTTCCTTTATTGTCCAGGCTACTCGTCTGTGGAATGCCTTGCCAGTCCCAATCAAACGCACCCAATCGTTGTCAGTGTTCAAAAGACTCGTGAGGGAGCATTACCTATCGCTGTGTTTGTGAATTTATTGTCATCAATTTATTTATTGCCATTATATTTTAGTATTTATGTATATATTAAATAGCATATGTTTGTATCTGCATATCTTTTATGATATATGATTTTTTTAACACTAATCAACAATCACCAATAACAGCCCCACTTCGTGTCCAGTGTCCATACCAGGCGGAGTAGTGATTTAAACCCCCGCCGGAAAAAGAGAGGTGTTATAAGTTTGATGTGTGTTGCTGTGTATCTGTGTGTCTGTCTGTGGCATCATAGCGCCTATAGTGCTTGCACATGCTGAGATAGGAGCCTTTTTGGTCTCGCACGGGGTTTTTATTTTATTATTGTTTAATTGTATGCTTATTTCTCGTGTCTCCTGTGCGGGTCACAAATAAATATTTTTCTTTCTTTCTTTCTTTTCTTTCTTAAACGGATGAACCGATTTCAATTTTTTTTTGTTTGAAAGGTGATTTTGTCGATAGTGTTCTTAGCTAAGTTTGAATAAAATCGGTTCAGCCGTTCAAAAGTTATGGGCGTTTTACTGTTTGAATCGGGGTGTTTTCGCAAGATAAATGTGTCGGGGTTGTTTTAAATTTTGAAATGCTACTTTTATGTTTCCTTTATAAATGTAACTTATGGTGTACAATAAATATAAAGATAAAGAAAACACTTTTCACGAAGGCGGAGCCACTGGCAGATGCTAGTCAAATATATTTGTAAAGACCTACTTACCCCAAACGGATTTCTTTCATCTATTAAGCCATAAGGAATGCCGAGGAACATTGTATAGTTTTGCTTGACAATCCCATTTACTTGCCCAAATTCAGCTTCCAGCATTATTACTGATTGCCCAAGCACGTAGCCATTCAGTGATAATATTAGGAGCAAGCAAAATACGTTGACAGACATGTTTATACACTTTTTACGAGTGAAAGATTCTGTAATTTAGCGAGAATAACAGAAACAGTTCGAAAATTAAAAATTACCGCGATGGTGGCACTCACAAATTCACAATAACGCACCAACTGTGTGTGGCTTGAGATGACTTGTGGACAGCTGCAACAATTACGTTTGTGTGGGACTACTTTAGGAGTAGCGCACATACAGAGGATTAGCTTCACTGCTCGAGCAAATGCCGCCTAGCCCATTCCATAATCGGACTACAAGACGTACTGCGATGCGTAAAATTTAATTGTGATTTTGTGTGTTGTGCTGTGTCTTTTGTGTGCACTAAATAAAATTTTTTCTATCTTTCTATCGGTATTAGCGGGCATCTCACAAAATACGCACAAAATGTTTTGGGAATAACATAACGTAACATAAATATTTATTTCTCTTCCACAAAGGTGTTTACAAACTATTACATAAAAGTGCAACATTATTTGATTAATACAACATACATTACACTACATACTTTACTGTTGAATACAGGCACGCGAATCACGAAGCCAACAGCCGAACACTGGGGCTTAGGTTTAGATTATTATTATTATTATTAGATATTAGATTGTTCTTTAGAGATACTAGTTCCTGTCTGACAGGTGGCAAGGGATACTTAGTACACGAATTACTCACCTTGATTCCCGCGAGGGAACCCTGGGGTCGTTCAATCCGTGGGTGTGGTCGGGAGGTGTTGGGTAAAATATATATAATAAAGGACACGGGACGACGGGCGAAGCGACGTCTTCTGAACCGGAAGCTTCGGCATCCACCAGGCACGTTGTCGACACAAAATACCTCGCTGCGCGTGAAATATTCACAAAACCAAATGCACGGGCGCCGCACAATACCAATCGCGAATGGCGAACGTAATTCTCAATAAAGATGGGTTGATTATTCAACAATTACAATATAATCAAACGAGACCCGATTTACGTTGCACGCGCTCGGTCACAAATTTTCTAGTCAAGTCTCAAGTGTCAACTGTCAACTCAACTCAATCAAAAGCTGTCAAACCGCTGACAGCTAGCTAACATGGTGTAGCAGCAAAATGACAGAAGGGAGGAACGAAACGTTTTGTGCCGAATGTATGTTTGCGCAGACAAAGTCGCGGGCAATAGCTACTAGTACACACAATAAATAACAATCTATTCTATTCTAAATTCAGTACAAAGGATTTAGATTGTTGACTGCAAAAATTATTGCAGATTTTTAAGTGTACACTGTAACTGTTCTGTGTGTAGGAAACACCAACAGGAACAGGACGTAGTTGAGTAAAATACAACGATTATACGAAACTGTCTTATATTTCACTTGAAATGTACATACAAAAATCAATACTTAGCACTAGGTACTTATTAACAGGTTACAGGATACTAATAACTCTAACACAACCTATCGCGTAGAGTTCCAAAAACCCAAGAGAGCGGCGCAACCGGCCAAACGTTCCGTTAGCCCACGTTAATCCCTCCAATTTTTTGTGGGTAGAAGCGAGTTCTCCGATTGGTTCCCGCCATTTTGCGACAACCAATCACAGAGCGACCACGAATATAATAAGAGGTTAAAGTTGCCAACGTAAAGTTTAAAATGGAAGCTCTAATAATACGAATATCGATTAAAATAATCGTTTAGCAAAATCAAAATTCAAAAACCCTAACAATCGACCGTCCTGACAACGTGTGCGTCCCCGCACACGACACCAGGTGGAACCCTAACAATCGGGACGCTAGCAGGTTGCTCCGTTTTTACATATTTATTGTTTGAGTATTAAATTACAATAGGGATAACCACTTGCTTCCCTAAGACTAATCAAAATATGATTAGTTAATCAGTTCCCTAGAGTTTTATTACACACATAGCCACAGCTAAGTGGGTAATAAAACTTTACAAAATAATTCTCATACGAATTTACTAAGCTAAATTATATAAATATTTAATTTAAATTAGGTATAAGTTCAATAAAGTATGTGTAAATGCAATAGCTAAAAGTTCATTAGGTTGAGGTGAATATCTGATGCAAATATTAAGCTCAACTACACAAGATTAATTCAACTGTCAAGGAACATAAAGTACAAATCGACTCAATAGATTTATGTAACAATTTCTTCGTCTAGTTATTGAATTACATCAATCGAATCAGTAATATCTTGTATAATTTCCATAATTAAATTTCTCTTTAAATTTGATCAGAAAACAACGATCGATTTATGTTCTCTGTCACTTACAATTAAAGTTGGCAGGGTCCGAACGATCGATTAATCGGTTTACCCACCATCGAAATACTAACCCGAACGATCGATTATTTTCGGGGGCCTAACGGATGCCTACAAGACGATCGATTTACTTGTGGCAGCCCGTAGGTCATTGTTGAATCAAGTCACGATCCGATCGATTCTCGTGCCTGATCTGAAACAATGAATGACACGCATCTGTAGTTAAGCGTCTCTAAAACTTAGAAGGGTACACTATACAGCTTGGAAAAATACAATAAAATGGTCAAATTATGGTTCAATAGAATCCTCGTCGTCAGTGCCACTGGAATCCGAATTATTTACCTCTAAGGCCGCAATGTGTATCCATGGCATCATACGATCTGCTGCCACGATTGTAGGCCGTTTGTTTTGCATGCTGGCCAAACCCGGAACCGGTGCTACCTTATATCTGTCCCTACCTAAGACTGCGATAACACGATATGGCCCTATAAATGAGGGCATGAGCTTTTTACTTTGCCCGTCATTATTGAAACAAGTCTTGGTTATTTTGACCAGTTCACCTTCGACATAGATCCGAGCTGGCACCCTATTTCTATCATAACCCTGCTTTTGCATAATCTGCTCGTTATCAATCCTATTCTTGACCTGCTCTCGAATAGCGGTAATTTCGCAGTTTTCGCGGGAGTCTTTGGTAACTTCGTTAAGAATGGGATTTATTTCGCTACTCATACTAGTTCCAAATAGTACCTCTGACGGCATCCTACCAATGGTTTTCTGAAAAGTATTGTTTAGACCCCACTGAATTTTTCCCAAATGACTATCCCAATCTTTTTCACCGTATTTAACTGTCATCGCTTTCAAGGAGTCCAAAATGGTACTGTTGTAGCGTTCAACCTGGCCATTTGACCTCGGACTGGCTACTGCATTAAGAATATGCTTAATTCCCTTGACTAGGCAGAATCGATTGAAAGCATGAGATGTAAAGCAGGAACCACGATCGCTTACAAGACGATCAGGGACCCTAAATGTAAAAAATATATCTTCAAGAGCTCTAATTGCATTCAAACTATTAGTATTTCTAACGGGTTTGATAAAACAGAATTTGGAGAAGGCTTCTACAACTACAAGTAAGTAAGCATAGCCTCTCTTTGACTTGACAAAAGGCCCGAGGTGGTCAACGTGCACCGTATGAAATGGCACTTCTATTTTGGTGATGGGATGGAGCAAGCCCTCGTGTGCTTTAATCTTGTTCTTTGCATATGCACATTCGATACATGCACTAACATATTTTTTGACAAATCTGGACATTTTACCAAACCAATAGTGTTTTTTTATTCTTTCGAGCGTCTTTTCCACCCCGAAATGGCCAATATCGTCATGGTTTAACCGGCACACCTGCCACCTCGCACCTTTGGGCACCACCCAACGAACGTTAATTTTATCGTTACCTATACAACGAAACAATTTGTTATCCTTGACCACATAATTATCTTTTATGTATCGGAGTTCCTTCTCATTAAGACTATCATTTAAAATGTTTTTAATCCTACATAGTTCGGTGTCTCCAAGCTGAAGCGTATGTAACCAATCCTCACTACTGATTGACATAACTGAAAAGTGATCGATAGGATTCTCTCCCGAGCTCTCGATTGGATTGCGGGATAACGCATCTACATGGCCCATCTTAACGCCTGCTCTATACTCAACTGAACATTGGAACTCTTGCAGTAAGAGCCACCAACGTGCTATCCTCGGGATTAGGTCTCGTTTTGAGAACGTAGATCGCAGAGCACTACAATCTGTGATGATCCTGAATGATTTCCCTAGCAGATAGACCCTAAACTTTCGCAAAGAACATATTACTGCTAGAGTTTCGAGTTCATACGAATGGAAATTCTTCTCCTCAGGAGAGGTTTGTCGACTGTAGTAAGCTACTGGACGGAAAACATCATCTCCTCCGGAGCGCTGCAATAATATGCCTCCAAGACCTAATTTGCTCGCGTCGGTGTGAAGCTCTATCTCTGCTGCAGGATCATATATTGCAAGAATGGGCCTATCGACCAACATAGATTTCAAAACCTTAAAAGCTTCCTCTTGACTATCACCCCATGTCCATGAGGTGTCCTTCTTTAGCAACTTACTGAGCGGCAAGGCAATTCGGGCAAAATCTTGGATGAATTTACGGAAATAACTAGCCAGACCAAGGAACTGGCGTACATTGTGAACATTCTCAGGTCGTGGAAAATTCATGACACTAATTATTTTTTTATCCCCTGGCCTAACCCCAGCTGCACTGATTTCGTAACCCAGATAATCGATATTGTCTCGTAAGAAGTCGCATTTGGAAAGATTCAAAGTGAGATTTGCTTTCTCCAAAACTTGCAATACCTCCTCCAGCCGTACCAGGCATTCTCTAAAGTCCTTACCGAAAATAAGGATGTCATCTAAATAAGCAGTTGCCTTGCTGAACCGAGCCGACCCTAATATGGAATTCATCATTCGTTGGAAGACGGCCGGTGCGTTAGCCAAACCAAACGGCATGCGATTAAACTCGTACTGTCCGTCTGGGGTGACAAATGAGGTGAGGTGTCTACTCTGTTCCGAAATCGGCACCTGGTAATAACCTGATGTAAGATCGAGCGAAATAAAACAAGCCTGGCCGTTAAGACGTGCTATTTCGTCTTCGATAATGGGCATAGGGTAGCGCTCTTTCACCGTTATGGAATTAAGCATACGGTAATCGATACACATTCGAAACGACCCATCCTTTTTACGAACGAGTATTATTGGGCTAGCGTACCCTGAGATCGACTCCCTTACTATCCCTGCATCCAGCATCTCCTTCACCATTGCCCGTACCTTCTCACGTTCATAATGCGATAACCTGTACGGGCGATAGACGACAGGGCGTTCACTGTTTAACTCTATATTCATTTCGGTCGCGTTGGTACAGCCGAGGTCCCTAAGGGAGGAAGCGAAACAACGTTGATATTTTCTGAGCAACTCTAACAACCTTTGCTTCACGTCTTCTGGCACCTTATCGCCGACACGAATAAGATTCTCATCGAAGTCGCCTTCAATCGCCATAGGGATTTCTGGTGGTTCGACAACTACCCTACTGACAACCTCTTCTCGATTTGCACGACATAAAACTAAATTATTTGTGATCCAGCAGGAACTCGAACATGGGAACACGGTTATATAGACAATACTATTTTCAGAGCGATAGAGACCACCACAAACAAAGTACTGTCTATTTGGCTTCCCAGCGACAACACTTTTTAGGAAAATGTTGCCAAATGTGGAGGGTTCAATCCATGCCTTTACAGATGCTGCACCGCAAAGCTCTACCAATCCCGTAGCCCTAATCTTGAGAGAGGACTCTGTTAGATCCGGATCTGGATGTGGCAATTCGTTGCCAATATCGATAAATTGCAGCCTATTTACATCCTTATAAACGACGATGTGAGGTAGTTCAGTGAAGGACTGCCCTATAAGCACGGAATTCTCTAACAAATCATTACATACAACCTTGCATGGAACGTAGGCATTGACGCCATCCACCTCGAAATTGAGTAACAATCCTCCTGGTGACTCTACTATACCGTTTCCAAACCCTTTCAATAATGATGGTATGTTATCGTGGGTCAAGCCTAACTCATTAACTACAGACTCCTTTATAAGCGTGACTTCGCTTCCAAAATCTACAAAGGCATACTGTAACGTACCGTTAATTTTTACATCCTTTGTAAATTTCGAGTTCGGCTGCGAGTCGCGTCCTAGACCGGCTACATCGATACACATGGCTTTTGAAATATTGCCACTAGGTTTTACGACGTTATTTTGTATCTGTGTGTTACAGTTATCAACTGTATGCCCTATTTTGTTGCATTTTGTGCATTTTATAAGCGGTTTAGGACAATATAAGAAACTGTGACCCCTTTCTTTGCAATTGTAACATCCAGGGAATGAACCCGACTTAGCACCAGACCTTTGACTGGGCTGACCATTAGGGGTACTAGAGTGATCGGTTTTGTTCTTGTTATGGTTTCGATCGAAACGCTGATAAGAATCCCTACTGCTCATCAAAAATTGCAAGAGCTGATCGGGGTGAGAAGACCGTAAAGCTAGAGCACCTGATTTGAGGGTCCTATCACTGATTCCATGAATGATACAATCTACTGCACGTTTCTCAACAATGTCACATTGGTTAAGTAAAGCCAGTTTTTCATAAAAATAAACCTCTATAGGTTCATTATACCTACTCCTTCTATTAAGCATTTCCTCCAAGGCCTGACCGTAATTTTGTTCGCAAGGGAAGGCGTTTATTAGTTTATCTTGCCGTTCTTGCCAATTAAACAAAACAGAGTTTAACCCTTCATACCATGTCTTGGCGAGGCCTTGGAGTTTCTGCATAGCAAAGTGAACGATAGTTTTGTCATCCCAACCGTACACGCTGGCACACTCGTTGACTTTTTTGAGCCATACATCAATTCGTTGGTTTTTTGTAGATGGATCAAAATTAGGCAGTATGTTTAAGTGATCAACTTTTTGAAAAGACCGTGTGTCTCGGGCGGGCTGAGATGCCAAACTATCTTTCAAACATTTGAAAACATCAACAATATATTTTTTAGATACAGATGGGCTACGTGACCTTTTAAAGTGTTCCGCGACGTTACGATGCTCAGCATGTGGGCCGTCACCGGCGTGCCGATCGGCTTCCACTCGTCGCCGTTGATGGTAGAGGGTCCCACTGCGATGGCTGCGACTGCGGTTGCTACGCTGGGTGGTGTGCCGCGGCGATGTGCGCCGCGCGCTGCATCGGCTGCGACTCCGGTTGCAGGTCCTGGCATGTAGAAGACGCTCCCGCTCTTGTAGCAGCTGCCTCTCTAGGAGCTTGACTCGTTCGTGGCTCGAATCCAGTTCGTCATCCCGGTTGCGGCATGAGCTGCGAGTACGCAACCGGCTATGACTGTGGTCTCTCACCCGACTTCTACTTCTATGCTCCATCACGTATGGCGTCTCGAGTCGTCGATGACTGGATTCCTTGCTTGAGCGTCTAGATGTCCCATCCATGATGCAAGAGCTCAAAAGAAAAACAAAAACAAGCTTAGCTATGATCTAAATATCCATGATAAGTATCAAAACATTACTGTCCATAAAACAACGATATTATTGAGCTAATATAGCAAGCAATCTTACCAAAATGTTTGAGAATATATCGTAAAATTATTGTCACTACTTAAACAGATTAATGCAGGAAAAACAGGGTAACTCAACATAGTCAATCATAGAATATCAATGCCTTTACTCGGTAACAGGTCGGTATTACGCAAAGTTAGTGTGGGTAGTTACACAATCAATAAAAACTGTTGAATTATTTATCTCTGCTATGTAGTTGCTAGGCAAACGGACTTTAAAGATCTATTTACAACTATTAAAATAAAAGATAATTAAAATTCATGTTACCAAGCAGTGGCTTTTGACAAGGAAATAAAATCGATTGCAAATTAATGGGCGTGTACTTACGTTGCAATCCCACTTGCTGAAATGTAGTAAACACCAACAGGAACAGGACGTAGTTGAGTAAAATACAACGATTATACGAAACTGTCTTATATTTCACTTGAAATGTACATACAAAAATCAATACTTAGCACTAGGTACTTATTAACAGGTTACAGGATACTAATAACTCTAACACAACCTATCGCGTAGAGTTCCAAAAACCCAAGAGAGCGGCGCAACCGGCCAAACGTTCCGTTAGCCCACGTTAATCCCTCCAATTTTTTGTGGGTAGAAGCGAGTTCTCCGATTGGTTCCCGCCATTTTGCGACAACCAATCACAGAGCGACCACGAATATAATAAGAGGTTAAAGTTGCCAACGTAAAGTTTAAAATGGAAGCTCTAATAATACGAATATCGATTAAAATAATCGTTTAGCAAAATCAAAATTCAAAAACCCTAACATGTGTAACCATAGAAATATTAAATACAGGAGAAGTGGCAAGGGGGCGTGTCGGTGTCTGCGCGACGTCGTCACAGTGCCCATGGCCAAAATCATGTTTCAAATTATCACAGCGACTGTACTATTTTTGCAATAAGTACATTGCTCCTTAACCACTAGCTAAGTTCGTCGCTAAGTGACTGGACAAGCAATGTAAAAATCACAAAACGATACTTTATTAAGCGGATGCATCGCGTAGTACGGGCGCTCCTTCTTGCGACAAGTTAGTCATGTGATTGTGTAGATGTTTTTGTGTGGGTAAGTTGTACGGAGCATGGTAAATACACACTGTGTTTGATGAGATAAGGTTTATATTTGATTCTGTAGTACGTTCTGATTTAAGAGTTGCGGGTGTGTGCGCGACTGCGTGTCTATTGCTTTTTTCTGAACTGCATGTGTAGTAGTTGCCGTGTGGTAGGGGCAAACTGGAGACACAGGTTGCCGATATATTTCGTCTACCGGGCATATCTCCTTGTTTATTATATCTATGTGTGTAACGTTCTTCAATAGCTTTTCCAGCGGCTTCGCTCGTGTGAAACTCGAAGGTTATCCGACGGCAACCTGCAAGGATAACAGTATCTTAAAGGAGACTTTGGCCTCTAAGTTTGTTTATTTATTTAATAACTAGCTTCTGGCTGCGGCTTCGCCCGCATAAATGTCAAAAATTATCCCAAGAGAACATATTACCGGAATATAAAGTATTCTATGTGATATTCCAGGCTACAATCTATCTCTGTGCCAAATTTCATCCAGAGCCGTTCAGTAGTTTTTGCGTGAAAGAGTAACAAACACACTCAAACTTTCGCCTTTATAATATTACTAGCTGACCCGGCAAACTTTGTTTTGCCATAAAAAGACCAAACATTTATCTACCCTACCCTACCCTACCCTACCCTACCCTACACTACCCTACACTACCCTACACTACCCTACACTACCCTACCCTACCTTACCCTACCCTACCCGACCCTACAATACCCTACACTACCCTACACTACCCTACCCTAACCTACCCGACCCTACACTACCCTACCCTACACAATCATACCCTACCCTACCCTACCCTACGATACCCTACCCTACCCTACCCTACCTATAAACCTCACGGAGCCCGAGACCTTTCCAACGAATGCAAAACCATGGAAATCGGTTCGTGCGTTCTGGAGTTATAGCCAAAGTTTTACACAAAACTATCCAACCTCCCAATGAGGTTAGGGAAGGGGGAGATCCTTAGCGTTTTAAAAAAAAATAGCCTATGTCCTTTCCCAGGTCTCAAACTATCTTCATACCAACTTTCATCTAATTCTGTTCAGCGGGTTAAGCGTGAAAAGGTAACAGACAGACAGACAGAGTTACTTTCACATTTATAATATTAGTATGGATAGTGTGAAGTGTGATAATTCACACATACAAACATACAGAAGCGGACTTAATTTCTCAGGCACTTTGATTTCAGGTTAAAAGTAAAGTTATTTTTCACTTTTGGAAGATAAAGGTTAAAAAGTTAAAAGTAAATTATTTATTTTTCACTTTGTAGTTTTTTATTTGGAGGTCGGTAGTAGTTGTTTGCAAAAAAGGTTTATTTTAGTATAAAAGGCAAGTTGTTTAGTAAGGTACATATAACGCCAGAATATATTACCCGAATAAAATGAAACTCGAACATAACCCGTGAAATGAGATATCTGTGTACCCCTTTAAAGCGTACTAGCGTGATGTTATGTTATTAAATGGTATAAACAATAAACAGACATGCCATTGCAGCAATCCCAAGAGATATGACGTCATTTATTAAAGAGTACTGTTGTATATCTCCAAAGTTCTTCAACAGATCTTCACCAAATTACGTAATACCAATTTCGGAACATATTCTTTCAAACTAAAAATAATTTTCAAAGTCGGTCCATAATTGACGAAAATATCGGTGAACATACATCAAAAAATCATACATAAGTCGAACATAGAACCTCCTGCTTTTTGAAAAGTCGGCTAAAAATTGGGAGGCCTTCCAACACATCGTGTGCCGGTTCGCGGTCGCCGTTCTACAACTTTTCGCCCGCATCGACCATATCATAATCATATCAGGCGAAAGACATCCACTGCTGAACATAGGCCTCCCCCTCCCCACATCGACCGGTCCTATACGTCTCGCATCCAGTGGATTCCCGCAACCCTGACCAGGTCATCGTTCCACCTAGTGGGAGGCCTTGCCAGCTCGCGGGTTCCATTCCAGAACTTGCCGGCCCCATCGACCACCCGTTCTGCGAGCAATATGCGCTGTCCACTGCCACTTAATTTTCGTGATTCTTCAGGCTATGTCTATAAGACTTGGATGTTTAAAGATCAAACCGACTTCCAAAACAAAAAACACTACAAAGCAAAAAATAACTTTCTTTTCCGAAGCGGTATCAGTCAGTTTGGTACCTATTGTTTTCCGTTTTTCGACACCGACTTCGAAAAGAATGTTATTTAAAAAGTTTTTTATTTATCTTATTTTAGTTTTGGTAGGTAACCACGTAATTACCACAAAAAATTGTAGCCAAAGTACACCTCATGACGATTCCAATAAGCCCAAACACGACCAGAATGCATTGTTTTATTACGGAGTTCTAGTGCCTACCTTCTAGCTTAATCATCAGATCAGTTTCTTCCATATAATATTTGGTTAACTATTCAAGATATTATCTTATTCCCGTGACATACTTAGCATTAAGGAGTTGCAGTGGGTATTTGTGGTCTTCTTGATCAGTTTCACTTAACCAAATGATACTTTCTGAGTGCAAATGATTGCATTATTGGTGAAAATACCAAAATCGCTATATGTATGCCTATAATATTTGAGAAGTTCCCTCGATTTCTCTTAGATCCCATCATCAGATCCCGACCTAATGACGACGGGACCACCTGAGAAGAAAACCCTTTAAAACAAAAACAAAAAATTGAAATCGGTCAAGGCGTCTTTGAGTAATCGGGGAATGTACATAAAAAAGATTCCGACGAATTGGGAACCCCCTATTTTTACACGGCAAAATTTATGGCGTGAATTTCTTCTTAACCTTAACTTATCGTAGGTAAATCAATAAATATGTTACAAACAAACAAAACAGTCCGAAAGGAGGTTCAATATTGATATTCTGGCTCTGAACGGGCGCACGGCCGCTTTGTAAATAGCTTTGGGCAACATACACGCATTAAGGCGTGCTTGATGAACAAACATACAAACATACAGTCTTTTTCGATTGGTCGGTTTTGAATCGTGTTACCCATCTGGTTAAACTGTAAGCTGGTCCCAATATACTCGCAGTTGGAAAAAAGGTTGGCAGCTTGTTTTTTTGTGCACATGCTCCAAAATACAAAATAGAATCTCAACAGCTTGAATAATGCCAGGGGTCATATCCCCTGTGACCTCTAGAACGTCGCATCGGCCAATTTCGAGACGGTAAAATTGTTCAACGGAAGTACAAAATTGTTGACTGCAAAAATGATTCAAGAATAGTGTCCGACGAACGATCGATTTCTGGCCGAAGTCGTTGCAGAAGCCGAAGATTGAATATTTCTAAGAAATTCAGTTTAACATTAGCAATACATTTCCTACTCTTTAGTTCATCAAAAGCTTGATTTCAAAAGATGTTTACTTTTAATTATTTTTAGGGTTCCGTAGCCAAATGGCAAAAAACGGAACCCTTATAGATTCGTCATGTCTGTCTGTCTGTCTGTCCGTCCGTATGTCACAGCCACTTTTTTCCGAAACTATAAGAACTATGCTGTTGAAACTTGGTAAGTAGATGTATTCTGTGAACCGCATTAAAATTTTCAATCAAGTGGTAAAATGTGTCCTCCCCCCCCCCTATAACTTCTAAAATAAGAGAATGATAAAACTAAAAAAAAATATATGATGTACATCACTATGTAAACTACCACCGAAAATTGGTTTGAACGAGATCTAGTAAGTAGTTTTTTTTTAATACGTCATAAATCGTAAACCGCAATTTACCAAGTACGGAACCCTTCGTGCGCGAGTCCGACTTTACTTGTTTTAGATCTCAGATCAAATAAAAAGTCAAGATGGAACGTTGCAAACAACAAAGTGAAGCCAGTTCAAACTATGCCTTGCCGTATAAATACACAATTACACGCGCACACGTTTTTTTTATTAATAATAATTATAAATTTATTGTTTTCTCTCCACAAAGGTTGACTTACAATCTACTTAAAACTATGCAATATACATATACATATGTTTATTTATTATCGATAGGCTCGCGTTTCACCACTACCTCGCCTGATGGTAAGCGATGATGTCGTCGACGGTGAAGCACGCTTGCCTAGAAGTAACCTATTCACTCTTGACTTAAAGACCCCAAGCTTTTAGCTATCAGGGAACAAAGACTCCGGTAGGGAATTCCACTTCTTCACTTCTCCTTACGTACAACGAAACTACCCCTTAGCTTGTCATTTGAGCTTTATTATTTGATCTGTGAGCTCGAATGACAAGCTAAGGCGTTTTAGATGTGCCTATTTTCTGGCGATGGATACTCGCCGGTGGCACGGAGTATGACCCCTGACCCCCAACCATAGCCTCTTCAATCGTGCTCGCCCGTATTTGTATCAGTTCGTTTAATTTCGGCACTTGCGAGAAATCTTGGGATTCGCCCAAAACTTCAGCCCATTTTGGCCTAAGCCGAACCGGTCGGACACTATTGAAGACTTTTATTGGCAGTAGTTACCTATAAAGATTCAGCATCATCATTCAGTTATATCGTGTGTAATGCTACTCAGGGTAAACGCATATAAAGCCGCAAAGTGTTCTTTTCTTTTTTTTTTTTTTTTTATCGTCAATAGGCTTGCGCTTGACCACTATCTCACCTGATGGTAAGCGATGATGTGGTCGACGGTGAAACACGCTTGCCTAGAAAAAACCTATTCACTCTTGACTTAAAGACCCCAAGATTGTAGCTATCGGGAAACACAGACTCCGGCAGGGAATTCCACTCCTTAGCTGTACGCATAACGAAAGTGTCCCCAAAACGTTTTGTGCGTATGGCTGGGATATCCACCATGTACCGATGACGCATCGCCGTACGTCTGGTAGTACGATGATGGAACGGGCTGGGCGGATTCAGATCATGCAATTCCATCGCACACTCCCCGAAATGCAACCGATAAAAAACCGACAAGCTGGCAACTCGGCGACGATGTTCAAGGCTTTGGAGCTTTGACTTGACCAGTGCCTCATTGCCGATGGGTCTCTTGGCCCGCTTTTCGATCGATTCAAGTGCATCAAGCTGGTATTTGGCAGATCCGTCCCAGAGATGAGAACAGTACTCCATGCATGATCGAACTTGCGCTTGATACAAGTTTAATAATGAACTTAAACGCTTTTGTAGCAGAGTTGAGAATAGCATGTGGAATATAATTCCGCGCAACATGCGTTCGCGTATATTCCGTGCCACGAGATTAATAACTTACTTGTTGGCATTTTGAACATCTGACATTTGTCTAGTGCCTATCCGTATTGCGTCACGCCATCGGGATAGGGGTGCTAAGGATCCTAGCAAAAGGCGATCTTTAGTTTCCTCTACTTCTATGGAAATAAGGCTTAAGTTTTTGTCTTCATTTATGAAGATACCTACAATTTGAAAACTCGCCTTAGAAGCTTTCACTGTGGGATATTCAAACAAAATCTGCGGCGGTACTATTCACAAATTCGACGTGAAATTATACCACACACGCTGTTTTCAACTCTATTCGAAACGTATGTCAATGTTCATATTAACAAGTAAAATTTCAAAATTTAAAAAAAACCTCCGTAACATTTATCTTGCAAAGACACCCCGATTCAAACAGTAAAACGCCCATAACTTTTGAACGGCTGAACTGATTTTATTCAAACATAGCTAAAAACACTCTCGCCAAATTCACCTTTCAAACAAAAAAAAACTAAATCAAAATCGGTTCATCAGTTTAGGCGCTATGATGCCACAGACAGACACACAGATACACAGATACACAGACACACAGATACACAGCAACACACGTGAAACTTATAACACCCCTCTTTTTCCGGCGGGGGTTAAAAAATGCTTGAATATATGCTGCTCTGTCAGTGCCGTCCCTATCGTAACGAGAGTAATTTTTATGCTTTTTGCAGTGGCGTAGCTTCGAGGTTGGGGCCCCTGGTGCAAAAAGAAAATTGCCACCCGCATAATGACTCTGGCCCATTTCCCATTTTTCCTCGAGTAGACTATGCTACGAAAACGATTGTGTATATTTTTCTTACTTTCTCTGAAACCAACGCACTTTGTCGGATAAGGCTCTAGTTCTAGCTTCTTAGGTCTGGCGGCATGAATGACAACTTTGTGCTGTTTGCCAACATTTCCAACACTATATGGCCTCCTAATCGACTTGGACCCTTAGTCGTTACACCACTGAAAGCGATATTTCGTTTATGGACTGTTGAAAGATACTATATTGTAGCTGATATTTTTCCATAGTCGGATTGCTCAGGACCAAAACCATGGCTGATTTTGGACCCAGCCCAGTCGTGGCAATGTAAAGTATATCAAACTGATGGGGCCCCTAAAACTTGAGCGCCCTGGTGTATTACTCCGCATTGCACCTTAGTATTTACGCCACTAACTCCTTGGAGGATAATAATGTCTTCCCTCACTCCTTCCCACGCTTCTCTTCGAGTGTGCAGCATTCACTGCTGCTTAAAATTTTAATTTCGAACAGTTTCTCAAAGTCTCTGGTTTTCATGATATTCTCGATAGCTGACCAAAACAGTAGCAGTGAAAAGTGAACGAAAATGTTTCAAAAAGTATTTTGCTTGTTCATATTAACATTGAATGTCTGCGTTCTTGGGAATAGGTTTGTGCATACAAAAATCACTCTTGACACTACTTTTGGGAAGATACATGGGTACGTCAGGGATCAGTATAGTATGTTCGCAGAAATTCCTTACGGAATAATCAACGAAACGAATCCATTTGGGGTAAGTATGTCTTTATAATACTCACAAGGGGTCTTTGTGTCTCTGAATTGGCTGAAAGAGGCTGCGCAGTAGCTATTTTTGTAGTACTCAATATTGAAAGTGAAAATAGCATTGTATAACTGTCTCTTTCACTTGCATACGTTTGTCGCATCATCCTATCTCGTTTACTCTATGCAGTTAATCTGTTTTATGCACAATAGTTGACAGAGCCAACTTCAGAGACACAAAGATCCGCTGTGAATATTATACATATATTTTAACTGCCTATTTGGTCATGTGTCAAGCGCTATTGCTGAGCATGATTTCCTCTGGATTCGATTTCCTGGGTTCGGGTAGGATATTGAGTTTATTCATTGGAACTTCTCAGTAGCAGACACCAGTCTGGATTTGTGCGTAGTTGATAGAATAGAATTTTATTTTGCAAATATGGGTAATACACAATAGTTGAGATGATATATCGATGCTCAGCTATATTTTACAATTCGGCATGCAGACAATTACATTATTTTTGCAATATGGACTTACATTTAAAAAAAATCGATCTATTAATAAATTATCATTCAATAGATCAATTAATTCATTATCATTAAATGGATCAATTAATTAATTTTGATTTAATGGATCAATTCATAAATTATCATAACAATTATCATTCAATAGATTAATTAATTAATTATCATTCAATGGATCAATTAATAAATTATCATAAGCGTCACAATTACAATTGTTGGCAATAGGCTCTGATGGGTGGGATGTGTTATTCTGATGTATAAACTATATTGCAATGCAGTTTCATCAAAACCAGTTAAGTAGTATATGCGTAAAAAACATCCATACTTACAATTTATCACATATATAGGTATTTCCCTACCACTACTACCCCTAGCGTTAAATTTTGTTGCACAATCCTCAAAATATAATATGTAAAAACAAAGTTTAAGAGTAAGTAAAGGAGAGTGAGAGTAGAGAAAGGAGAAGAGTAGAGTAAGTAAGTTTGTGAGTGTTGGTGTGTGTGTTTGTATTTTTGTACAGAGATAGATAGTTTTTATCCCGGAAATTTGTGCCCTCGGGATAATTTTCGATATTTGCGCTGGCAGAAGCAATTAAATAAATAATATTGTAGGAGTGTCTTACTTCAAAATTATTAAATTATATTGGTTCACCTACGATTACGAACTTCCAACCCTCTTTTAATTCCCTTAAGAGTGGACTCTAGTCAACAGGAATTTGAAAAATAGGTATTTGAAGAAACTGTTGCCATCGCGTCACCTCCAACCTCACCCCGTAAAGTGCGAAAGGGACAACTGCAGCTCAGGCTGATTTAACCTACAAAAACTTTGACTAAAAGTCATTTCGTATTCTGCTGTTTTCTTCATGAAAACTGGTCTGATCTAAAAAATTCTTATATCAAAATTTAGAGGAAAAGTATATCTATGCTCCTATCATTTCCTTTTTTGTTAAAAACTTATAAATTTCGTCTGAAAGTCTTCTGAACATGGCGGTAAAAACGGGCATTTTTTTCGGATTTTTGGATTGTCATATTTCTTTTTTTGATTATGTTTTGGAAAAAAGGAAATGATACAGCCACGTATTAATTAGACCTAGATTTTATGGAAAAAAATAATTGCTCTAGAGGCATTATCCACGAAGAAAACAGCAGAATGTGTTTGTATGGAGAAAGTCTCACTGGATGATTTTTGGGATAAAAACTATCTATGTCCTTCCCAGGTCTTTAACTATCTCCAAACAAACTTTTATCTTAATCGGTTCAGTAGTTTAACCATGAAACAGTAAGAAACAGATAGGCAGAGTTACTTTTGCATTTATAATATAAGTAATAGTATTTGTAAAGAACAGTGGCCCAGTGGTAACGGCCCGACTTATGTGTCGTCGGTCGTGAGTTCGAACCCAGGCAGGCGCTTTACTTGGTGTAAATTATTTCATCACCACTCTTGAAACGGTGAAGGAATACATTGCGAGGAAACCGGCATGGCCTCGAAACAAAAATTCGAAGACATGTGAGGATAGAGGAGAGAAGAGGCCTGTGCCCCAGCAGTGGGAACATAAATAGACTGATGATAATGATAGGCTTATAGTATTCATTATCAGCCTTATAATGTTCCCACTGCTGGGACACAAGCATCCCGAGAGGATGGGCCGTAATCCACCACGCGGACCCAGTGCGGGTTAGTGAATTTAACGATGAGTTCGAATTTTTGGTTTCACGACATGCCGGTTTCCTTACTATGTTTTCCTTCACCGTTTTGAGAGCAGTGGTGATGAAATAATTTACACAAAGTAAAGTGCCTGCCTGGGTTCGGACCCACGAACGCGTCGACTTGTAAGTCGCGACCAATACTTCTGGGGCACCATGCACTGCTGCAATACCTATTGGTAGTATCTGGATAGCTATAAGTAGGATTAATTAATAGATATATTATAATAATACATAAATAGGATATTAAGCAGTAGTGATTAGTTAGCTAAAGTAATATAAAATAATCAAACATCCAGTTGAAAACAAACTTAAAATACCCATTCCTTTTACAGAACGCCAAGCCCCTTCCGCACTTGGAACAATTCGGAGAACATAGTTATATAGGAGTTTGTCCTCAACACGACAAAGGCGTCATTATTGGTGACGTCAATTGCTTGTACCTCCACGTCTACAAACCAAATGTAATATCTCCAGGAAAAGCACTGCCAGTGATGGTCTATATCCACGGGTTTGAGTTTTCGAAGGAGAGCGCCTCACGTCTCTTGTTTCTACCGGAGTATCTATTGACACATGACGTCATCGTCGTCACTGTCGACTAAAGATTAGGTCCGTATGGTTACCTCTGCATACCAAACACCGAGTACAACAACCAAGCGCTAAAAGATCAGAATTTGGCATTAATGTGGGTTAAAAATCATATTGCAAGTTTTGGAGGAGATCCTGACAACATTGTGCTTTTCGGACATGGTTCTGGATCTATCTCAGTAGAGTACCTTTTGTTATATACAAAAGACATCTTATTCAACAAAGTGATCCTACAAAGTGGGGTGGCATCATCAGCGTATTGGAACGAAGCCACAGACATTGACAAATTCATCAAGGACGTCAGTGGTGTCGAGAATATCAACCTTAACAGTTTTGTAAAAACTATATCGGCCCTAGACACACATGCGGTGATCAACATCACGAAATTTTACGATTTCCGGCCCTGTATCGATGGAGAATTTATTACAAAAACACCGAAAATGAGGAACTTGCAAAATATAAGAATGATGATTGGTGGAACAACAAACGAAATGCATTTTTTTATACAAGACATACCCGAACATTTCGACTTTGCTAAAGAATTAAACAGAAGTTTCTCCGTTACCAAAATGGCGGATATCGCCGACGCCATTGCCACAGTAAAACACTTTTATCTCGAAAATATAACCGTTAATTTAATTGACTTCGCATCAGATTTAGCTTTTAATTACCCAATGGAGAGAACTGTAAGATATTACGTACAAAATAAATGCACTGTGTACAAATATTTGTTCTCATATGACGGACTTCAGAATTACTTTAAAATTAAAAGAAATATTAAGAAAGCAGGCTCCGTATACGGCGACGAGTTGGGATATTTATTTGTTATGCGTTTCCCAGAATCTAATGCCGAGACAACTAGAGAAGATCAAGTAATCATCGACAGAATGAGCCTGATGTGGACGAATTTTGCAAAATACGGGTGCGTACGTATACATTGGTAGATTATAATAAAATGATTAGTTAATTGCTTCCACCCATCTAATACCTTTAAACCAGCAATTCTTGTATACATAGAAAAGAAAAGAAATAAAGAAAAAATATATTTATTTGTGACCCGCACAGGAAACACTAATATAATAATAATAAACAATAATTTTATGCATATTTCTATATGCATAAAATTAAACAATAATAAAAAATAAAAACCCTGGCGTGACCAAAAAGGCTCCTATCTCAGCATAAGCAGCGATATCCAAAAAAGAAATAACCCTGCGCTGATATTCCGATAGGGCCCAGTGTTGATGACACGGACACACTTACGAAAACGGAAAATACTTAAATATGAATATAATCTGAATCTCCGAAAGGGCACGAAAGATTTTCATGAAAGGAGATGTTCGATTTTGGGCCATCACTATGTACACTACATAGATAAATAGGAAAAAAATAGGGAAATGCAATAAAAATACTAACAAATTAATTTGTAGAAGGGTACAGGAGTAACAAAAATGATCATTTAAAGTTTTTTAATACGATAACCCTATTTTTAGGGCAGCCATGACAGTTGTGTTTGGCATGACGTTTGACGACTTTGACAGTTTTAAAAAGTGACGTCTTTGAGTCTTTCTTTGCTTTGACTTTGAATTGGATATGTTTCGGCGTTTTTAGTGATTGTTTTACTACTACGGACTTTAAATTGATTGCTTCTCTGTTGCAATTGAGTTCGTGTTGTTTTTTATTATCGCAGATATTACGATGACACGTCAAACAAATGTCATTGTCAAAATGACATTTGTTTTCGCATACTGCTGGTCTGATCCACCATGTTTAATTGTAAATTGTGTTGCTCTACTTGACAAAGTTAATTGGAGTTTACATTGAAACGAAGTGAAATAAAAAAAAATAAAAAACAGTTACTATATTATAGACCTATTTTTACATATAGTGTACTTAGTGCTGGCCCAGGCTCCATACATTTCTGGAACATCTCCTTTAGTATGCAGTTTTTTTTTTTTAATGAGCCTGTTATGTCCCACTGCAGGGCAAAGGCCTCCCTTCCGTCCTTCCATTTTTCTCTATCCCTAGCTATATCTGGCCAGTCGTTCAGAAAGACGTCTAATTCGTCACGCCATCTATTTCTGGGCCTACCGCGTCGCCGGTTCCTGTTATTCGGAATCCAGTCAGTGGTTACTTTTGCCCAGTTCTGTTGCGACATACGGCAGATGTGGCCTGCCCAATTCCACTTTAGTTTGGTGGCTGTTTTGCCTACGTCTGCGATTTGTGTTTTGGAACGAAGTATACTGTTCCGAATGCGATCTATGATTTTGACTCCGAGAATACTTCGCTCCATCGCTCGCTGGCAGACCACGAGTGCGGACTTTTGACGTTTCGTTAACGACCACGTTTGCGCTCCATAGGTGAGTGTAGGAAGGATGCACATATCCATGAGCTTCCTTTTTAGGGAAAGTGGAAGTGATCCTTTCATTAGGTGTTTCATCGACCAATAGCTCTTCCATGCGTTTTCGGTGCGTCGAGCAACTTCTTTATCTTGTCTCGCTTGGAAAGAGACTATTTGGCCGAGGTATATGTACTCATGGACATATTCAACCTCCACACCCCCAATGTCTACTTTGCGATTCGTGCTGTTCGTCATTAATTTCGTTTTCGTCATATTCATTTTGAGTCCGACCTCGAGGCTAGCGTGGCTCAGTTGTTCCAGCATAAGGCTTAACTCAGCCGCTGAAGACGAAAAAAGGACAATGTCGTCGGCGAAGCGTAGATTTGTTAATCTTCTGTCTCCAACGACAATGCCCTTGTCCCGCCAGTGTATATCCAAATTTCGGAATACTTCTTCAAGCGTTGCTGTGAAGAGTTTTGGTGACAGCGGATCCCCTTGTTTGACACCTTTTAGGATTGGAAAGGATGGGCCAGTGGTATCTAAGCGTATGGCAGCTGTACTATTAAGATAAATTCGTTCCAGTAATGCATTTTTCGGGGCGATAAATTGATCTAGCTACGTTTAATTTTTAGAAAACTTCGTTTGTCTCTATCTTCACCCGAGCAGAACTCGGTCGCCCAGGTACTATTTATTAATTCCACGGCTTGGCCGACTGGAATTAAGAAATATGTGCAAATGTAGATAGCAAAAAAAAAGTTTGTGTACATGGAACATGTAGGTACTGAATAAGATTGGGTTGGATGCCCAGGCCAGTCAAAGAGTAAAAGTAATCTTTCAATTGGAATTGGTCAGATAACAGACAGATAGATGTAATCTTCATTATAAACCATAAGCAAATCTTCATTACTAACCATAAGCAAAATCCTAGCGGCATTTTAAACATCAAAATTTAAAAATTAATTTCTACTAACTGTCCATTCGCAAAGGTAGTTGTTATGGAGAGAAATGCACAAGAAACACCACACAAACCTTTTTTTCAAACTACATAAAAAATACAATTGCGTTGTGCCCCTATGCCAGCGTCATTGTTGTAGAAAGGCATTGACGTTTACACTATATCCACTATAATCTGTGGGCAATGCCGAGTTTTCACTCGTTCTTGATTGTGTTAGCATAAATTTTCTCGTCAATTTGTTTTAAAAAAGAGGTTTGCCCAATGGTGTTCTAGTAAACAGATATGTTATGAGCGCGCATATTGTGAAGACTCGAATACGTCATACCAGGCCCCTCAGAAAGTATTGCGAAAAAAAGTTTTTATATATGGGAGACTGGCCAGTTATAATGTTTTTCGAAAATATGATTATTTATAAGTAAAAATAAGTAAGTTCCAATTTCAAAATTTCCCTCCACATTTTTTGCGAGTTAATTCAAAGTATTGTGTCTCACTGAAATATGGATCTGCGCCGGGAACATTTTAGAGCTATGATTTTATACGATTTCAAGTGTCGCCTGAAACCGGATGAATCGTACGATAGACTTCAAATGGCATTCATGGATGAAGGCCCTTCCAAGGCAACCGTGTATCGTTGGTATAACGAATTCAAGCGCGGTCGACCAACTTTGGGGGATGACGAAAGAAGCGGTCGCCCTTTGACGGCTGTTACCGAAGAAAACGTGCTAGCAGTGAAAAATTTAATCCAAGACAATAGGCGAATTACATATCAGGAGATTCAACACATATTGAAGATTGGATCGGGAAGCGTTCACGAGATTCTACACAGCCATCTTCGCGTGAGGAGGATAGTATCACGCTGGGTGCCGCACAACCTCACCGATGCTCAGAAGCAGGCCCGGGTGGAATGGTGCCGTGATATGCTTAACAAATTTGAAGCAGGCTCGTCTCGGCGTGTTTACGACATCGTTACAGGTGATGAGTCCTGGATTTATCAATACGACCCAGAAACCAAGCGCCAGTCGACTGTTTGGGTGTTTCAAAATGAGCCAACGCCTACCAAAGTGAAGCGATCTAGAAGCGGGGGTAAGATTTTGATCGCTAGCTTTTTTAATTTGACTGGCCACTTGGTATCAATTCCCTTACGGGATCAAAGAAGCATTAATGCCGAATGGTATACTACCAAATGTTTGCCAGAAGTTTTCTCTGTTATAAGCAACAAGCGACCAAACACAGGGCTCCGCGGGCTACTGCTCCACCACGACAATGCACCTGCGCACACCGCACTCAAAACGAGGGACTTCCTGGACAGCACGCCAGTCAAACTCCTGGGTCACCCTCCTTACAGCCCTGATCTAGCACCGTGTGACTTCTTTTTATTCCCAAAAATAAAAAATCAGCTCAAAGGGATACAATTTTCGTCGCCGGAAGATGCGCTGGCTGCGTTCGAGCAGGCTGTAAACGAGGTGTCTGCGGCGGACTGGAAAAAGTGTTTTGAAAACTGGTTTAGGCGCATGAATCTTTGTATAGAGGCTGGTGGAAAGTACTTTGAAAAGATTTAATAAAAATATATGTACGTATAGAACAATTTTTTTTAGTTTCGCAAAACTTTCTGAGTGTCCCACGTAATTGTGACCTATCTTCTTTAGGGGTGCGCCAAAGTTCACCTAAATTTTCAACTCCGATAATTGGAAATCCGAAAATGTTCTTCCTAACATTTTTCATCCTAACAATCACAATTCCTAACTACTCTGTCTCTAATGTTCATAATTCAGAAGCATTCAACTTCATAATGTCAGTAGCAATAAACATTTATTATACTTTTATTTGTTTTCCCATATTTTCTCAACATAACTATCTTTTACACTATTATTCAAAGTCATATCTTTTTTGTTTAGATTTCTTTTTATTCATAATAATCAGTATTATACACATTAGTTTTGCGTAACTTTATTTTCACATAACATGTATAACATATAAGAATAACAGGTACCATGGTACAAGTAGTCAAATAAATACATTTTTTCATATACACATCAATTAAATTTGTTTAATATTAGCGGCTAAAGCTTTCAAATAATCACTTTTATTGGTGTATTTTGCTTTAAAATTCAATATATATTAAATTCTATCATATTTGCCGTTGATTTGGAAGTTCATTTTATTTTTGTAGGTAGTACTCATAAATAGAAAGCTTTATAAAAAAGCAAAGCGAGCGAACGCAGCTCCCGTCATCTCCTTCATGTTAGGTTACTTTAGACCCTGCAGACAGAAATAGGAGCGCCGCGCAGCGGGGCTCCGTCGACTTAGTTGCTTAAATCTTAAACTTTAACCATGGATATCTTCCATAACCATGGGGTTCCGTGCGGTTGGGATGGTACAGGGAGGTAGCCCCTCTACCCTCCTTTCCCTTTCCCCCTTTCGCGCCCCTTAAATCGATGGAAATTTATGGAATTTTTTATTCTTACCTGAAAACTTTAACCATGGATATCTCCATAACTATAGGGCTCCGAGTGGTTGGTGTGGTACTGACGGGTAGCCAAACCTTCCCCCATCCCCCCTCTACCCTATCCGCGCCAAAAATCAACGGCATATAATCGAAATTTTAACCTTACACTTATACTTTTTGTTGCTTCTTAATTCACACGCCCAATATTGTTTATCCACTGTTATTCGGTTTTTTTCATATGTAAATCCATGTACGTCTAATTTTAATCCTCCGCGACTGGTTTTAAATGATTTTAAATATTTTTTCTTTATATTAATAAAGCATTAACACAAACATGCACGTAATGATAATACACCGACATGAACTTAACAATAGACACAACTCAGAACGTTATGTAAAGCATAACCCAAATAATAATCATCCCTCAAATTAAAACTATAAATATCATCTTCTACCCACTTAAATTTTTTATTACACTTGGTAAATGTTTCTTTCTGAGTATGAGTGAAAATATTATGGGAATTATGTTTAGGGATAAAAGCGTTATGATAAAAAACAGTAGGAGTTTAAATATATTTACATTAATGATATTATTAATTACAACTTTCGGAAACATGAGTGTTATGAACATCGCCGGTAGCACTACAAATAGTATGAATGAAAACTTTAGGATGAAAATTTTTAGAAAGAGTGATCATTCGGATTACAAATCGTTAGGAAGAACAATTTCGTGTAAAGAACTTTAGGTGAGCCAATACGGACCCCTTCTTTAGTGTTATGTCACGCATCGCGACGAGCGATAGGCTTTGTTGAATCAAAAACAAAATTTTAAAAATGCCATCGTGTGTATTAAGAAAGTGTACCAATTATGATACCAAGGTACATAACAGACAAGGGATCTCATACTATATGTAAGTACGCAATACACCTCGATTAACTTATATTGGGAGGTTAGAAAAAAGAAAGAGATTGTAAATACATTGGTGGCCAGAATAATTTTTGTTTACATTCACGCGAAAGTGACAAATACTAGCCGTCTCTTTTTTTCTTGTTGGTTTTGACATGCCATCCCTTTTGCATCATTTTGACGTGTAGTGAAATGTCAAATGAATGAAGTGTGTATGTGTGCTGCCGCTGCTGCGCGGAACACTTTTTTCGATTGTTTTGTGAGTGTATAACGTAGGTGTCTGTTTTTTAGAATATCATTGGGTTTGCCATACATACCTGTCGCCAGACGAAGCTTATCCAGTTTCTATACAAACTGTCATTTACGTTAACGCGATCTAGCATGAATAAAAGCTCGCACTAAGCACATTCAACAAGGCGATTCGTCAAATAACTTTATTTTCCAGGAATCCTACTCCAGAGACGTCAGAACTCCTCCCAGTGAAGTGGACACCGGTAACACCAGAACAGAACCGCTACCTACAAATAGATACAAACTTAGTCCTCCACAGCGGCCGGCTTCGAGGAACGCATGACTTTCTGGGACTCGTACTATGCGAGATACGGAATGTACGCTAAGGGCATCTGCTTAGGAGGGGAGTTTACCGAAAATAGAGCTCGTGTTGTAGATTTAAGCAAGTCGTTATTGTTGTTAACTGTTTTTCTCTTGTCAGTTTGTTAATAAGTCATCAAAGTTACCTACAGGGTAAAATTATAGCCACTATGTTGTAAGCGTATCAATAAACTTAAGTACATATTAAAATATTGTAATCTTGTTAAACTCTTTATTTTGCTACCCAAATACACATATTTTGATATTTATAAAAAAAACTTAATTCCAAAATAATGCAACCAAAGAAGAAAAAAGTTATTTTTCGTATCGAGCATAAAAAGTCGAGATTTTAACACGAGCGATGTAGCCAATTTCGAAAGCTACATGCGAGTAAAGCCTTTTTATGCGAGATACGAACGATTCTTTTTGCACTACCAGGGCCTGCAGTCTCGACATAGCTAACGATCATTACGCTAGCTAACATTCTTTAACTCTTACCACAAAATAGTAAGTATACAGAAGGGCCACTCCCGCCGTTTGGAAAATTGAAAGCTAAACTTGACAGATTCACTAGAGTTGTAGTGTTCGTGATATTAAATGGATATTTGATGCCCTGTCTACCCTCTAAGGCATGTAAGCATGATATGATGTATGTTTAGACGAATCTATGTATTTATGTTTGTAACTTGGGCAACCTACCCTTTTTTTTTTAATTCGGAATCAATATAGTAGCAACCCTAGTGAATCTGTCAAGTTTAGCTGTCAATTTTCCAAACGGCGGGAGTGGCCCTTCTGTATACTTACTATTTTGTGGTAAGAGTTAACGAATGTTAGCTAGCGTAACGATCGTTAGCTATGTCGAGACTGCAGGCCCTGAGCTTACTAAATTAAATGAAAATAAATTCCAACAACAATTTATTAGAAACGTTCAGACTAAAAACCACAGACTATGTATACACACAATCAACGCGCGCTTTTTCGAGAGGTAACAGGTTGAGTATCATTCTGCCAGTTATATAATGATCCATACAAAAGTCATTTCGACAAATTATCGGGCGCGGCAGGCTGGAAACAAATTATCTAGGTAATGAATGTACATTACATTGTGCAAACGTGATCAACAAATGAACACGTCGCGGACGTGACATTGGGCGTTCGGACGTCTGATAGAGATCTGGCAGCCGCGTCCCATACGCCTGTGCACACATATCAGCCGCAGCTGTAAGTCGCGTCCGTCAGCCGCGTCCGATAATTTGTTCCCAGCTTGATTATGTAATTTTGTTTTCTTTTTTAATGTTTATTTCATAATCTTGTGTCTAAATGTTCTTATTTCGAAATTATAATTTTGCTTTTTAATTGTGGACCTTGGGACATTTGGGGAAAAGACCAGGGATTGTGGGATTTTAACCTCACTAAAACAACCCCGGTGACCACCGAAACCCCGGGACCTCTCGAATATCTACAAAGTTTTTCGTCAGAAGATGGGACCACCTCGGGAAAGTACCCTTTCAAACACCTTTAGGAGAGGGTGTCTAAAGTAAAATATTTGGGTCACATGCTGACAGAACAGGACAGGCTACAGGACGATGAGGACCTAGAGAGGGAAAGAAGGGCGTTGGCAGTCCGCTGCAATATGTTGGCTCGCAGATTCGCGCGATGTACCACAGACGTAAAACTGCTACTTTCCAGAGCCTTCTGTCAGTCTTTTTACACGTGCAGTCTGTGGATCAACTTTACGCAGCGGGCTTACAACGCCCTGCGTGTTCAGTACAATGACGCTCTGAAGAAGAAAGAAGAAATCAGTGTTAAGAAATCCCAGGTACTGCAGTGCTTCCGCAATGTTTGCGGATGGTTCTGACGATGACTTCTTTTCCATCATTATGAAAAGAACTCCATCGATGATGAGTAGGGTCCGGGGTAGCACCAACACTGTCCTCAAAACGTTAGCGTTTAAAATAAACTTTCCTTTTACTGTGTACTGGGCAAGTGTACACCTGCTCAGAAAAAGAAAATAGACTTCGGTAATTATTATTATTGTGTAACTTGTTTTGTTTACTAACAAATTACTAACACCATGTTATGTTTTATTTTTGTGTGTTACTATATTACTAACAACCCTACTAACGCTTGGTATATTTGTAAAAAATTATGGACTTTCGTCTGAAATAAAGATAATTTAATTTAATTAATTAATAAGAAAGAATACTACATATACTAATATAACAATAGTACATTGTTCACCGAGAGGAGAAAGTGACCGATTACCGTCGAGGGTGTCGTTTGAAGCCCGAGCCGTAGGCGAGGGCTTTAAAACACCCGAGATCGGGAATCGCACTTTCTCTCGAGTGATACATAGTGCTTTATACTACACCTACGAGGAAAATAAAAAACTAAATCTTTTTTATTTTACTTTTCTACGAAAACTGAATCCTCAAACAACTCACAAATTGAAAATGGCGCCAATGGCGTCTGCAATTTTCACATGTTCTTTTTTCAAATTGTTTGACACCATCCAACACACAGCTAGTGGCCAGTGTCATTTTGCGAACTTGGAGATAAAAACTCACTGTAAAAACTTTTTGGCTTTTGATATTTAGGTTACCAGCGCATAGTCTTACCCAAAATTAAAAAAGAAAAACCACGTAAGAAATGGATTTTCATACACTTTTCTCTCCCGCTCAGATGCGTTTTCTCGCCGCATATTTGTTCGATATGCAATGACGTACTTTCTACCGTAAATTTGATAAAGTATCAAGGTACTTTCCGAGCAGGTGTAGTATAAAACGATATTTCACATTCTGTATCGTATTTCACTCATATTGGTATACCATCGCGGCGCCTCGACTCCATGTTTTTCCTATCTCAATGATCGAAGGTGTTTGAAACATTTAGAAAAAAAAAACCTACAGTCGAACATAGAACCACCTACTTTTGGAAAGTCGGCGGTTAATTATTAATTTTGTTATTGATGCCGATGGCAACAGGCAGTATGACCCCTGGCCCCCACCCATTGTCCTCTTGCGTATTTATAACAATTCGTTCAATTTCGACACTTTACAAACTTGGGCTTACACTTGCAAACTTGGGCTTCGACCAATACTTGGCCGATTTTGGCCGAAGCCGAAGATTTGGGCGAAAGTGGTATTTATAGCCGATGACCTGAAGCCGAAGGTTCGGTCGGACACTATTGAAGAAATTTATGTGCGGTATAGTGGAAATGCCAGAATGTAAAGAATGGATCACGTGACTTTTTCGATAGTAGTTTGCATTCCTATACAATGTCACTCGTCTAGAGCCTCTAGACCAATAAATCTATGTTCCTTTTTTACCATCCTCTCTCCTACAAGATTCTTCTTTCTTCCCTTCATGATGTTATTATGATAAATGATAAATGATTTTATTTCTGTAAGTTGGAACTAGATGAGGTCGGCGTTTCCTATCTGACTACTCTGAGAAGAAAGGCCGAAACAAACTCAGAGGTCACAGTCTCTTTTAAAGTCCTGACAAAATCTTGTTTAGATCATGTGAAGACCATGTAGACTGATGTCTGAAATGGTCGTTTGAGGAAAGAACCAGCCAGATTGAGTGGACCTGTCCAGTCAGTGCACGCATTTGTCAATAACCGAGCAGCTCAACTCAGAATTTAAGGAGCTCAACGATTCGACGAACAATACCAAAGAAAGGACATTCGGGTAGGCCGCATAAACTACTCAAACCGCCAGACCATGATTAAAAACTAAGATAAATTAAAAACAAAATAATGATCCACATAGTCTTCACATTCACAAAAATAAAAATAAAATAGTATAATACTTTAAAAAGTAAATATTCTTGTCATTGCAAGAAAAAAAATAATGTATAAAAATAACAAAATTCATGGTGCAAAATATTAAAAAAAAAAACTAAATTAATTGGAGCAGCTCACTCCCAAGCCGTTTTATCCTCAACGTAATCTTTAACGCTTTGCGCTATGCAACTGCTTCTCTATAACTCTGTTCTATCCTGAGCATTCCTGTCCACTGAAGAAGGCACCTTATTGTATGTACCAGGCCCCTCAGAAAGTATTGCGAAAAAAAGTTTTTATATATGGGAGACTGGCCAGTTATAATGTTTTTCGAAAATATGATTATTTATAAGTAAAAATAAGTAAGTTCCAATTTCAAAATTTGACTTCTTTTTATGATGTAAGGGAGCACTAAGAAGGGAGTTTTGGCAATTCAACCTTTAAGGGGGTGAAACTAATAAGTCATCTGTAGGATAAAATAAGGATCACGCGAACGAAGTCGCGGGCAAAGTGCTAGTGATATATATGGTGATGTTATATATTGTATATGATGTACCAGGCCCCTCAGAAAGTATTGCGAAAAAAAGTTTATATGGGAGACTGGCCAGTTATAATGTTTTTCGAAAATATGATTATTTATAAGTAAAAATAAGTAAGTTCCAATTTCAAAATTTCCCTCCACATTTTTTGCGAGTTAATTCAAAGTATTGTGTCTCACTGAAATATGGATCTGCGCCGGGAACATTTTAGAGCTATGATTTTATACGATTTCAAGTGTCGCCTGAAACCGGATGAATCGTACGATAGACTTCAAATGGCATTCATGGATGAAGGCCCTTCCAAGGCAACCGTGTATCGTTGGTATAACGAATTCAAGCGCGGTCGACCAACTTTGGGGGATGACGAAAGAAGCGGTCGCCCTTTGACGGCTGTTACCGAAGAAAACGTGCTAGCAGTGAAAAATTTAATCCAAGACAATAGGCGAATTACATATCAGGAGATTCAACACATATTGAAGATTGGATCGGGAAGCGTTCACGAGATTCTACACAGCCATCTTCGCGTGAGGAGGATAGTATCACGCTGGGTGCCGCACAACCTCACCGATGCTCAGAAGCAGGCCCGGGTGGAATGGTGCCGTGATATGCTTAACAAATTTGAAGCAGGCTCGTCTCGGCGTGTTTACGACATCGTTACAGGTGATGAGTCCTGGATTTATCAATACGACCCAGAAACCAAGCGCCAGTCGACTGTTTGGGTGTTTCAAAATGAGCCAACGCCTACCAAAGTGAAGCGATCTAGAAGCGGGGGTAAGATTTTGATCGCTAGCTTTTTTAATTTGACTGGCCACTTGGTATCAATTCCCTTACGGGATCAAAGAAGCATTAATGCTGAATGGTATACTACCAAATGTTTGCCAGAAGTTTTCTCTGTTATAAGCAACAAGCGACCAAACACAGGGCTCCGCGGGCTACTGCTCCACCACGACAATGCACCTGCGCACACCGCACTCAAAACGAGGGACTTCCTGGACAGCACGCCAGTCAAACTCCTGGGTCACCCTCCTTACAGCCCTGATCTAGCACCGTGTGACTTCTTTTTATTCCCAAAAATAAAAAATCAGCTCAAAGGGATACAATTTTCGTCGCCGGAAGATGCGCTGGCTGCGTTCGAGCAGGCTGTAAACGAGGTGTCTGCGGCGGACTGGAAAAAGTGTTTTGAAAACTGGTTTAGGCGCATGAATCTTTGTATAGAGGCTGGTGGAAAGTACTTTGAAAAGATTTAATAAAAATATATGTACGTATAGAACAATTTTTTTTAGTTTCGCAAAACTTTCTGAGTGTCCCACGTATGTGTCGACTAAACGGCGTAACGGGAGCGCACACCAGCATCAGATTAGCAAGAGTTGGTAGTGAATAGTTGCCTGGTGCGCAAATCTCGCCCCATGTTAAGTTTATTAACCGGTTGAATACCGCTATAACCGAAACAATTAAATAGCCATTGTGTCTCACGTGTATTCGCGTTGCCGGCATTCAAGAAGTTAAAATAAAACAATTTATTCAGTAAATGACCATTTATTTAACTTATGTTCAGTAGTGGACTTCAGATGATGATAATTTTATTTAAAGATGAATTTAAGAGACATCTTCTGGTAGTGAGTATTTCTTTCGTCTTAACCTCTGGAGAACGGAGGAGCAGCGTTCGTTTCCAAATAGTAGATACCGGATTGTCTGTAAAATAAACAATAAACTTTTAAATGGCTGTCTTTTAAAACAATTTTTCTGGGATCTGATCGATGGAAAGACCCATTATCAATTTTCTCAACATCGGAACCTAGGACGAAAAAATAATTAAACCCCAATCAATATTATATCTACCACATACCTAATTTGGTTTGTGGACGTTTAATTATATTGGCAACAAGTTATTGATTTGATCATCATCAGCATTTTATTTTTCCCCATTCCCCACTGCGGGGACAAAGGCCTCCTTTCTGTGAGTAAGGGAATGAGACTTAATCCACCACGCGGGCCCAGTACGGGTTGGTGTTTGTCACATGTTTCACGATGTTTTCATTCAATCTTTTAAAAAACAGTTATTGATTTAGGTGTATTCCAACTAGATGTTTTTACCCATAACATATTATAGTACTTTTCAAGGTTGCCCTGATTATAATTGCGGACTATTAAAACTAAGTTATCTGCCATCTTGCTTGTTCCCAACTATTGTGACGTCCGACTAAGGCAAGCTTTGCTTAAGAGCGGACTCTAGTCAACAGGAATTTGAAAAATAGGTATTTGAAGAAACTATTGCCGTCGCGTCACCTCCAATCTCACCCCGTAAAGTGCGAAAGGGACAACTGCAGCTCAGGCTGATTTTACCTACAAAAACTTTGACTAAAAGACGTTTCGTATTCTGCTGTTTTCTTCATGAAAACTGATCTGATCTAAAAAATTCTTATATCAAAATTAAGAGGAAAAGTATATCTATGCTCCTATCATTTCCTTTTTTGTTAAAAACTTATAAATTTTGTCTGAAAGTTTTCTGAACATGGCGGTAAAAACGGGCATTTTTTTCGGATTTTTGGATTGTCATATTTCTTTTTGTGATTATGTTTTGGAAAAAAGTAAATGATACAGGCACGTATTAATTAGACCTAGATTTTATGGAAAAAAATCATTGCTCTAGAGGCATTATCCACGAAGAAAACAGCAGAATGTGTTTGTATGGAGAAAGTCTCACTAGAGTCCCCTCTTAACTTTGAACATCAACTCGTGCGCCTATATTACCCGACCACATAATATAGTACCCGCTTTTATTTAACTTTTTTGTTCTCTTTTTTGTTTCAGAAATTGACTCACACACTGTTCCGTTGTTGTTGAATTAGGTAATTTACCTATGTTTGCAATATTTGTAAATATGTGAGAACCATGTTCCTATTTACATCAAATGAATGAATTTACCTGTTAGTGCTTGTAATACTTTATATCTATACGTAGTATAGTAGTATTAGTTTGGTTGCATCGTCCTCACGTATATGAATTAATGTATGGATGTAAATGTTATTTAACAATTTTTAAAAGAGTAAAGTATAGAGTTTCTTGTTAAAGTTTAGAGACGGTAGAATCAATTATTATTACTTCTAAATTAAACATTTTGACGTTCAAAAGTGCCGCTTAGAGGCCTAATTGAAATAAAGAAGTTCTGTTTGCTCTTGGTCAGTTAAGTACTGATATACGGACAATTATTTCTCTCTCTTGGTTTGGATAGCAACATGGCTATAAGATGCTGCTTTGTTATGTTGTTTTATACGGTCAAATTATGACGCTTATCGTTGGCCTAAACTAGGTTGCCAGTATGCAGAAAAATTACGGTGATGAGACCGTACATATACTCTTTCTTACCCAGTCTTAGGAACCAGCCCTCCCATGCGTAGATTGCCCCAAAGCGCACAGTTGCCTGTCATTGCTGTCACGTAGGATAAGCAGCGCTGTCCAGTGAACCCTCCCCGGGTCAGGGACTCACCCAAATAGTGGAAAGACCTGGAAACAAGAAGAATAGTGTAGGTATAAACAGAATAATAAATAAAAAGAAAGCCTCTTTATTCCTTATCAATTTAAATAACAATTGTTTTTCGTAACATGCATAATAATTATTTATGATTAACATGCATCATGACTTTGTAATATTTTATTAGTGTTAGCTAATAAGGACCTCTCAACTAGTAAAGGCCTCCTTAGCCATTTTTCTCCACACGGTTCTGTCCTTCGCTATTTCCATCCAGTTTATTCCTGCAGTCCTCTGTATCTCATCGAGCCATCTATCTGATGGTCTACCTCTTGACCTCTTGCCTGTTGGGCCGTTCCATGTTGTTATCCGTTTTGTCCATTTATCATCACACATGCGTGCAATATGGCCTGCCCATTTCCATTTGATTTTTTTGCAGTGTTCCAGTGCGTCAATTGCTTTGGTTGTTTTCCTTATGTCTTTATTTCTTTTTCTATCTTTTAATTTCAGATTTAGTATGCTGCGGTCCATGGATCTTTGAGTTGTTAGTATCTTATTGTGGCGTGTGTTTGTTTTAAATCCAGGTTTGTGATGCATATGAGAGACATGGTAAGATACATGAATCTAAAACTTATTTATTCATGCTGACAGGAAGATTTGATTTTAGAACTTCTTTGTAACTCCAAAACGAGTTCCAGGTGAGGTTCACACGTCTAGTTACTTCGTCTCGCTGTCTGGATTTTATAAATGAAATTTGTTTGCCTAAATAAGTGTACTCCTGAACATATTCCAACCGAGCATTTTCGATGCATATGGCGATGTTTATGCTGTTTGTCATAACTTTGGTTTTTGTTATGTTTAATTGTAAACCGATATCATAGCTGACTGCGTTTAACTCATTTACCATGGATTCTAATAGTGATGCACTTTGTGAAAAGAGCACTATGTCGTCAGCAAATCTGAGATTACTTAGATATTTACCTTGAATCTTTATACCTTTGCTTTCCCATTTTAGAGTTTATGTATAAATAGAATGTTCTGAAGAAAATAAAAGATTTACCAAAGATCTAGTGGTTTAATTACGTATGTAGCGTTATGTGTATGGCCACTGTTGCCTATGCCTCGGACATGACCGTGTCACAGCATTTAGGTAAACTCTGACAATATATTATGAAAATAATAAGTATAAATAAAAATGGATATGGCGGAAAAGACATGAAAGTAGGATTAATGCAGTAGAAATGCGTTCCTTGTGGAGTATGTGTGGTGTAACTTTAAATAATAGATTGAGGAATGATGTAATAAGAGAACGTTGTAGTTTAAAAGGAGATGTAGTGACTAAAATTGAAAATAGTATGTTAAGATGGTTTGGCCATGTTGAGAGGATGAATGAACCTTGAATGGAAACGCCGGGCGGGACGCTTTAGAAAGACATGCATAGACCTTATAGGTGATGTTCTTCAGAAAGGCCAGGTGCACAGTACTCATAATCGGCGTGCGTGTATGACTAGATGTATGAACGTGAGTGAAGCAAAAGAAGTATGTAAGGATCGTAGCAGGTGGTGTTCTGTAGTTTCCGGCTACCCCCATGGGAAAAAAGGCGTGAGTTTATTTATATATGTATGTATGTAAATATAAATAAATTTGTTTCATCAAAAGCCTGTTTTACAATTTCAAATAACTAAATTATTACAATAGGCTTAATTTTTTTATTTTTTTTTAATACTCCGGCTCACAAAGTAGATATTCAGACAAGGTTATCACTTCAAAGTAACTGTCCAAAATTCTAGAGGCAAAATTGCCATATAGCTCGAAGTTACCACCTTGATATAAAGCCACCATCTAAATACAACGTCACCATCCAGCTACAAAGTCACTATCTAGTTGCAAAGTCATCATCTAACTGCAAAGTCACCATCTTATTATGAAGAAGAAGAAGATCTTATTATCAAATCATCATCTATATACAAAGTCACCATCTATCTACAAATTCACCATCTAAATTCAAAGTCCATATAGCTAGAATTCCTCCATCTAACTACATAGTCACCACCTTATTACAAAGTCACCATCTAGATACAAATTCACCATATAGCTTCAAAGACACCATCTAACTAAAAAGTCACCTAATAGCTACAAATTCACCATCTAACAACAAAGTCACCTTCTTATTACAAAGTCACCATCTAGCTATAAAGTCGCTAGCCAGCCACAATGTTAGTCAACCACCCATAAGTGATATGGGGTTTTTGTCTAGAATCTTACCTAGAATGGTCACAATCATTAGAGTTACACCCAGGCATGCTGATCCCCCCATTTGGGTAAAAGTCAGCATCGCCCAGCGTTGCCAGGTAGCCGAGGAAGCCGGCGTTGGTGTGAATGACCTCCGTGTAGACTCCGTCTGCGGACCTGAACTTGTCATTGTTGCTACCGGTCCAGCCGAGGAGAGCGGGGTCGAGAGCTGGAATTGGAGAAGACGTATATTTAGATCATATTATATTGTAACGGAGTAGTCCCAAAAGAGGCAGAACTTATAAAATAAAATTTGCAAAATTTGGTAAAGTTACTATTTTTTTTTAAAAAGAATGTAGATACCAAGATACAAAAAAAAAACAGTAAAGGTGCAGAAATAGCGAAATTTTTTTTTAATACATCAACAAATATTAAACACAGAATATAATAAATATTTAAGTGGGGCTCCCATACAAAAAGCGTGATTTTTTGCCGTTTTTTGCGATAATGATACGTAACTCTTCGTGCACGAGTCCGACTCGCACTTGGCCAGCTTTTTTATTCCAATGTAATAAGGGCGAGCCTATAGCTGTAAATAAAATGGCCAAAAACCTAAAATCCGGGTTTCTACTTAGAAACACGTGAAGGAAAATCCCAATAAAACTTGAGAAGAATCGAATCCCTGGGTTCGAGCCCATTTGCGATCAGAAAGACCCATTAGCCACATGAAGAAATGGTAATATAGCTGTCGGCACGTAACTTAGCAAGAGTCGTTTTTTAGGTCTCTTTGGTTACCAAGCGGGACGCGGGGACCGTGTAGTACCTTTCCGAGCGCGATATTGGTTGGTCTTTTGACACAAGGATCGATTGACCAATCGCGTCGCGTCCACGTACCATTCGCTCTATATGGTGGTTGGTCAGTTCACGCACTATTCGCAAAATTTCCCCCACTACGACAAAACCTTGCCAAGTTACTTGCCGATAACTATAACCCTGTTAGATTTGTTACTTACCAGTAATGTAAGCAATGTTTCCTCCAACATTCCTGCCAGCGATGCCAACTTGGTGACCACCGAGACTGTGCCCCACCAGGTGGTACATGCCAGGAACTGCTCCCGTCGCTCCGTTCAGCCAGGTAATGAATCTGGCTACACTCTCACCTGAAAAATGATGCAACAGGACCCTGTTAGTATAATAGCCGGGACAATTATTTCAATTTTGTTTTGTACGTCTCATCATCATCACCATGATATCACCCGAAAGACGTCCACTGCTGAAAATAGGCCTCCCCGCCAACGGATGTAAGTGTCGCCACATTTGCCGATCCCGTGCATCTCGCATCCAGCGGATTCCCGTAACCAGATCATCGGTCCACCTAGTAGGGGACCTATCAACGTCGTCTTCCGTACTCATTCCGCAATCATTACCACAGTGTAATTCATCATCATCAGCCTTTTTAATGTTCCCACTGCTGGGACAGAGGCCTCCTCTCTGTGAGAGGGAGTGGGCTATAATCCGCCACGCTTGGAAACATGCTGGTCCTGCTCCATAGGGCAATCTTTGGTGTAGACAAAAACAAATTTGTTAATTTGTATTCCTATTCATAGTTATTGTATTCATTGTTTTTTTTTTAAATTGACTCACACACTGTTCCTTTGTTAATTAGTTATTTTACCTATGTTTGCAATATTTGTAAGTATGTGAGAACCATGTTCCTACTTATTAAATTAATTAATTTTCCTGTTAATGCTTTTGAATACTTTATACCTGTACGTACTATAGTGTGTAGAGCTATTCTGGTTGCATCGTCCTCACATATATTAATTTATTAATGTATGTACTTATGTAAATATTGTAAAACACCTATTTTTTTTAAAAAAGGTAGAAAGTAAAGAGAACAAAACGGTCCTATACTCAAGTTCGTTCAAAGTTCAGCCAAATAGTTTTAAAAAAAAAAAGTGTTTTGGTCCTCCTGTAAAATCAGCGAGAGTGTACATACGCTGTATTTAACAATGTTAGTTACGCGGAATTGGACTATCAATATATATAATATCAGATAATATGTACTTTCACTATACAGGTGCACATATTATAGGAAGAACCAAACCTAATGGCAGCTCGGACCCTCCGCGACTCCACAGAAGAAATTCGTATGACAGCGGTAGAGAGTGAACAGATGAGTCGACTTATGCTTGAAGTTTGATAATATAAAATTTTATTTACGACGCTTTTCAACATCAAAACATCTGCGTAGCCTTTTCCCAAATATGCTTTCCGGCATAATTTGCACAAAAATATGGAAACTTTATCTGCCGCTGTCCTACTTACTTTTAAAAAGTTTATTAATATTCAATTTTTAGAACTTACCAGAAGGCACGGTGTTAGCCAGGGCAGTGAAGTAGTTGATGCTGCCTGCTCCAGCGCTCCAGTCCACAACGATCACATTCACATCTTCAGCGGACAGGAACGCTGAGAATAAAACAAGTTTTTAAAAGAAGCAGCTGCATAAAACATCATGGAGGGAGGGTAGAAGGATCTTAGAGGAGAAGGGAAGGACAAAAACAAACAAGTGACATTCCATCAACGAAATGCATCTATAGGAATTACAAGTGGCAATAGCCGCGTACTGACTGAGCGAGCAGCCTCGCGAGGCAGCCGAGCGAGGCAAATCCTCGTTCGGTCAGGACGTGTCTCAGCCGAGGCAAACGTGGGCGCTGCCTCGCCCGAGCGTGCCGCGGCCCGAGCCGAATGTTGTCGGTTTCTGTCGATGCTCAAAAGCGCCTCAGTAAGTTTGCCGCACGCACTCAAGACGGTTGTGTTTTGCCTCGCTTCTTCGTCTTCTTTTTTTGTACAAGTTGATGAATTAGTATAAAGGCAGTGGTGGCGATAGCCCTCCGAACGCACGGCCTCATGACAATCTTGAGCACAACTGAATATGCGCTACGCTCGCGTGGTCTCTGTTCGACTTGTGAGTAACCACTGAGCGTTCGAGACGTTCGACTAATGGCTCAGCCTCGCTCCGGCTCGGCTTTGCCGCGCGCGGCAGCCTCATGCATATTTAAATACAGACCGAGGCTGCCTCGCACGGCAAACGTTGCGAAGCAAACGTCCGAGGCAGCCTCACGAGGCTGCTCGCTCAGTCAGTACGCGGCTAATAACTATCATAGTCACGTGATTAGTCCTTTGCAGTATGGCATTCCGACTTTGCCATACATATCATTGTGTTGTTGTTAGTTATTATGTTGTATGTGTGTTATGTCCTTAATTCATTACTTTTCTTATTATCTAAATTTTTAAATAATGTTATAAAAAAAAAACATTGAGGCCCACCGCTATCGGGAACAGGGTCCAAGCTAACGGCGGTCCAGGCTCCAGAGAGAGAAACCTCTTAAAAATACGAGGCGTGTCCAGCAGTACTGCTTTCTGGATCAGGCCCTTGATCCAGCCGCCTAACGACAGCCTCCTAAGGTGTTGGTCGAGGCTCGTAGCTATTAAGCCATTGGCTGACATGACTATCGGTACAATGATCGCCACTGTGTCCACATCCCACATGTCGACAACCTCGCGAGCCAAGTCAAGATACATGATTTGCTTATCTCTCTCGGCTTTCACGAGGTTCCCGTCATGCGGACGGTAATGTCAACAATCATTGCACGTCTCTCGATTCGGTCCACCACAACAATAACAGGCTTATTGGCTACAATAGTCCTGTCAGTGATGATGGACCGATCCCAGTACAAAGTGGTATTGCCATTTTCGAGAACAGGGTCAGGTACATACCTGTAGTACGGTACCTCCGGTGCCACAAAAGTGTTTTTCAGACATTGATGTATTAAAATGAGGAAGATACGGGACTGCTCACAGCGCTTGGTCCTACTAATCTAAGTGAATGCCAGTAGCGGGTACTCAGTCGCGCACACGGTACATTGTTGATCACACAGCTCATTAATTTCAGTGTTTTTATGTTGTTTTTGCAATAAATAAGCATCAAAATGACTTCTTGTGTAGCTAAACAGTGTTTAAATAATACCAGGAAGAAAATAAGTCACACGGGATCACTTACCACTCGTAAGTACAGTTAAAAAGGTTAATTTGTTGAAAATTACCATAATATTTAATGTTTGCTTCGCCATATTTGTGAGACCGAGATAGATATTACAAACATGCGTGAGAGACAAGATACGCACATATTGCAATGTCATTTCATTCATAATACGTGCACCGAGCCCAGGTTTTCTGATCGCCATGTTAGCGCGTAACGTATCTTCCTCTTTTTAATAAATTATGATTTCAGAGCAAGTTATTAATTATTTGTTTTCTGTATCTAAATGGTGTGCCTTTGGGCCATTTTTGAAACGAAATACCTCAATGCGGCTTTCGGGAGAAAATGTTACATCACGTGAATTTTTTTACGTAATACCCTCTCCATACCCTTTTCTCTTGAGAGTTTCTCTTTCTCTGAGCAAGAAAGAGATTTATTTATCTTTCTAGTGCGAGCAAACTCAATCTTAATTGCAGACTAATATACGGCCAACGAGAAGCGATACCAAATGTTCGGCGTTAAAAATGTAGGAGGAACTTCATAACGGCAGTCCCCTGACGTGTTTCTTTGAGGAGATCTTACCAGGAACCAGCACTGTGTTAAAGTCAGCAGTGACAGAGTCGAGCCAGCCGTGTATGAGCACGACAGTCCTCCTGTTGGCGTTGTAGTTGGTTATGCCCAGCAGACCCTCGCTGCCAATCAGGAGCGGCTGGCTCACGGTGGGATTCTGCCTGGAAGATAAATGGAAGAATTTGATCAGATTACGGATAAGGTTTTTATGACAAGCTTTTATTTAGTTGCATTTGTCCCAGAGCCTAATTGTGTTAGTGAATTTGGCAAGGCAAAGAGCTTGACGCCATGAAATAGTATGACAAAACCTCTTTAAATAATTAGGTATTGCCAAAAATTAATGGACTCTTTCGAAAAGAGTAGGTATCTTCACCAAAATTATTTCACGCAATCAGGCTGCCGCAGGCTTATCTATATCTATAAAAGCGAAAGGTGACTGACTGACTGACTGACTGATCAATCAACGCACAGCCAAAACTGCTAAGCCTAGAAGCATGAAATTTGGCAGAAAGGTTCCTCAAGTGACGTTAGTGTGCACTAAGAAAGGATTTTTGGAAATTTCACCCCTAAGGGGGTATAAAGGGGGTTGAAAATTTGTATGCAAAATCTAATTCATTCGACCAAAATTCTTGAAACTTAGCACAAAAAGTATTCTAAGTAAATGATAAAGATTGACATTATTAGTTTTTTGAAACTACCCCCAAATAATGATTTAGGGGTTGTTGAAATTTGTATGGAGAATCTGATTTCTTGGGTCAATAAACTTGAAACTTACCACAAATACTAACCTAAATGAATAATAAAGGTTGCTATTATTATTTTTTGAAACGATACCCAAAAGAAGATTTATGGGTGTTAAAGTTTTTTTGAAGAATCTTATTACTTCAGTTAATAAACTTGAAACTTGACATAAATACTAATCTAAATAAACAATAAAGACTTTAATTGTTAGTTTTTCGAATGTACCCCCAAAAGATGATTAAGGGGATGTTATTTTTTTTGAAGAATCTGATTTCTTCGGTGAATAAACATGAAACTTGACATAAATACCATCTTAAATAAACAATAAAGTTTGTGATTATTAGTCTTTTGCAACTACCCCCAAAAGACGATTTAGGAGGTATTACAGTGTTTTTGAAAAATCAGATTTCTTGGGTCAATAAACTTGAAACTTGCCACAAATACTAACCTAGATGAATAATAAAGGTCGCTATTATTATTTTTTGAAACTACCCCCAAAAGAAGATTTAGGGGATGTTAGTTTTTTTGAAGAATCTGATTTCTTGGGTGAATAAACTTGAAACTTGGCATAAATACCATCCTAAATAAACAATAAAGGTTGTCACTATTAGTTTTTTGCAACTACCCCCAAAAGACGGTTTAGGAGGTATTACAGTGTTTTGAAATATTTTTTTCTTGGGTCAATAAACTTGACACTAATATACTAACTTGACTTTGGACTGAGGAGACTTTTGACTGAGGAGAAATGGAAATTACATTTCCATTTCTCCTCACTCACTCACACAACTACACACACAAACACACATATACGCACCATCACACACACACAGACACCATGATACGCATACGCACATGCACACTATTATGATTGCAGTATCTATAAATAATGTTTTCTAAACATACTTAATATGAATACTTATTATTGGAGGAACTGACTCCCAAGTCACAGACAATAAGCCTAGTTTGGGAGCCAGGGAACTTGTTATAGTGTATAATGTAATGTATGTTATGAATAAAGTTATTATTATTATTATTACTAACCAAATGAATAATAAAGGTTGCTCTTACTACTTACTACAACATCGCCGACGACGCGTCATACGTTGTGCTCCGTTAAAAAAAAAATCTAAAAATAGTAATAGTGTGTAAAAGTGAATAAAAACCTTTTGAACTTATAAAATATTGACTAATAACTAAGTGACAGTGTTATCTAAAAATTTTACATAAAAACTGTGAAAATAAGACAAAAAAAAACATAAAATACTTCAAGTGTTCCAAAACAATAACACAAAAGTGACTTAATCAGCAATAAATAAACAAAAACAAACCTCATAAAGTTATTTTATCCCAACATCTCAAAAAACGTTAAATAAACAATAACAATTAAAACGAAGTGAAAAAGTGACTCATACAGTGATTTAAATTCTCAACGGTCACATACAAAAGTAATTTTGTACAGTCATTGTTATTCTATCCAGTGATCTTTGATTTGCGGCAACCAGTCAATAAATTTGACAAATCTATTAACTGTTCAAGTGGCGCAGAGGTTTGAGGCGCTATCTACTTTTGCCATTCAAGCACCGCCCGATCGAGTGGTCGCGAGTTCGAACCTCAGTGCTAGCTTATACTTTTCGGAGGTCTCCAATATTAATATTTGGAATTAAATATTGATTTTCCTGGTTCCGGCGAGTGAAAGTTGGCTGTCTACTTGTAAGTTTGCAATAATAGCAAAACCGTCCGCAAGATGGCATCACTGGTAAGATGTCATAAATGTAAAAAAGATGTGAACATAAAAAGTACAGCTTTGTGTTCCGCCTGTGATAACAGATATGAGTTTGATTGCGACGGTTATCCAGAACCTACATATCGACTAAAAGATGCGGAAGCGAAAAAAAAATGGAGATGTAAGGTGTGTATTAGAAATAAAAAATATTCTAATACCGACGGAGCTTCCAATATTACCATACGAAAGAAGCACAATTATATTAAAACACCTTCGCCAATAAAACAAACATCGAAGACAAAGAAAGATCTAGTCGATGATACGTCGAAACGTCTGTCTTCAATTCAAAGTAGTACAAAATTATTTGACTCTCACATACTTACCGACTGTGAATCGCCTGATGAGTCATATACTACTCCCGATAAACTATCAAGGAGTGTTGACAGAACTGTAACTGACTTAGTATCAGTCTCAGAAATGAAGGATACAATAGCTCAACTTACACTTCAGTTAGAAAGCACAGAAAATGAACTGGGAAATATATTGCTAGAAAATACCGAACTACATAAACAAATAAAAAAGTTATGTACAGAAAATAATACTTTAAAATCCTTATGTCATTCTTCCTCTTTATTCGCATATCCGGGTACAAGCTCCAAGAAAAAGAAGCAAGCCCTGTCACAACAACACTACGTGCATTCTACGTCATCCTCTCCATCGCCATCCACATTGAACGTTGAAGTTACTGATCACGTAAATATATTACGCCTGCAACAGGAAATCCTAACCCTGCAACAGCAATTAAGGACTGCAGAAAAAGAAATTCTAACTCTTACAGAACGTATTACATTATTGATACAGAGTCAGAATACCTGCGAACTTTCCATTGAAGAACCGAAACGGAATACGGCTAGTTTTAAAACTTGCACTGCCAAGCAAGTACAAAATCTGATCCCTGGGAAGAAAATATATATTTTCGGTACTCAACGTTGCGTTGGCTTAGCAGCCGCCTTATCACACTCAAGAGTAAATTCACAATATGAAAATTATCAACTCGTTGCTCAAACTAAACCAAACGCACCATGTAGCGAAGTAACATCCAACTGCAGAAATGTAAAATTGGCAATAGACGATAAAGTTGTAATTTGTTTAGGTGAAAATGACCGTAGCATAAATACTATCTTGTCTCAATTGAAAAATATTTTGGATATATTTAGTTGTAACACTGTAATTGTATTAAATGTCGTAAAAAATGTATTCATCAATGTCAATAAATTAAACAATTCTATAAAAAATGTATGTAGTAAGTATAAAAAATGTCACTTTGTAAACCAAATAAGCACCGAATTGTCTGATATGTGTAAGTCAATTAATTTTGTTATAGATTGTAATGACTATAATGATAAATATTTGAACCCTAGCGAAATTCGAAAGAGAATAGCAAGTGGCAAATCAAGTTTCAAATTGAGCATTGGTATACATGAAACAAAAAAAGGGACAATTCCCTTCTACTTTAAGAAACAAAGTCGCAGTGAAACTGTTAAGCATCCTAAAAGCAATAACTTTACGGAATCCAATATGAAGGTTAGGAAAGGAACTATACCGTACTATTTTCCTGTTATAAATAAGAGCGACTCATTTTTTCGTACGTAAAGCCACCAACAAATCGCACTATTTTAAAATATTACATCAAAATATCGCCAGTGTTCTATCCAAACAAGAACTACTAGAACTAACCATTCAAGAACTAAAGGATGATAATAATGACCCAGATGTAATATGCCTATCTGAAACTTTTATAAAAAAAGGTTTGGACAATTATGTAAAAATAAATAATTATGTAATGGCTACTAACTTCTGTAGAGAACAACAAAGGGGTGGCACTTGTATATTGGTAAAAAAAGAGCTAAATTTTAAAGAATTGTCAATAGTTAAAAACTACGCCACTCAAAATACGTTTGAAGCCTGTGGAATAGAATTAATGTGTGGTAAATTGGTTATTATATGTGTTTATCGCACTCCTAAATCTGATCCAACACAGTTTTTATTAAAATTACACAAGCTTTTGCACGATTTAATAAATAAATACAAGTCTAAAGTTAATATAGTTATAGCTGGTGATTTGAATATAAATACACTAAAAAAAGGTAACATTACAAATCAGTTACAAGACTTATGCAATAATTATAATTTGAAAATGCTGATAAATGTTCCCACACGTAAATTGGCTTGTATTGATCATATTTTGAGCAATATTTCCAATGCTACTGCAACCGTACTACCCTTACATCTATCAGATCATGATACAGCACAAATGCTTAGCTTTCCTTCTCAAAATGTACCACAAAAAGCAACAATACACTACGTTTATAAAAGAGATTACAACCTAGATAATATCCGAAAATTCCGGGAATGCTTACAAAGTCTTTGCTGGTCTGATATATATATAAACACAGATTCAAATTCTGCCTTTAATGATTTTCATGATCTGTGGTGCCTCTTTTACAATCTCTGTTTTCCTAAGGTAAGAGTCAGGGTCAACAGTACCGCTAAAAACACGCAAAAGTGGATAAGTAAAGGTCTTAGACAAAGTTGCAAAACTAAGCGAAAATTACGCTATGAATTTTATAAAAACAAAAATAATTCTAATAAATTAATATATAAAAGATATTCCTATATGCTTAAAAAATGTATTTACAGCTCAAAAAAGAATGCGAACATAAAATATATTGAAACACAAGATAACAAATGTAAAGCCACTTGGACTGTCATCAAAAATGAAATAAATAAAAATACCACCCCTAAAGATAATATAGATGCAATAAAATTAAATGGTATTGTAGTTACAGACCCTGTAGAAATAGCTTCTACATTCAATAATTATTACGTGAATTTGACGCAAACGTCACCGCAAGATCCAGCTGTTCAAAATTATAGGCTAAATGGATATGTCAACTCAATGTTTCTTAAACCAATGTCAGAAAAAGAAGTGCGCCTTGAAATAATGTCCCTGTCCAACACTAGATCAGAGGGCTATGACGAAATTAGTACTAAAATCATAAAACCTTGCTGTAATGAATTGACTAGTATTTTAACCCATTTAATAAACATGTCTTTTGCAGCAGGAACATTTCCCGATAGGTTAAAATTATCAATTATTAAGCCGTTATTTAAAAAAGGAGATAAATGTGATATTAGTAATTACCGTCCAATTACATTGATACCTATTTTTTCAAAAATTTATGAGAAATGTATGTTTAAAAGGCTAATATAATTTTGCAATAAATTCCAAATAATAAGTACTGAACAGTATGGATTTCAAAAAAAGAAATCTACATCATTAGCTATTTACTCTCTTACGAAGGCAGTACTTTCAAATATTAATAATAATCATCTGACTACGGGACTTTTTTTGATTTATCAAAAGCCTTCGATTTTGTGTCGCACAGCATATTGTTGGATAAACTAGAGACTATTGGGATTAGAGGACCTGCACTTGAATGGATATCATCCTATTTAGGCAATAGACAGCAACGTGTCATTATTAGTAAAATTAACAGTAATAGAGATATGATACCATACTCATCAGAATATAAGCAAAATAAATGTGGCGTTCCGCAAGGAAGTGTGCTTGGTCCAATATTGTTTCTTTTATATATTAATGACATCATAAAAATAACCAAACATAAATGCATTTTATTTGCCGACGATATATCAATCATAGTGACATCAGATAAAAAGAAAAACAAGACTGACCATGAGTTTGACATAAATAATACAATAGACAAATTACTGCTTTGGCTTGATATGAATAATTTAAAAATAAATTTAGATAAATCAGTTTACATTCAATTTAATCAATCAAATAATAATAAAAACAATATAAAACTTAATATTAATAAAATCGAAGAGGCAACCCATACAAGGTTTTTAGGCGTAATAATAGACAAAGATTTTAACTGGAAAGAACATGTAGATAATGTAAGCACTCGAATCAATAAATTTGTATACGCACTGAAGCAAGTTAAAAACGTAACTAACATAAAAACAGCAATTATGTCATACTACGCTTATATTGAGTCGATACTGCGATATGGTCTCGTAATGTGGGGTAATGGTACCAATATGAATAGAGCATTTATCGCACAAAAAAAGTGCATCAGAGCAATAAGTGGTATTAAAACTGATGACTCATGTAGACCAATGTTCAAGAGGTTTGGTGTGCTACCTCTACCATGTCTGTATATAAATGAGGTATGTATATTTGTAGTTAACAACAAACATTTATTTAAATCAGCAAATGATGTAAATCCCAGAAGCAGACGAGATCCTCATGAACTGGTATTAAGTGATTTGCCAAGACTTGCGAAATACAACAAAAGCTGCCTTGCAATGTGCGTACGTATTTATAACAAAATACCAAGTCGCTTTAAAATATTGAACTCGAGAAAGTTTAAGATAGAATTACACAAGTGGCTTATTGAATGTAATTTTTACAGTTTAAAAGATTTTATGGATGTGAGATGTTGATTCCTTTTGTTAAAATATAAATTTTTGCATGCTATGTTATATCTTAGCGAAACATGTTGAGCTACTGTAATAATATTAACATCAATGTATACCATGTTTTACGCAAATAAATGATTTACTTACTTACTTACTTACTCTTTTTATTTTTTGAAACTACCTCCAAAAGACGACTTAGGGATGTTAATTTTTTTGAAGAATCTGATTTCTTGGGTGAATAAACAATAAATTTGACATAAATACCATCCTAAATGAATAATAAAGGTTGCTATTATTATTTTTTGAAACTAGCCCCAAAAGACGATTTAGGGGATGTCAATTTTTTTGAAGAATCTGATTTCTTGGGTCAATAAACATGAAACTTGACATAAATACCAACCTAAATAAACAATTAAGGTTTTCAATAATTAGTTTTTTGAAACTACCCTTCAAATACGACTTCGGGGTGGTAAAGATTTTTGACTACTTTTACTGCACATAGCTTCTTTTTATGACGTTGGGGAGCACTTAGGAGGGGTTCTTGGAAATTCAACTTTTTAAAGGGTTAAAAGGGAGACATTTATTTGTATAAAAATCTTATTCCTTTGGCAAAATAATAAAGGATGGCATCATTAGTTTTTCGGATTGACCCCCAGAAGACAATTTAGGGGTGTCAAAGTTTCTTTGAAGAATCAAATGGCACTAGGATTGGGACCTCTACATCGATTTGGAACTACCGAACTGGACCGTTTGTCTCAGGTTTAATAGCAGCTTATTTTTGAGGAGTTAATATTATAAATGTGAAAGTGACTCTGTCTGTCTCTCTGTCCACCTTTTCACGCTTAAACCGTTGAACTGATTTAGATGCAATTTGGTTCGGCGATATTTTGAGACGCTGGGCAGGACATAGCATAGTTTTTATCCCGGAAATCTTACTTAAGGGGGTGGAAAGAGAGGTAGAAGTTTGTATGGAAAACCCACAATATTATGCTGCGATATAAAAAATAAGCTATTCGAATAACTAATGCTTCGCAGACGAAGTCGCGGGCAACAGCTAGTTACGTATGTTTTGCAAGAGCAAAACGATTGTGTATTGAGTATCGATCGAGTAAATTGTCATTTAAGCGTAGAATCCGGAACTATTATTTGTCTTCGTCATAGTTATTATATTTAAATATCAATCTCATTTAGAATTTGGTATTTATTATAATATTTATTAGTCTATTGTTTTAGAAATTATTTATGTATTTTATTAGTTAGGTAGTTTTTTTTTTATATCCGAATTTAATTATTGTTCATATTTTTATTTTATTTTTTTGTACACCTACCACTGTTGTGTCTTTTTGAACCCAAAGGTTGACTGGTAGAGAATGCCTTGCTGCATTAAGTCCGCCTATGTATAACCATTGTACATGAAGTTTAAATAAATAAATAAATAAATTGTGATCAAACGCTTTATGTCATAAAAGTCGGAATTACCTACAGTGTAGGTATGGTAGGTCCTACACAATCGTTTGCTAATCGCTCGCTGTTTGTCAAATGCACTTATTTCAAAAAACCGCAACAACTCTAAAACTTCTGAATGGAAGAGCAATTTTTGCGCAAAAATCGTTTTGCTCTTGCAAAAGATACGTAATAAGCCTGCAGGTGTCTATAATCAAATCTTGCAACTTTACACCTTGAGTGCCCGAAACGTGGATCCTCGCGAGACACAATTGCTTTTTAATTGTTTCTGTAACAACCAACTTAAAAGTGTCCGATTGAGCTGAAATTTGGCACACAGATTTGGTACTCCTGACAATATAATTTTATAATATAAAAGCTTGATTTAAAGATTTTAAACATAAATGCATGACTAAAAAAAATGTTTACATGGAAGCTTGTGTTTCATTGACGTCAAGGTTCGACGACTAAAGATACGAGACAAATATATATTGAAACGCCTGGCACGAAACAATATGTGTCAAACAATAAAAAAACTTTTTTACAAAAAATACTACCGACTTCCAAATAACAAAACTACAAAGTAAAAAATAAATTTACTTTTGGAAGTCGGTGTCTTTGGTGGGTACCAATTTTTTTGCATTATGGACACCGAATTCCAAAAGTAAATTTATTTTTTACTTTGTAGTTTTGTTATTTGGAAGTCGGTAGTATTTTTTTTTGTAAAAACGTTTTTTTAATTTTTCACTTTTTAGTTGTACCTCCCTTATAGGCAAGTTATGATATTCTTCATTTCTGATTCAGTCACGCAAGGAACCCCTGAGCATAGCCCTCTCTATTCTCCTTTGCTTGCATGCATAGACGAGGCAAAAGCGTAATGTAGTTTCTGCCGATCCGATGGCAAAAGATCTGCATTGATTATATTATATATATATATATATTATTATTATTTATTTTTATTATATATATCTATATTTTTTTTTGTTCTTTTATTATTTGATTTTTTTTTGTTTTTTGTACCAATTTATGTATTATTATGTTTGTTAATATACAAATTTTATTCAATAATTTAACTGGCCCAATTATTGCTCTAAGTAAAGTGATGGCCTGAAACACAGGTTTGAAAGAACCTAAATCGGGCAGGTCCCTACCAAAAAATTGTCATTCTTTTTTTTTTAATAAGCTTGTAGTTGTAATAAAATATTTTAGAAATAGTTTACATATAAGCTCTATTTATAAAATTGTTTTAGAAATTAAACTACTGCACCTAATGTACACTTTTGTGAACGTACTTACTTTTTAATAAATTATTCTTATTCTTATTGATTGTATTTTTAAGGATCTTCCTTACCTAGTGAACAGATGGTACACATTCTGCCTATCAGGATTATATCTGGCAGCCTCGGCGACATCGCTGACGGTGCCCCATAGGTCCACTAAGTGAATCCCATCGGGGCCCTGCGCATACTGGTATCGGAGGCCATCGTCCAGCTTCCTGATGACAGGGTCGTAGGGGAGAGCTAGAAGAAGAAGAAAAGAGGTTTTATATTGAACAGGTTAGAAGTGGGTCTCGCATCTAGCGGATTCCCGCAACCCTCACCAGGTCATCAGTCCACCTAATGAGAGGCCTTCCAACGCAACGTTAGAAGTACTTTATGAAGATTTTACAACCAAAACTAAGAAGAGTCATTGTGTATTGTACACGTGTTTGTTTAAGTTTATTTAGTATGTATGAATTTTAAATATTAAGAGTTTTTATAAATTTTGTTGTGCACTTGGATGTACTGTCCTCATATGCAAATTTCTTAATGCAACTGAGGTTTGCTGTAAGAGAACCCAATTATGGGTTAAGCCAGCCTTTGTACATAAGCTGTCCTATTGTATCTGTGTCTTCATGTTTTTTTGTACAATAAAGAATAAGAATAAGAGTTGAAAAACTAATACTTTCATATATATGCTATAGCTGTTGCCCGCAACTTCGTCCGCGACAAACACGTAAAACTAAAAAACCGGCCAAGTGCGAGTCGGACTCGCGCACGAAGGGTTCCGTACTTGGTAAATTGCGGTTTACGATTTATGACGTATTAAAAAAAAACTACTTACTAGATCTCGTTCAAACCAATTTTCGCTGGTAGTTTACATAGTAATGTACATCATATATTATTTTTAGTGTTATCATTCTATTATTTTAGAAGTTACAGGGGGGGGACACACATTTTACCACTTTGGCAGAGTCTCTCGCGCAAACTATTCAGTTTATAAAAAAATGATATTAGAAACCTCAATACTATATATAATGTATTTGAAGACCTATCCATAGATACCCCACACGTATGGGTCTGATGAAAAAAAATATTTTTAGTTTTAGTTTCAAGTATGGGAACCCCCAAAATTTATTGTTTTATTTTTATTTTTGTGTGAAAATCTTAATGCGGTTCACAGAATACATCTACTTACCAAGTTTCAACAGCATAGTTCTTATAGTTTCGGAATAAAGTGGCTGTGACATACGGACGGACAGACAGACAGACAGACAGACAGACATGACGAATCTATAAGGGTTCCGTTTTTTGCCATTTGGCTACGGAACCCTAAAAATAACATGTTATATTTTACGTGCACCCTCTCTTATTCTCAAATAAAACTTGCCTAAGTTACCTCTGCTAGTGAAAGTTTTGTCAAAATCGTTTTTCTTTGTTAAAAGTACCGGATAAACTTTCATTGCATTTAGTATAAAGCTGTTATTTTGATATTGCAAACAGACACTTCAATTTTATTTATTTATATAGATGTGATTCTAGAGACATTGTGAATAGCATACAGTACGCGATTGTTAAGATGGTGAGCGATCTTCGGAAAGTACTCACCACAGACATAAATGTAACTAGTTCACGCACAATTTAAAAACAAATTTTAAATTGTGCGTGAACTAGCCTCAATGCCTCGGCCAACTTTTTCTATGCAGTATTTACATCTCAATATGGCATAATTAGGCATTTTTCTATATTTCGGTAGATTGCCTGTGCCGATAATCTACTATATAAAAATAAGTCGGGTTTTCTCCCTGACGCTATAACTCCAGAACGCACGAACCGATTTCCACGGTTTTGCATTCGTTTGAAAGGTCTCGGGCTCCGTGAGGTTCATAGGTAGGGTAGGGTAGGGTAGGGTAGGGTAGGGTAGGGTAGGGTAGGGTAGGGTAGGGTAGGGTAGGGAAGGGTAGGGTAGGGTAGGGTAGGGTAGTGTAGGGTAGGGTAGTGTAGGGTCGGGTAGGTTAGGGTAGGGTAGGGTAGGGTAGGGTAGGGTAGTGTAGGGTAGTGTAGGGTAGTGTAGGGTAGTGTAGGGTAGTGTAGGGTAGTGTAGGGTAGGGTAGGGTAGGGTAGGGTAGGGTAGGGTAGGGTAGGGTCGGGTAGGGTAGTGTAGGGTAGTGTAGGGTAGTGTAGGGTAGTGTAGGGTAGTGTAGGGTAGTGTAGGGTAGTGTAGGGTAGTGTAGGGTAGTGTAGGGTAGTGTAGGGTCGGGTAGGGTAGGGTAGGGTAGTGTAGGGTAGGGTAGGGTAGATAAATGTTTGGTCTTTTTATGGCAAAACAAAGTTTGCCGGGTCAGCTAGTGCTAAATGAAAATCTTAAAGTACTATCATTGATTGTAATTAACTCCGTTTTTAGGGTTCCGTACCCAAAGGGTAAAAAGGGACCCTATTACTGAAACTCCGCGGTCCGTCTGTCTGTCTGTCTGTCACCAGGCTGTATCTCATGAACCGTGATAGCTAGACAGTTGAAATTTTCACAGATGATGTATTTCTGTTGCCGCTATAACAACAAATACTAAAAACAGAATTAAATAAATATTTAAGTAGGGCTCCCATACCAAAAACGTGATTTTTGCCGTTTTTTTGCGATAATGGTACGGAACCCTTTGTGCGCGAGTCCGACTCGCACTTGGCCAGTTTTTTTGACACGTGGTGTACTACATACAATCGCGCCGTCTAATTAGATTTATATCTGCGGTGCTTACTGACTCGCTTTGCTCTCATGAGCTTCAGAGAGAGACTTTCAACATTTGTCAAACGCTTTGACCAAACTTTACTGGAGAGGGAGCTACGTGGCTGAACGGCCTACGTATATTAATTACACTATTGATAAGTAGATATTTATAAACAACATATGTTAGCCAACATTAACTTGTAATTTTTCATTTATTTTTTTGGAAATCTATTAATATATATAAAAACTGGCCAAGTGCGAGTCGGACTCGCGCACCGAGGGTTCCGTACAAAGCTCACCTTTAAGGTATTATTATAGTATTTGTATTTTTGGTTATTTGTTTATAGTATTTGTATTTTTGGTTATTATAAGAGGAAAGGGATAGAATAGAATAGAATACTTTTTATTATGTACACCATATAAGTTACAGAAAGTATAGACGAAGAAAACATTACACTGGGTGACGCAATGGGCGGCCTTATCTATAATACATTTAAGCTGAGGTTTGTACGGAACCCTCGGTGCGTGAGTCCGACTCGCACTTGGCTATATATATATATATATATATATTTTAAAACGTTGCCCCACACTAGGAATTTCTTCCTGTATCGTGGGTGCGTTTACAAACATTTAAATTCACATACACAACACCCAGAGCCGGAACAACTACCTGTAGGTCATACAAATATTTGTTCCGTGCGGGAATCGACCCCGTGACACGCAGCGCAGCAGTCAATCGCTCAACCACTGCACCAACCGTGCGCCCAATTTGTTTTTAGTATTTGTTGTTATAGCGGCAAAATAAATACATCATCTATGATACCTAAATTTCTACTGTCTAGCTATGACGGTTCATGAGATATAGCCTGGTGACAGACAGACAGACGGACCGCGGAGTCTCTGTAATAGGGCCCTGTTTTTACCCTTTGGGTACGGAACCCTAAAAAAATAAATTTTATCCGTGTAGGTTCTTGCACGTACTTCTCAATAAAGACCTAGTGGTGCTTGCGAATGTGCAACTAGCTTCTTTTTTTTTGTTTGGTATTTCAAAAGTACCTTTAAATGATTAAATTGAAATAAATTATTTTGATTTGATTATCACACATTCCAAAGTATTAAGATACTTTATTAAAAATGTAATTAACTGCTTCAGATTTGCACATGTCTTCAATTAGCAATAGATAAGATTGTACAATGAGGTTGCTTTTTCTGTAGGATAAAGATAAAAGAGGTTAAAACAACATATTGCTAGACTAGACTAGAGTCCCTATCGAGAGAGAGCAGAGGTGACCCAGTGGCATCGGCCCCGACTTACGTGTCGTAGGTCGTGAGTTCGAACCCAAACCACTGCTCTTAAGATGGTGAAGGAAAACATCGTGAGAAAACCGGCATGTCCTTGAACCAAAAATTCGAAGACATGTGACATCCATCAACCCGCACTGGGCTCGCGTGGTGGATTAAGGTTCATTGCCTCTATCACAGAGAGGATGCCTGTGTCCCAGCAGTGGGAACATTATAAGGCTGATGATGATGGGTCGATGAAAGCGCCCAAGAAAGGAAACCATCCAAATAGCCATACGCGCAAATTGTTGGAAAATGGATTGATGAGGCATTTTGCCTTACATAAGGCGCTCAAACCTGGTCGTAGGATTTGCCAGCGAGCAATGGAGCGCAGCAGACCACGTTAGAAACACAGTGCTACGCTCCAAAACACAAATCGCCGACGACTTCACCCAAAAAGCAGCCAAGCTTAAATGGGACTGTGCTGGAACTTCTGCCGCATGTCGAACGGCTCATGGGCAATTTGGATCCCGGAAAATGTCTGACGACATCGCGGTAGACTCAACCGAAAAAGGCGAGACGAGCATTGATTTGATTGGTCCTCAATTGCACTAAACCGGGCAGAATGGCCCGAGGCCTTTGCTCTACAGTAGGACTAAACAGGCTATAAAATAAAAAAATAATACTGCCTGCACATAGTCTGTCAGAGAATCGAATTCCGTTTGAGCAGTGGAGCCTCTGAAAACAATCTAAGTTTCAAGGCCCATTAACAGACTATGGCAGGCATTTACTGGATGTCGTTTACAATAGTCGGTGGTGAAAAGTTGGGGTCCATAACTAAAGATTATAGACAAAGTCGAGCGATGTTAAGTGGAAAAGGGGGCAGAGAGCGCCGACTAAATTTCCTAAGTAAAAAGTCATAATTCGAGGTTTGGCTCTCGTCTATTTTCTTCTCAAATATTGAACCAATTTAAAAGATATTCCATAAACTGAAAATGAAAGATATATTCTATGTCCATATGTTTTCCTTTTTGATGATACATTATCTTTAGAAGCTCTAGAACCCCCAAAAAATGCTCAAAATTGCGCTGTCAACAGAAGCTTGGTGTACAAATTTGACAAATATAAATGAAAAAAGGAAAACATAGGGACATAGTATATTATCTTACTTTACCAATTTATGGAATATCTTTTAAATTGGTCCAATATTGGAGGAGGAAATAGACGAGAGCCAAACCTCGAACTATGACTTTTTACTTAGGAAATTCAGTCGGCGTTCTCTGCCCCCGTTTCCACTTAACATCGCTCGCCTTTGTCTATAATCTTTAGTTATTGGCCCGAACTTTTCACCATAGACTATTGTAAACTCCGTCTAGTAAATGCCAGCCATAGTCTGTTAATGGGCCTTGAAACTTAGATTGTTTTCAGAGGCTCCACTGCTCAAACGGAATTCGATTCTCTGACAGACTATGTGCAGTAGGGGTAGGCAGTATTTTTTTTTTATTTTATAGCCTGTTTAGTCCTACTGTAGAGCAAAGGCCTCGGGCCATTCTTCCCGGTTTAGTTGGCGCTCTCTGCCCATATTTCCTCTTAATGGTTGAAAAGCGTAAATGAAAGCGATGACTCTTGGCATTCCCATACATTTTTGACGTTTTTCAATCGCTACCGAATCTTTATCGTTGATAGATTTTCTAGCTGATTAAGGTAAGTTAACTACGGTACCTAAAGGATTGACCAAATACTCATAATATCTCAATTTACACATTTGTGCTGTTTGTTGCTAAGTTTGGTTGTATGCTCCATATCTTGAAAAGTGTTGGACCGATTTTGATGAAACTTGCATTCTGCCCTAATTTGAGAGATACTAAATCCAACACAAAAAGAATGAACACGATCCGATAAGTAGTTTCGCAGAAATGCATGTACAAAAATACATACACTTATGAAATTGGCGCAGTGGTTGAGCGATTGACTGCTACGCTGCGTGTCGCGGGTTCGATTCCCGCACGGAACAAGTATTTGTATGACCTACAGATAGTTGTGCCGGCTCTGGGTGTTGTGTATGTGAGTTTATATGTTTGTAAACGCACCCACGATACAGGAAGAAATTCCTAGTGTGGGGCAACGTTTCTATTAAAAAAAAAAAAAAAAAAAATTTGGCACACGTGTTTAGAAGCCCACATAGAATAATATATGTGAATATTGTGCTGTTCCAACAATGTTACATACATACGTTGTCGAATTGATTACTTCCTTCTTTTTAGGGTTCCGTACCCAAAGGGTAAAAACGGGACCCTATTACCGAGACTCCGCGGTCCGTCTGTCTGTCTGTCTGTCACCAGGCTGTATCTCATGAACCGTGATAGCTAGACAGTTGAAATTGTCACAGGTGATGTATATCTGTTGCCGCTACATCAACAAATACTAAAAACAAAATAAAATAAATATTTAAGGGGAGCTCCCATACAACAAACGTGATTTTAATGCCGTTTTTTACGAAAATGGTACGGAACCCTTCGTGCGCGAGTCCGCCTCGCACTTGGCCGGTTTTTTTTTTAAGTCGGTTATTATTTGGAGATAAGTCCTAGTGGGTTTGTTAAAAACAATAATTGTTATAACTTACCTGACACAACGGTCAATCCGAGTATTACCAGCGCTGCCACTTTGACCATGATTGCTAATTGAATGCTAAATCAATCTTAACGATTTTATTATTGCAAATTAATCTGGAACCACTACGAAATCGTTATCTTAAGATAATAAATATGATTTAATTAAGTAGATACTTAGTGTATTAAGATTACTTACGTAGAACTAGTTGAGACCCAGTGGTGGTTTACTAATTATAAACATAATAAAATATATATAGTCATGATTTACATTGTCATAACGTAATTCAGCATAATGATAATTACGCATAATATTATTAGGCATCAATGTTTTGGCATAATGTTTATTACCGTAAATACTGTTGGTATAATAATAATGAAGCATACTTTTTACCCGACTACCGAAGGAGAGTAATGTGTTTATCAGTCTATGTATGTATGTTTGTTCCTATGTGGCGTTCCAGAGACCAATCGCGTTGGCCGATTTTGATGATTCGTACGTCAATCGATTCGTCTTAATCTTGTGAGTGTCACTGGCTACATTAAAAGTGGAAAATAGAAAAATGGCGGCATTGGGCGCCATATTTTGGTGGCCTAATTTGTTTTTTCTTCCAATCCCATCGTGTGGGGTATCATAATAAAGGGGCTTCAGAGACGATTTCCAAAATATACAACACTTATATGTTTAAATGTACCTTATTCGAATAATATGTTAACTAAAAAGTGTTAAATAAAAAATAAAAACAAAACACCCGACTGCTTAAAAAGCGAACTAAAAAGACTTACTGTGCAGTCGGAGGATACATCTGGTTTTGGTCAACCAGCTCGCGAATATGTATCATCCGACTGCACCGCATAATGTTTTTCTTGTTTACTTCTTTTTAGTTCGCTTTTTAAGCAGTCGAGATTATTTTTTTTTTTTATATAAGCATAATGTTATAAACGCATAATGATATTTTTTTTTATTTTTTTTTAAAGACGTTGCCCCACACTAGGATTTACAATATAATTCATATTATAACGAGTTTTTGGCGGGCTCTTGTCGAGTGAAGTTCAGTGGCTGTTAATATTATTTTCACCTCAGCACCTCAAACAAGCAGGTTTTGCTGCTTAAAGACAGTGAGCAAAATTCGATTTTGCTGCGAGCGTGAGACAAAGTAACTTTTTAATTATTTTTTTTAAATGCCGAGTCAGTGCTGGGTCTACTCACAACATTCGAAAGATTTGAACTTCACTTTGTTCTGTCACTTTCACTTCGATACGAAAAGAGCGAGAGATAGAAACAAGTCGATTCGAAGTTCGATTTTCAAATTCCATATATAATAGGCTCAAAAAAGAAACCAACAATAAAACGTTCGGAAACACGTCATCTATAAAATTTCAAATCAAGGTTTAAATGTAATTATTATACTTTTCTCTTAATAATCGAATTATATTTTTTTATAATCAAATAAAGAGATGTTGAAGTAAAAAATACGAAGTTTATCATGTATCTACATAATTATTTAAAGTTTTAACAATCTTTATTGTGACAGAATAATTTAGTAATAGTGCAATTTCCGAACGCATCTTTAAAAAATAGCGGGCTTTAAATTTTTATTGTTTTCTTCTTCTGTTCGCTAGCTACAAAGTGCGATACACGTTGGATATTATTAAAATAATAATAAATAAATATGAGTGAATCCAGTGATGATGTCTGCAATTTAACACCGGAAGAATTGAAGCAGTATGTAAAAAGCGAATCAGTGAATACTCAAACTGAAGTCACTAAAACAACAATATCGGTTCCATTGGTTCCAAACAAAACTGGTAGGTACTTTTAATTTGCAAAACTGCAATAATTTTACTTTTAACTTTTAATTTTTACAAATATACATGTGGTTTAAATATTACCAAGTTGTATTTTTTACCTTTAGATTATTTGTTCTCGCTGCTGAAGTGAAAAGTTGTATGTGCTACACGAGACCAAAGTTATTTGCATCTCTTGTCTTTGAATCCCTCGCTGCACTCAGGATTCTAACCTAGAATCACTCGCTACGCTCGTGATTCAAATATAGAATCCTTCGCTTACTCGGGATTCAAAATCAACACTCGCGGCAAAAACCAACTTTGCTCTCTTGTTGCACAAATAACTATTGCAAATTGATTCCTAGTGGATATTGTGGTATATTATTAGTGTAGTTTTGTGACTCAACTGTCTACGCAATTGGACAATTTGTGAAATCATTAACAGAAGCGATCTCGGGATAGCGGCGCGGAGTATTTTATTGTAGTATTGACTGCCTCCGCAAAGCTTACTGGGAAGACTGACTCGATACAATTTGCTGCCAAATACTCCAAAAAACATTAGAATCTGTTACATCCGCATTCTAATGCAAAATAAAGAATAACAGCAAAATAATAAAATGGCTAAAAGGTCCTAGCAACCAGGCCATAAAACTTATATTAAAAAAAAAAACATATTATAACAAACATGTTCGCAGCTCAAAGGTGCAAACCTAATCCAATAGAGTAATTCCTAAATTATAATAAATAATGTAAGTACATAACACCTATTTTTTATCATCCAGAAAAATATTATGCCTTAAAAATTTATACAAATCCAAATTAAGCCAAAAAACATTAGACCGAATGACAGTTAGGCTAACATTATGCCAAACCATAGAAATATTAAATACAGGAGAAGTGGCAAGGGGGAGTGTCGGTGTCCGCGCGACGTGGTCACAGTGCCCATGTCCAAAATCATGTTTCAAATTATCACAGCGACTGTACTATTTTTGCAATAAGTACATTGCTCCTTAACCACTAGCTAAGTTCGTCGCAAAGTGACTGGACAAGCAATGTAAAAAATCACAAAACGATACTTTATTAAGCGGATGCATCGCGTAGTACGGCCGCTGCTTCTTGCGACGAGTTAGTCATGTGATTGTGTAGATGTTTTTGTGTGGGTAAGTTGTACGGAGCATGGTAAATACACGCTGTGTTTGATGAGATAAGGTTTATATTTGATTCTGTAGTACGTTCTGATTTAAGAGAGTTGCGGGTGTGTGCGCGACTGCGTGTCTATTGCTTTTTCTGAACTGCATGTGTAGTAGTTGCCGTGTGGTAGGGGCAAACTGGAGACACAGGTTGCCGATATATTTCGTCTACCGGGCATATCTCCTTGTTTATTATATCTATGTGCCAAACTATTAGTATGCCATAGTATTATTATGCTATTAAAAGTTATGCCAAACAATATTACGCCTTAAAAGTTTATGCCAAGAGGGGTATTGCCCCCAGTGGATCTCTCATGTGTCACCATCAATCTGTCTGCCTTTTCCAAACTATTTTGATGAAAGTGAATACCAGTGTTTTATATGAAGCGACTGCCTATCTGACCTCCATAACCCAGCAACTGGGTAACTTCACGATACCTACGGAAAAATCTACGGTCATCACAGAACCGCCTCCTTCAATTTCCCACTCACCGCACTGACTTCATTCACTGTTCTTTCTTCGTTCAGTCTATTTCTCTGTGGAATGCGCTCCCCCAAGAAATCAGGATGGCAACAACCTTCAAAGTTAAGGTTCGTGAGCGCATTCGTAAGAAGATGGCAGTAGTATCGCCACAGCGCTAATGATTTTCCATAATTATCAATACCTACTAATTGCTTATGTATATTTGTGTATTTAGTTTATTCTTTGAGTATATATTGTATTTTTAGTTTAGGTATATGTTTTTAAATAAATGCGATTTGCTTAACTCAAAATATTGCACCTACCACTATTTGTCTCTGCATCACCCTAAGGTCGACTGGTAGAAGATGCTTTAGGCAATAAGTCCGTCTCTGTACGTTTGTGTGCATAAAGTATTAAATAAATAAATAAATACCACGTGGCAAGATTAGTGTCAGCTTTGTTTTTGATTTCTGTCTAACTGTAAGGAATGTCAAAGATCCACGCTTGCAGGAATCGATCAAACACGCGGTCTTCAATAAGATTTGTCATTTGCTGTACCTACTCCTGCGCTCGGTTTCGCTTCAATGGAAACGCACCCTTAAGGCGCAGATACCCCTCAGTAGCTGATTTTAAAATGAGAATCACGTCTAAACAGCTAGACGTATTTTTAACCCCCGCCGATTAAAAGATGGGTGTTATAAGTTTCACGTGTGTTGCTTTGTATCTGTGTGTCTATCTGTGACATCAAAGTGCCTAAACGGATGAACCGATTTTGATTTAGTTTTTTTTTTTGAGAGGTGATTTTGTCGAGAGTGTTCTTAGCTATCTTTGAATAAAATTGGTTCAGTTTTTCAAAAGTTATGGGCGTTTTACTGTTTGAATCGGGATGTTTTCGCAAGATAAATGTGTCGGGGGATTTATAAATTTTGAAATTTTACTTGTTGGAAAAAATATAATTATGTTACATAAAACTATTTTCTTAATAATTTGATCTCAGAAAATGTTTAGTTTTATTCGTATAACAGATCATAGCGTAATCAATTTGTTAAGTTAGTTTGTAATTAATTAATTAAAAGTTATGTCTAATACGGACAATAAAAAACGACAATTGCACCAAAATCGCCGAGCGTATTTTAATGAAATAGTGTCATAATCTCAAAGTCAATTTAATTATTTACATTTGGATCGGAGGTTTTATTTTTAAAGTCGTAGAATAATAAGGAAAGTACAACAAAAATACAAAATTTTGGGTCACGCGGGAGAGAAACGAGTGCGCGTTTTGTTCCCTCAAGGTCTTTGGCGACTGTCGTCACCTTAATACTGTAATTACCAACACACAATGAGGAAGTGTGGTAACGCAATGCTCGTGCCTTCTATGTTTGAGAAGAGGCGTTTTCAAGTCATTCTAGTACCTATACTCTTTGCGCTGTAGCATGTTGCGGGTGACAGTTTCAAAAACATTTTTTACGCATATACGTATACGCATTTTTTGTTGTTTAACGTCATACAGGCAACTATGGTATATGGTATAACTATGGTATACGTATTTTAACTCAGACAAACAAACAAGTTTATGTATAGTTTTTTAATGAAACTGAAAACACTGATTACTTCACATTATCAACTAAAACTCTTACTTCAAAATCATTATCAGATTATGATAGCATTCTTATCAATTATCCTATACAGGTGGCACTTATCTAAGCTCTTGTTGTTAAGGCTAAATTCAAGCAATCGGGAAAAACTATAATAATTTCCAAAAAGTTCAGTTTTTATCTTATGAAGTTATGACACTCGTAATACAGGCGTTCAGGAGTTGGAGTTCTTTAGTCCCAAATACTCCGAAATATTTTATGCCGAATTTCGATGTTCCGATTTTCAAAAGTCCGAATTTCACAATACCTAAGAACTCAAGTCATCGTTTCACCTAGTGGGAGGCCTTCCAACGTATCGTTTTCCGGTTCGCGGTCGCCATTCCTTAACTTTTCGGCCCCATCGGCCATCCGTTCTGCGAGCAATGTGCCCTGCCCACTGCCACTTAATTCTGGCAATTCTTCGGGCTATGTCGGTAACTTTGGTTCTCCTGCGGATATCATCATTTCTGACGTGATCACGCAAGGAAATTCCGAGCATAGCCCACTCCATTGCCCTTTGGGTGACTTTTTTTTACTAAAACTAAAAAGAGATAAATAAAAAACTTGTTAACAAAAAAATCATACCGACTTCCAAACAAAATACTACAAAACGAAACATAACTTTCTTTTCCGAAGTCGGTGTCGAATAACGGAAAACAATACAAAAGACACCAACTTCGGAAAAGCAAGTTATTTTTAGCTTTGTAGTATTTTATTTGGAAGTCGGTTTGTTTCTTTCGAACTACAGTGCGAATGTGCATAGGATTCGGAGCCGTACAGAAATATCGAGAATACCAAAGTTCTCACGAGTTTCTTCTTGGTGCTGTTAGAGATATTTTTGTCTTGCCATATACTCGACATCTTGCTAAAATATTTCACAATTCCTACTCTTTTCCCTAAAATTCCAGACGCTTTTAGAAGGTTTCACCCCGAAGCAAATAATAGGTATTTACCATAGATTTAGTATGTTTTTGCTATACTTTCTACATCTATGGTATTAACATATAAAATTTCCGTTTTTTGACGTGTCAAGTCTATCATGGATCCATCACGACAGAGACGGTCTTGTAAAGCTCCGTCTCTCTGTCATAGTCGGATTATGATAGTTTTAACATTTTCATGGTAAGTCTGTACTATACTATATTGTCCACTCGCTTATTGGCTCCCTTCGAACTTGCAGAAGTTGTTGTTGAACCGCAACTCCCGTCTGATGTCGATTTCTTAACATGGCTGCCGCAATGACGGACTGTTGTGCACCTTGGCTTGCCAGTACCTGGTCTTCTCAGGTTTAATCCAGTCTCCCTAAACCTTTGGATCACTCGTCGGACAGTAGTATGTGTCACGCCCATTATTCTGGCCGTATTTCTTTGGCTGGTCCCCAATTCCACCATAGTGATGATTCTCGTACAATCCTCGGGTGATAGAGGTATAATTTATGGCTACGAGAGACGTAAGACTTTACAATTTAAGAATTATTTCACAACGGCGAAAACAAGGATGAAATCAAAAGCAAAACAAAAAACGAAACAAATGTATTCCGAAATTTTCAAACCCCAAAATTTTGTTTTCTGCATTTTTTATCCATGGCTTCAAAAAAACCAGTATTTAAAAGAGTTTAAGTTTGCATAATAAAATAGATTTCATTATACTTTTTAATGTATGAAGCTAGGTTCTATGTCTTAGGAGATATGGTGTTTGTCATTTTGTGGGTGGAACTTTTTCATTGCTCGGCAGTTTATGTAAGTGGGGCTCCCATACAACAAATGTGATATTTTTGCCGTTTTATTTTTGCGATAATGGTACGGAACCCTTCGTGCGCGAGTCCGACTCGCACTTGGCCGGTTTTTTCTGTGTAACAGATGCGTTGCAGAGCTTGGCAATTTATTTTTAGCATTGACGTTTCTGCCACTACTAGACCAGAGATATGATAAAACAAATAAGTAAACAGTATAAAGAAGGTACGAGTATAAAAAGAAAAGACTGAATTCTTGTTTTAATTTATTTTATTTTATCCCTGTGAAAATGGCGAATAAGCGTTCGTTGTCAAGAAGAAGATGCCTGAGGATCTGAAAACAAACATTTATTATTATTAACAAACAAGACAAAAAAGGAGGTAGACAGAACAGACAGAAATGGTAACAAAATACACAATGTGTCAGGACTTGTAGTAATAAAACTTTAAGGCCGCTACATACACTTAATTTTATCGATAAAACTCGTTTATGGTCTACATTTTTATTGCATTTCCTAAAATTCTGCAAAAATTATAAGGTATATGCGCAAGAACCCTTGGCAACAATAAAATAAAAACTAATTGGCTTAGAGCTGTATGTAATCTTTATGTCAGTGTGTAGAACAACCCAAAGACTAACAAAAACCCTAAAACAAAATACATTCTGAATTTTAGGATAATTACGCAATAAAACATGTGAAATTGTTTAAAGATTGACTTTTGTCAAAGTCAAAGTCAAAGTCAAATATATTTATTCAATTAGGCCAATAAACGGCACTTTTGAACGTCACATAAATTAAAATTAAAAATTAAAAGTAATAAAAAATAAATTTAAAAGTAATAAAAAACAAAAAAAAAAATATAGACAAAAAAAAAAAAAAAAAAAATGATTCTACCGTGCATTCGGAAAGTAGATTGATATGGAGAAGAACGCACAAGAAACTCCATACTTACTCTTTTAAAAAAAAAAAATTGGTGTTTTACAATATTAACATACGTACATACATTAATATATGTGAGGACGATGCACCCAGAATAGCTCTACACGCAGGTATAAAGTATTAAAAAGCATTAACAGGAAAATTAGTTAATTTGATAAGTAGGAACATGGTTCTCACATACTTACAAATATTACAAACATAGGTAAAATACCTAATTCAACAACAACGGAACAGTGTGTGAGTCAATTTCCTAAAAAAAAAAAAAAAAAATACAATGAATACAATAACTATGAATGGGAATATAAATTAACAAATTTGATTTTGTCTACACCAAAGATTGCCCTATGGAGCAGGACCAGCATGTTTCCAAGCATTCTTATCTTGAATATAATCATCTAATTTGTAATATGCTTGTTTACAAAGGGTGCTTTTAACTAAAGTTTTAAATTTACTTTCATTTAGTTTTAATATATCACAAGGTATTTTGTTATAGAATTTAACACAGTACCCCATGAAAGATGATTGTACTTTAGCTAGTCTGTAAGAAGGCTGATCTAACTTATCTTTATTTCTGGTATTACAATTGTGTCTATCACTGACTTTACTAAAGAGATGTATATTTTTCCTTACATACATAATATTTTCATAAATAAATTGGCAAGAAACTGTCATAATATTAATATTTTTAAACAGTTCCCTAAGAGATTCACGGTGACTTAACTTATATATGGCTCTGACAGCTCTCTTTTGCAATATAAATATGGATTCAATGTCAGCCGCTCGTTGTGGCTCCATGCGAAAATCAAACTTGTATTATAAAAGCGAAAGTTTGTCAGTGTGTGTGTGCGTGTGTTTATATGTTTGTTGCTTCTTCACGCTCAAACGGCTGGACGGATCTGGATGAAATTTGGCACAGAGATAGATTATAGTCTAGCTCAGGGGTCAGGGTTTCACATTTTATGTAAATTTTGAAGGAAATAAACCATTTATTTATTTATTACTCGTAATATTCCTTGTGTTTTCGCTTAAATCTTTCTTTTTCTCGAAGTCATGGTATAAAATATAGCATGCAACTCTTGAATAAAACGGATTTATATCGAGGGCCATGAATCACTCGCGTCGCTCATGATTCTAACACTTGAATCACTCGCTATGCTCGTGATTCAATCATCATGAATCACTCCCTACGGTCGTGATTCAGTCGTTAGAATCCTTTACTTGCTCGTGATTCATCTATGGCCCTCGCTTTAAATCCGTCTTTTATTCACTAGTTGCATAATATACTATAAATGGACGCTTCTGTGAGATCTACTTCCAAAGTTATGGTTGTTACTTGTTAGACTATGTGGATATCGTAATAAGTAAGACAATTAATAAAACTGGTATATCTTTGAGAGTGTGGTGATTGGACCCATTATGTGGGCTGTTTTTATCGATAACATTATGTTTATTTCACGGCCTTAAAGTTTTATTAGTACAAGTCTGGACATATTGTATAAAAGGGATGATGACTAAAAAATAGTTTTTGTGTAATGTTATATTGTTAGTTTTAAAGAAAAAAAAATGTAAAATAAATAAATTAAATTTAAATAAATTATTAAATAATTATTATTATTTAATTAATTTTTTTTCATTTTTTTTTTGTTTTTTTATTTAACACTCACTCCCTTTTCTTTCATATCACTCCTCACACAGACTATCCATCTTTTCCTTGGCCTTCCATTCCCTCTATTATAAGATATTTTAGTTTTATTTCTTTTTTAGGGTTCCGTATCCGAAGGCCTACTGCTGTCACTCACGTGTCTGTCTGTCCGTCGTCTGTCACACGGGTTTTACAGCTAAACGGTTAGACCTATATACTTCAAATTTTCACAGTATAAGCATCTTGTTAATCCAAAGCCATCGAAATTGTAATTTTTTTTTTTTTAATGTTTTTAAGTGGGACTTCCATACAGCTAAAGGGGGGAGAAAAAAAAAAGTGACTTATCCTATCGAGTGGGAATTCGTTTTTTAGAGCTCGTTGAGTAGATAAATACTGTATGTATTGTTTAAAAAAATATTGGAAAAAAAAGGAATGAGAAGCCACCAAAGTCATCATTTGTACAACATTTTGTTCCGAAGTTTTTTGTACTTCTCATTGACTTAATAACTTGAAATTTGGTGATAATGTTTATTGTTGTGTATTTTTTACTAACAAATACCAATATATTGACAAATCAGATTTTTTCTTTGTGATTCCCTATATTTTCCTATTAAAATCATCTTGATTTGTACGGGGGTTCCGTACCAAAAATCCTAAATGTGTGAAGTGCGTCACGCACTTGGCCGGTTTTTTCTGCTATTCAGCTGCATTCAGTGAGACCCAAACCCAAAACATATTTGGTAAAAGTCTAGATACATGAAGATTCAAGTTTTCTATACCCAGGTTTAGCAGTGGCCCCACCCATCTTCAGGGTGTCTGCTGAGGAACAGTTTCCGCTGAGAGCTCCTGTCAAGGATTCACATCGAGTCCCAGTGAAGCCTCCACTGGTAAGAGATTCGGCCATGTAGAATATACATCTGGAAATATCAAAAAAAGGGAATTAAAAAAATCAATTGTCCAAATCCTCCGACATCACAGAATGATTTTCATCTTGTTTACTTCTTTTAGTTCGCTTCTTAAGCAGTCGCGTATTTCAATTTTTTAAATAACCTTCTTAATTCTTTATTGTACACCAAAAACAATATTCAATACAATGTGATAATAAAGTACATGTACAAAGGCGAGCTTAACTCAATGTTGAGTTCTCTTACAGCAAACCCTAGAGACTGACAGAGAATGATGACAAAAGAGGGTAGGATCCAGTGTACAATTTTGAAATAACATAATTATAATCATAAAAATAAACATAAATAAATATATTTATATATCTCTACTAACATTGCGTTGAAAGGAAATGCTCTTTAATTATCAATATAAAAGTTATAAATATAACCTTTTTACATTTATAACTTTTTAGTTCCCATTTTTTATTAATTCCTTCTAAACATATAAGTGGTATATTTTTGTGTAATCACCTCTTAAAACCCTTAATTTTGATTATCCACAGTTCTTCTTTTGTTAAATCAAGCTTTTTTCGTATTCTTCTTAGCTAACCCTTTCATTTGTTACTCTTAACATGGCAGTGCACAAAAAATAACTAGTCCGCCATCATAGATCGTCCGCCATATTGGATTTAGAATGACGTCACTTGTCTAACCATGCATTGTCATCCAAACTAAACGTGTATGCAAAATTTCATCTTAATCGTTGGAGGATAACTGCATTAAAATTTAGTTGCAAGTTTTGACCCGAACACACTTACATACAAACATACATATCAAGTTAAATAAAAGCTCTTAAAAAAGAATGAGTAGGTAACTAAAGTGTTCATTACGCACCTGTGATGGCCACAATTCCTGTCAGGACAGCCTGGCATGTCACTACCCCCATTTGGATAAAAGTCCACATCACCCACAGGAGATACCAGCCCCGAGTATCCTGGAAACAGATAAAATAAAATTATTTAATTGAAATATTTTTTTAAAGTTTTATTCGCATTCTTCTCAGCAAACCCTTTCATTTGATACCCATATCATGGCAGTGCACAAAAAATAACCAGTCCGCCATTTTGAGCCGTCCGCCATATTGGATTAGGAATGACGTCACTTAGATAACCAAGCATTGCCATCCAAACTAAACGTGTATGCAAAATTTTATCTTAATCGATAGAGAGATACCTTCTTAAAAAATTCAGTTGCAAGATTTGACCCGAACACATTTACATACATTGCAAGTTAAATAAAAGCTTGTAAAAAGAAAACTATCGTCGTATAATCACAATTAGCGCAGTATTTAAAATATTAGTTTCAACGCCTGCCGTGTGTACCTAAAAGGTTTATTTAGTTCCAGCATGGAACAATTATTTATAAGTATGACATACAGAGAGATATGAGCAGTGTGTGTTGCCAGTGATAACCTATGGCTCATGGCCTCATCAGAAAGCTTACAGTCACCCAAAGGGCAATGGAGAGGGCTATGCTCGGAGTTTCCTTGCGTGATCGAATCAGAAATGTAGAGATCCACATGAGAACCAGGGTTACCGACATATCCCGAAGAATTGCCAGACTTAAGTGGCAGTGGGCAGAGCATATTGCTTGCAGAACGGATGGCTGGCAGAAAAGTTCTGGAATGACGACCGCGAACCGGCAGACGTTGCGTTGGAAGGCCTCCCACTAGGTGGACCGATGACCCGGTGAAGGTTGCGGAGATCCGCTGGATGCGGGACGCACGGGACCGGTCAATGTGGCGACGCTTGGAGGAGGTCTATGCCCAGCAGTGAACGTCTTTCGGCTGATATGATGATGATGATAATATACAGGGGTGGACAGACCTACCACGGGTCAAAGCCAACGTTGTTTCGTTGTAAAAAGATAGATATTACTATATGTCCTCCAATGTAACTATGATGGCTTCAGTACGTCGTACCACGCTTGTTCGGGCTGTTTATGGGTGTAAGTTTTAAGGCATATAAGTCATTTTTATGCCTTAATTAGTACAAGGCAACGTTTAGGAAATGCAAAAACAAACTCGACTTTATTTGAAATCAGTGTAGCATGTCGATTACTACAACAAAAAAAATAATGATGGGTAAATAAATTCCGCTTACTAACCTGCATCTGTGTGTATTACTTCTGTGTATACTCCATCTGTGGCTCTGAAAGATGAAGGGTTTGTGATCCAGCCGGGTAGAGCGGGGTCGAGAGCTGTGGAGAAGAAGAGAAAATAAGATTAGTATAAGTAAATTTGTTCTCTAGATGGGAACGCACAACGCAGTGGTATGCGGTTTCGGTCGCATAACCCTCCTCACCGCTGAATCATACTGCACAAAATGAAAAAAATTGAATAGCGAACTAACAAAGTAATGACCTTTAATTACACCTTACATTATTATTTCCTTTATTTCATTATTGTACATAGTTTTTACATTTTTAAATATTATCTTATAAAAATAAAATAAAAAAAACATTTAAAAATATAAAAATTAGTAGCCCACCGGTATCGAAATAAACATTATTATTATTATTACTATTACACATTTATTAATTACACCTTAAATTACACTTATACAATCACTCATGCACACATCCTTCTCATTTCTCCATTCTCATTAGTTACATAGGTACCTACTTATTGTTTGTAGGTACCTACATACTTTTCAGGGAATAAGATACTTCGTTTGTATATTTTTCGCTGAATTTTTAAATTTTATTTAACTTTGATTTTAATTCTCTTTAAACTTAATTTTCATTTTATTTAATTTAATTGTATTCTTCTTTAATCTTAAATTTCGATTTTGTAAAGACTACACGTAAATTATTTCATGGTTAATTATTCCTCTATGTAAAATGGGTGATCTGTAACACAGGGCCTTACCTATCTCAGACACCCTTCTCCATATAAGGTTAAGTATTATGATAGTCACTGTATTTTGATGTCGAGATAAATAAAGATTTTTATTATTATTATTTATTTATTTATTTACCTTCCGTCACACAAATCCTGCATCGCGCAGACAATGTCTTCGGCGCGATTTGAAAAAAAAATACAAAAAAAAAATTTCTTTATTCAATTAGGCCGTTAAGCGGCACTTTCGAACGTCAAATATTTAAATTTAAAAGTAATAATAATTAATTCTACCGTCCATTCGGAAAAGTAGCTTGTTATCAAGAAGAACGGACAAGAAACTTCACAATTATTCTCTAAAAAAAAAAGTGTTTTACAAGTATATGGTTAAATCATTCTTGTTGGAAAAATTCGTATATGTGAGAACGATGTAAAAAAACCTGCACGTAAAAGCGTCTAGAGTAAAACAAACAATTAAAAATACAACAAAAAGGTAATTAAAAACAGCTAAGTTATGACCAATCCCAACTGATGGCGCCCGTTCACAAACATGACACATGGATCGGCACCACTCAGCTCAACCATCATACAACAGTTCGACAACAACCATTGAGCAGTTGCCTGGACCAGACACTACACCCCTCTTTTATCCAAGGATCCACCTTCATACTGAGGTTTGTGACTTTATACCCTGTTCCGCATACCTACCTCCAAATATGGTGAACCTCGACAATGACCGTCAGCGCAGCCTTCGTGTAGAGCTACTTTACCGTGACGTCATTACCGTGTCGTCAGGTTTCTAGCAGTGAGTCACACAGACCTTGAAGATTGACCCTTGCGGCTGTTAAGTCACAGTCTCCTCCGAGATCCCTACAAATGTATGTTCAATAAAACCTACCTGAGACGTAAGGGACTCCTCCTCCAAGATGTCTGCCGATGATGCCCGACTGGTGCGCTCCGAGGCTGTGCCCTATGATGTGGTAGTTGTTGAGGCTGGCTCCACTGGCTGAGTTTAGCCAGCTGATGAATCTGGCTACGTGTTCAGCTAGAAAGAAAGATAATGTTACTTTTAGAAGAAAATATATATATAAGCCTATGTAAAATTGTTCTTGAGACGATCGATAAGTTATTTAAATCAGAAATGTTTGACGGTACACAATTTCTCAGAAATGTTTGACGGTAAACAATTTACTATCGTCATGTTACTAAAAGCAGTGGTGTCTCATCCCATACAAAGAAACCGTGCCGACGTACTGTACTGATTATACTGATATATTTTGTACATCGATCGCGTTCGGTTCCGTTCTACGAATATAGATGGTGATCTATCTGTCGACGTGAAACGGAACCGAACGCGGTCGATTTACAAAAAATAATCGGTATAATCAGATGAAAAACGCTAGTTACGTCAGCACAGTTTCTTTGTATGAGATGAGGCATCTGTGTGCTAGTATTATATTATCTGTGCTTAAATATAGATGTAAAGGTAGTGGAATATAAAAGAAAAGAAGCCATGAATTGTGTGAGAAATAATATGAGAGACAACAAAATTTAAAATTTAAATAGTTTCCCGACACATATTTATTTCATGCTTCATAATTGTTCTAATAGTAGACATGCTTCGATCGACAATCTATTGAACACGTAATTATGACACGATATTTATTTACACTTTATTGTACCCCTTAATATAAAAGAAAACAAATAAACTTAATACTAAAAACATACGGGCGTCCTATAACACGATACCTTGCGAAAACACCCCGATCCAAACAGTAAAACGCCCATAACTTTAGAACGGCTGAACCGATTTTCATCAAACATAGCTAGGAACACTCTAGATAAAGTCACCTTTAAAACAACACTTTATCCGTTTAGGAGCAATGATACCACAAACACGTGCTCCTCAAACTTATAACACCCTTATTTTCCGTGGGGGGTTAAAAACGGAGTGATTGATTGCGTGGCGTATAACAGGGAAGAACGGAAGAAGAAAACGTGTTGCGTCGACCTTAAGTAACATGGGACAAGGGCGGGAAGATGATGAATAGCATAAAACAAAGCCGTTGTCTCCCTCTATCTGTTTTGCCGCATACTAATTCTAAACCTTATTCATCTGGGATAGATCTGCCATATCAACTTGATGCACTTGAGTCGATTGTTGCCGATAAGCCTCTTTGCCCGTTTGTGTACCCTCGACCACGCCTCAAAGCTCCAGAGCCTTGAACATCGACGCCAAGTGGCCAGTCTGTCGGTTTTTTTTACGGTTACATTTCGGGGAGTGTGCGATGGAACTGCACAATTTGATTCCACCTAGCCCTTTCCATCACCGGACAACGAGACGTACGGCAATGTTCCACCGGTACATGGTGAACCTCCCACCCATACGTACAAAGCGTTTTGCGAATACTTTCATTGTACGCACAGCTAAGGAGTGGAATTTCCTGCCGGAGTCTTTGTTTCCTGATAGCTACATCCTTAGGGTATTTAAGAAAAGAGTGAATAGGTTCAGGTTACTTCTAGGCAAGCGTGCTTCACCGTCGACCACATCATCGCTTACCATCAGGCGAGATAGTGGTCAAACACGAGCATATCGACAACAAAAAAAAACCACACAACGCATTTTAAAACAGTTTTTGACACCCGTCGGAAAAAGAGGGTAATGTATCTGCTCTATCTCTTAAACGGATGAACCGATTTTCTTTTAGTTTTTTTTGTTTGAAAGTTGATTTTGTCGAGAGCGTTCTTGGTTATATTTGATGAATATCTGTTCAGCCGTTCGAAAGATATGTGCATATAATTTTATTTTATTATAATTAAGCTACAGGGTCGCTAGAGCTATATAAGAGTTTATGATTTTGCAGCATTGTAACTCTTAATATAATGTTTCATCATACTGACCAGATCTGATAGAGTTGCTGAGTGCTACTAAATAGCTTGTTCCAGCACCGATGCTCCAGTCTACCATTATGAGGTTAACATCCTCTGCAGTCAGGTACGCTGAAATAAGGAGAACAACTGTTTATTACACTTCAGAAGAGCTAGTTCATCAAACTTTTTGTTGATATTTTGTTAAGGATTTGATGCCGCAGCCTACTGCAAAGAGTCTAACCAAAATGTAGTTCTTTCATCATCATCATCATATCAGCCGAAAGACGTCCACTGCTGGACATAGGCCTCCCTTAAGCGTCGCCATATTGACCGGTCCCGTACGACCCGCAACCAGCGGATTCCCTCAACCTTCACCAGGTCATCGGTCCACCTGGTGGGAGGCCTTCCAACGCAACGTCTTCTGGTTCGCGGTGGCCACTCCAGAACCTTTCTGCCCCATCTGCCATCCGTTCTGCGAGCAATGTGCCCTGCCCACTGCTACTTAAGTTTGGCAAATCACGCAAGGAAACTCCGAGCATAGCCCTCTTCATTGCCCTTTGAGTGACTGTAAACTTTCTGATAAGGCCCATTGTAAGCGACCACGTCTCAGGCCATATGTCATAACTGGCAACACACACTGGTCATAGACTCTCGTCTTGAGACACTGTAAGTTGGACGAGAAGATACTGCGCAACTTTCCGAACGCTGCCCAGCCGAGTCGGATTCGACGGTTGACCTCTTTCTCGAAGTTGGCCCTACCCAATTGGATCGTTTGTCCCAGGTAGACATAGTCGCCCACAACTTCGAGTGTAGAGTCTCCAACCTTGATAGGAGTGGGTGTAACATGGGCATTCAACATCACCTTGGTTTTGTTCATGTTCATCCTAAGACCCACTCTTTCGGAAGGTCTACTGAGATCATCGAGCATTGTACTGAGGTCCTCCATCTTTATCCTCCTCCTTCATCCTCCATCCTCCATCACTTTCAGCGATGGTGATGGTTAAAATACCAAAATGTATGTGATTGATCATATGAGATTTCAATAGCGCTTGACATTCCAGTCCGTCATTATTACTATTATTATTTTGACAGTCTCGGGACCCTGGGGTCCCGGTTCTTTGAAAGGCATGTGAGGGGCCGAAGCCAACTCGCAGAGGCCTTGTTATGCATGTATCTGGAAATGTGACACCAACCGACGATTACCCTATAAGCAAGTGCACCCAGGCGTATTCCCCCGTTTGTTGTAGGACTATTGTAGAATATGGAGAAGAAATATTTTGGGGCTATGGATTTGATAGGTTTAGTGGATCGATTGCCTAAAACTATAGGAGGACTACTAGCTCCTGCCTGCCCACTGTTGAACTACACGGCTATAAAATGGCTAAGGGTGACTTGCACACTCAATTCCTGCCGGCATCCATAAATAGTCGCTAGCTCTTTAGTGACGTAGCGCCAAGGGGGCAACATATCTGGAGATGCTTGAGGCGTGGAGAGGTATACCACGGCTATCAGGCTGATCCCGGAAGTACGAGCATCTTACTAGGTTAACTGCCTTCCTCCGAGCACGTTTTCTCTTGCGAATCTCCACTCAATCCTGCCAATTAAGGCAAGAGGAAGGAAGCTCTGTCGTCCTCGTCAGTTTTCACTCCAACCGGCCAATAAAGTCAAGCCAGAGATGAGGAACAACGCTTCTCCCTGGAAATCAGGTCCGTGGGGTCGCCACTGCCCACAAGCTCGCCACAAATCTGCCCTGCGGATTGTATCTCTCTTACTCTGGCCCCTCAACCTAGGTAGGTTGCGGCAAATTAGAATCTATCGGCACAAACCTAGGGACCATTGAAGCGCGTAAGCCCCACCACGACGTCAATGTAGAGATACTTTATTATTAGCGTAGCTAGCAGACTGGCTTCGGAATCACACTACAAACCGGAATCCAAACTCTTGCAATTTTCAAAAGACGAGTGAAACAACATTACCTTTCCATTCCGTCATAGTTGCATATATTTCTGTAATATTATCTTTTTATATAAATTAGTGTTTATATATTGATTTTTACCCGACTGCCGAAGGAGGGTAACGTGTTTATCAGTCTATGTATGTATGTATATATATATGTATGTATATATGTTTGTTTCTATATGGCGTTCTAGAGACCAAACGCGTTGGCCGATTTTAATGATTCTTGCATCAATCTATTGGTCTTTACCCTGCGAGTGTCACTGGCAACATTAAAATTGGAAATAAAAAAAAGGCGGCTTTTGGGCGCTATTTTGTGGGAGAATATTTTTTTTCTTCTAAACCCATCTTGTGGGGTATCAAAATAAAGTGTTTTAAGAGGTGAATTAAAAAATATTAACACTTATATGTTTCAATGTACCAAATTCGAAAAAAATAACTAAAAATTTGTAAAAAAAAAAAAAAGTTAATTAAAAAATCTTAAAAATCTAACTAAAAAGACGTAAACAAGAAGAAAATCATGATGTGCAGTCGGAGGATACATCTGTTTTTGGTTCGGGTTTTTAGATTTTTTAAATTAACTTTTTTTATAAGTATGTTTGCTTATGACAGTATATTTTAATTGTAATATTGTATATTTTTAGCTGTGAATTGTTTAATTGTCCCCTCTACACACTGTTAATATTTCGTTTTTTTAGGGCTCCGTACCCAAAGGGGTAAAAACGGGACCCTATTACTAAGACTCCATTGTCCGTCTGTCTGTCTGTCACCTGGCTGTATCTCATGAACCGTGAATGACCGTGATAGCTAGACAGTTGAAATTTTCACAGATAATGTATTTCTGTTGCCGCTTTAACAACAAACACTAAAAACAGAATAAAATTAATATTTATGTAGGGTTCCCATTCGACATACATGTTGTTTTTGTCGTTTTTTGCGATAATGGTACGGAACGCTTCATGCCGAGTCCAACTCGCACTTGGCTGGTTTTTAATCCTTCTTTTCGTAGATATCTGCTAGAAACTAGCTAGAAGATATCACTTATGTACCAATTTTCTGTTCTTCTTCTCGTGTGTGCCTTCATAAATCCATACTAATATTATAAATGTGAAAGTAACTCTGTCTGTCTGTCTGTCTGTTTGTTACTCTTTCACGCTTAAACCGCTGAACCGATTTAGATGAAAGTTGGTATGAAGATAGTTTGAGACCTGGGAAAGGACATAGGCTATATAGGTAGGGTAGGGTAGGGTAGGGTAGGGTAGGGTAGGGTATGGTAGTGTAGGGTAGAGTATTGTAGGGTAGTGTAGGGTCGGGTAGGTTAGGGTAGGGTAGGGTAGGGTAGTGTAGGGTAGGGTAGTGTAGGGTAGGGTAGTGTAGGGTAGGGTAGTGTAGGGTTGTGTAGCGTAGTGTAGGGTAGTGTAGTGTAGTGTGCAGCTCGCCCAACCTTATATTTGTAACTGCACACACCTTTTATGGGCATTATTACACGAATCGTTGAATCGAACACTTCTCTTTTATTTTGATTACATCACTCCAATACATGGCGACCCTTAGCCAGCAATTAAAATTTTGCAACTTACGTAAAATGCGAGGACGACAATAGTTGAAGAAATCCAGAAAAATATACTGATATAAGTTTATGAAGACGGAAAATTTAGAAGGAAGAAACAAAAGAAGGAGAAAAAAAAAAAGAAAAAAAAACAGAATCCAAGAATAAGTGTGAAGCGGTGAAAATATTAAATAAGAAGACAGAAAAGGAACGTTGCTGCCGGGTGCCGGGAGAATGCTCAAGCCTTATGATGAGAGGATATGCAGGGCGCCGGGAGATAAATCGTTCGGGTCCGATGTGGAGCAGCTGGGAGTCAGTTCGAGTCCAGTGCTGAGGAAACCGTTCATCCACACCATGTAAGACGTCGTGACCTACGGAGTCAGTTCGAGTCCAGTGCTGAGGAGTCCGTTCATCCACGCCACGTGACACGTCGTGACCTACTTATACGTTGTCAGTACAATACGTACCTACTGCAATGTAAGTTTTGCACTGCAATTTTTTTTTTCTAATATTCAACAATATTCCATAATATTGAAATTAGATCATGTTGTATTATTTTATATTTCGATTTGGGGAATAGGAATGTCCCAACAATTGCAAGATTTGCACGCTAAATTAAAATATTTAAGGGAATATTTAGTGAAACTAGGTCCAGATAGGCGTAGACAAGATTTAGCTTATAAGAAACTAGTAGAAGCAGAAAATGAATACAGTAGACTGGATTGTATTTTGACTCAGTTGAACCAAGAAATTAAAGAACGCAAGCTAGACAAGGAAACTTGTGAGGTTTTCCAAACATTAATCCATGAGATTCAATCAAATTATCAGAAAATAAAGGGTTTACTGACTTTAGTAGATAGTAGTAGTCAAACTAGTTCTAAGGATTTTATAGAACATTCAAATAGTGTTACAAAAATGGCTGAAACGTTCGATATTAAAACTGCAATTTCCCTGTTGCCGATGATGAATGGCCAGGAGCAGGTGACAAATCAGCTTATTGATGGTATCTTACTTTATAGCTCGCTTATCAATGATGCCAGTAAAAGTCAATTGATACAGTTTGTATTAAAAACACGTCTCTCGCCTAGTGCAAAATTGCGTCTAAAAACCACTTACGCAGATATTGAAAGTTTGATAGAAGATATTCGCATTTATTTGTTACCTAAAAAAATCATTTGTAGCATTACGCATAGAAAAATTCGGTACAGAGATTGAGGAATTGTTTGTGAATCTTACGATTGCTCAGGCTAACGATAAGCGAGATGCCTATGAGGTTTTGCGTCCGCTCAATGAGAAGACTGCAATCAAACGGTTTAGCGACGGTTTGGCCGATAAGCGGCTCAGCACCATCATTGCCTCACGACAGTTTGCGTCATTGTCTGAAGCTATTACGGCTGCGGTAGATGAGCAATCCATGTCTGTCCAGCCACAAGACCAGGTTATGCAATTTAGGGCTAACCAAAACTATAAACGTGGAAGCTTTAGAGGTTCTCGAGGCCGAGGAAATAGACAGTTTTATAACAACAATAAAACTTATCATCATAATTATAATAAAAATTATGAAAATAGCACAGGTATAAGAACTTCATACAGTGTAAATCGAGGTAAACACACAGGTGGTCAGCGTCAGCATTTACGCGGACGTCCGGTGCGTTGTCAGCATGTTCAGCATAACGCGCAACAGTCCAATGTCCAAGACAACTTGCGCAATGATCAGGCAAATAGTCATGAAAACTTAGAATTTTTTCGTACCTAAACCGTACACTCATTCAATTCTTAGTTATAGTAATTTTTGTATTATTAATTGTCAACAACAAAATAGTAATGTTGATCTTAATTTACTGATTGATAGTGGAGCAAGCTTATGTGTGCTTAAGTATGAATGGTTGTCGCGACATAGGAATTTATTGAATTTAGTAAAACAGGATAAGATAGTTATTAAAGGAATTAGTGGTAATTTAGAATCTATGGGATACATTTATTTAGATATTTTAATTAATAATGTGACTTTTCAACAAAAGTTTCATATTTTTGAACACTTATCTTGCGCCGCAGAAGGTATACTCGGGCAGGATTTTTTTGAGCGCTATAATGCGGTATTAAATTATAAAAATGGTACTCTGAGTTTAGAAACCCGAGACCAGTCTGTCAGTGTTCATGTAAATAGGAATTTGTTTACAATTCCACCTCGTTGCGAAGTAATTAAACACATCCCGACGTCACACAATAGTGATTGCGTCATTTTATCAAAGGAAATTTATAATGGTGTGTTCACAGCGGGTGTAGTATCGAAGCCACATAATGGACTTATTCCTGTTAGGATTTTAAATACAACTGATAGTTCGGTTAAGATAAATATTTCAGATCTAATTATTAGCAGCCTAGATAATTTTTATGTTTGCAAGTTTGACGACGATAGTATATCTGTGGATAGAGTTCGAACTTTGCTAACTACGTTACAACTACATACTTATTTAAATAAAGAGGAACAAAGAGGCATTGAAAACGTATGTGCCAAATATGCCGATGTTTTCCATTTGCCAGGAGATACGCTCACTACTACAAATTTAATAGAACATTCAATTAAACTAAAGGAAAATGCGTCTCCAGCGTACGTGAAGCCCTATCGATTGCCTAAAGCATTGAAAGGCGAGGTACAAAGACAAATAGATGAAATGGTTAAAAACGATATCATTGAAGAGACTATTTCAGAATGGTCAAGCCCAGTTCTATTAGTACCTAAAAAGACAGATAGGTCAGGAGAAAGGAAATGGAGACTTGTAGTGGACTATCGCCAACTCAATAATAGGATACAGGATGATAAATTTCCCCTACCTAACATCACTGAGATACTAGATTCGTTATCTAACAACATCTATTTTTCAAAATTAGATCTCAGTCAAGGTTACTATCAGCTGTCTTTAGAAGAAAAGTCTAGGAAGTTTACTGCATTTACAACAGACAAGCAGTATCAAATGAAACGATGTCCAATGGGACTTAAGACATCGCCTAGTGCTTTTGCTCGTCTCATGACAATAGCAATGTCAGGGTTAAATTATAAATCATGCTTCTTATATCAAGATGATTGTATTGTCGTAGGAAATTGTCTTGAAACGCACAACAAGAATCTTATAAAAAATTTTGAATGCCTGAGAAGAGTGAATTTGAAACTAAATCCGATGAAGTGTGAATTTTTACGTAAAGAAATCGTTTATTTAGGGCATAAGATCACTTCAGAAGGTATATTTCCCGATCCATCAAAGGTAGAATGCCTGCAAAAGTACCCTGTCCCGCAGAATGTAGACGAAGTCAAGAGATTTGTTGCATTTGCTAACTATTATAGGCGTTTTATTCCAAAGTTTGCCGACATAGCCTATCCATTGAATGCGTTATGTAAGAAAGATGTAGCGTTCGTATGGAGTGATGAATGCGAGCGAGCATTTTACAAGCTAAAACAGATCCTTGTTAGTCCAACTATACTTGACTATCCAGACTTCAGCGATAATAATACTTTTACGTTACAAACTGACGCATCAAAACTAGGTTTAGGCGCCGTGCTGTCTAATAGTAATAGCAAGGTAGTCGCGTACGCCAGCCGTAACTTGAAACCAGCTGAGACACGATACCCTGTGATTGAGTTAGAATTACTTGCTATTGTTTGGGCGGTTCGACATTTTAGACCTTATTTATATGGGAAAAAGTTTTACATAAAAACAGACCATAAGCCATTGATTTATTTATTTAATATGACCGATCCTTCAAGCCGGTTGACAAAGTTTAGATTATATCTCGAGGAATATGATTTTGAAATCAGCTATGTCCCAGGACGGCAAAACGCAGCTGCAGATGCATTGAGCCGGATACCTATTACATCCAACAGCTTAAAGGATATGAACAAGCATGTAGTATCGGTCATGACAAGGGCACAGACTCGAAGGTTACGTACTGACTGTGACAACAACGACATGACTACTGAGGTATCCTCTACTCCAAGGCCTGATCAACCTAAGGTAGTGGAAATTCTCAAACGACCAATTGACAGCGTTGAATTGATTTTACTTAGCAATAAAAATACATTAAATCAGATAGAAAAATCAAAACATTACACTAGTGACAATGGTAACTGCAAATTCGTGCCTGAAAAGTCAGCAATTTTTGTAATTTCTCGATCGTTATCGACCGTAAGTGTGTTAGCGAGAGAATTACAACGTTTTTGCAAGCAAATCAAATTAAACGAGCTCATAATAATTAAGAACAAGCGCAACGAAAGTTTTGTAAACAATTTTATAAAGGAAATGAGTCATTTAAAAGATACTCCTAAGTTACTTGTTATTAAAGATGTGACTAGAGTTACTGACAAAGACACGAAAATTGTGATCTTGAATGACTTCCACCTGTTACCCACGAGTGGCCACGCGGGGGTAAACAGAATGTTAAATAATATTAGGAAGTACTATTATTGGCCAGGAATGAGCAATGACGTATCAGAATTCGTAAAGAAGTGTAGAAGTTGTCAGATTCAAAAGCATACCAATAGGCATACGAAGGAACCGATGGTTATCACATCCACGGCATCCACTGCTTTTGAAAGAGTTAGTTTAGATTTAATAGGTCCTTTAGATGTAGATAATTTAAACTATAAGTATATTTTGACATTACAGTGTGATTTAACAAAATACGTCGAAGCTTATCCTTTAGAAAAGAAAGATACTATTTCTGTAGCTAAGTTATTTGTAAACAATTTTATTCTGAGGTATGGTATCCCTAGAGAGATAATAACAGACCAGGGAACAGAGTTTATGTCATCAGTTTTCACTGAGATTTGCAATTTGTTGCATATTAATAAACTGCATTCAACAGCTTATCATCATGAAACTCTGGGAGGTTTGGAAAATACTCATAAAGTTCTAGGAGCTTATCTTAGAATTCAGTATGACAATAACAAAACAGATTGGAGCAGTTGGCTTCCATTCTGGTGCTTTTCTTTTAATACTACAATGCACTCTGAGACAAAATACACTCCATTTGAGCTAGTATTTGGCAAAAATTGTAATTTACCATCTAATATAGCACAAAATGAATATGTTGATCCGTTATATAATCCAGATTCTTACCCTTTGGAGCTAAAATACAGACTACAAAGAGCACAAGCAGAAGCTAGAAAAAACTTATTATACAGTAAGGAATTAAGAAAAAATCATTTTGATAAAAATGTAAATCGGTTAATATATAAGAGTGGAGATTTAGTTTTAATCAAAAATCAAGTAGGAAATAAGTAAGATAAAATTTACTTAGGACCATACAGAGTCATTGAAGATGTATCACCAAATGTGAAAATTATAAAAGATGATAAGGAATATGTAATTCATAAAAATAATACAAAACTGTTTGTAACTTAAAATACTTTGGTTAAATAAGATAAGATGTTTTTTTTTATTTTGTATAATGTTATGTTAAAAAGTAAACAAAAAGTAGTGATGTAAGCATAGTTTAAGTAAAAAAAAAAAAAAAAAAAAAGAATTATGTACTTAGTAATAACAACATTTTTTTTTAAAAAAAAAAAGGGGAGGTGTAGTGTGCAGCTCGCCCAACCTTATATTTGTAACTGCACACACCTTTTATGGGCATTATTACACGAATCGTTGAATCGAACACTTCTCTTTTATTTTGATTACATCACTCCAATACAGTAGGGTCGGGTAGGGTAGGGTAGGGTAGTGTAGGGTAGGGTAGGGTAGTGTAGGTTAGGGTAGGGTAGATAAATGTTTGGTCTTTTTATGGCAAAACAAAGTCTGCCGGGTCAGCTAGTGGTAAATAAATAAAGTATCTAATAATTGACTTTAGAAGTGGAGTGATAAGAAATAATAGGGAGTAAGTGATAGTTTCGATTGACAAGACGGTATGGAAGAAAACGTGTTATTCCGACCCTGAGTAACATGGGACAAAGCAGGAAGATAATTATGTCAAAATCTCATACATTTTTAACCCTCGACGGAAAAAAGGGGTGTTATACGTTTGAAGTCATTCTATCTGTCTGCGGCATCATAGCTCAATCAATCAATCAATCATTTATTTATTTGTTAACATAGGTAAATAAATACAGATCTTAAGTTTGAACAGAGCGCTATGTTATGCCAGGAGGCGTACAAATATGGTGTACAAATCTAACTGAGGATTACAAATTAAAATTTACTATAAAATAATTGAAAATCATGCATAATTTTGGTATTTAATTAGAAAATAAATTGAACAATTCAATACTCCAAATATGTCAGACCTAAATGAGGAATTATTAAAATGTCAAAATAATTAAAATGACCAAATAATTCAAAATGTCAAAATAACTAAAAATGTCAAAACAATTCAAAATGTCAAAATAACGAAAAATTACAAAATCATTAAAAATGTCAAAATAATTAACAATGTCAAAATAATTAAAATGACAAAATAATTTAATGCCTATATTTTATAAGATAATTGTAATTCTAAATTAATTCGTCATCTAAGTATTCGTCAATATTATAATAACATTTATCAATTAAGAACAATTTCATTTTTTTCTTAAATTGTGTGAGATTTAATTCTTTTATGGCGTCTGGAATTTTATTATAAATACATGGAGCCATACCCAGGACACTTTTTTTTACTAATGCAGTTTTACACTTATAATTATTCAAACAATTTTTGTACTGACTACGAATTGGAACATTTCGTACCATTGTCATTTTTTCAAAAAGGTTGGGATTCGTTTTGACGAAGATACTGATTTCTAATATGACGCCGGTAGCGTAAGTATTTTCAATGATTTAAAGTACGGTGCACAGCTGTCATCTGTTTTCAGACCACACATGGCTCTAATGCACCTTTTTTGTGCCTTGAATAATAATCCCTTATCCGTGGAATTACCCCAAAAAATAATTCCGTATCGTAGAAGTGAGGCTACTAGACCATGATAGGCAACAAGTAATGCTTCTATATTTACTTTTCTAGATAATTGAAAAAGTGCGTAGGCAGATTTATTTATTTTTTTACATAGCTGTTCTATATGAGCTTTCCAATTAAGGTTACTGTCAATATGGATACCTAAAAACACACTTACTTTTACTTCTTCTATTTGGTTGTCATTGTAATTGACACAAATTTTTGGGGCTTCAATTCTTTGGTGGAAATGCATTATTTTGGTTTTATTAAGATTTATTACTAAATTATTCATATTAAGCCAATTAATTATGTCAGTTAGAGTATTATTAATGTCAAATTGATAAGTATTTAAGTTCTTACATTTTACTATGGCAGTGCTGTCGTCTGCAAACAAAATCATTTCTTGTTGTGTCACTCTTGGTAAATCATTTATGTAAATGAGAAATAAAGGGGGCCCAAGCACGCTACCTTGAGGCACCCCATATTTTATACTCCTGAAATTCGACACATACGTTCGTTCCGTTTTGGTTTTTGCACACACTCTTGTGATTTCAGTACATTGTAATCTATTACATAGATATGATTCCAGCAGTTTTAAAATGTTCCCTCTGATGCCATAGCATTGCAATTTGTCTAGAAGGATTTTGTGATCAACATAATCAAAGGCTTTAGTCATGTCTGTGTAAATAGCGCAGATGGGAATCTTTCTATCAACAGCAGACATAACATTATTTAAAAGGTCGAAAATAGCCATGTTAATTGTTTTATTTCGCCGAAAACCGTTTTGTTCTTTGCACAAAATATTATATTTGTGAAGATATTGGTATAGCGAGTTATATATAACCTTTTCAAAGATTTTGGAAAAAACAGGAATCCTAAACGGATGAACCGAGTTTGATTTAGTTTTTGTTGAGTTTGATTTTGCGATAGATTGTCGATTGAAGCGTGTCTATTAATAGATAAATTAGGTAGTCTAAAAAAAAAGTAAATTTATAAATCAAAAACCAGACTGCTTTAGAAGCAAACTAAAAGCTGTAAACAAGAAAAAAACATGCTGTGCAGTCGGAGAATCAGGTGGTCAGCCAGTTCGCGAATATGTTTCCTTCCAACTTTCTTTCCAACACGTAATTATTACACGAAATCTTGCGAAAATAACCCATTTTCATCAAACATAGCTAAGAACACTCGACAAAGTCATCTATCAAACAACAAAAACAAAATCGGTTCATACGGTTAGGAGCTATGATGCCGCAGACAGATACACAAATACACAAGCACAGATAAAAAAACACAAATTTACAACTTTTAAGTATCATTTTTTTTTCGAATTACTTTTAAACATGTAACCCCACTCGATGGGTTTGGAAGAAAAATAAATTGGGTCCCGCACAATATGGCGCCCAAAAGCCGCCATGTTTGTTTTTTAGAACTTCACCTATCTAAGAACACTTGGGCGGTCAAGACTTATCTATCGATGTCTTAATTATATAAATCAGTCAAGCAGTTTAAAAGATATGAGGTAATAAAGAATATTATATACATACAAACATAAAAACATACAAGATACGCGCGAAACACATAATCCCTTTCCTTGCAGTCCAATTTGCTTTTTAACCCCCGCCGGAAAAAGAGGGGTGTTATAAGTTTCACGTGTGTTGCTGTGTATCTGTCTGTGGCATCATAGCGCCTAAACGGATGAACCGATTTTGATTTCGTTTTTTTTGTTTGAAAGGTGATTTTGTCGAGAGTGTTCTTAGCTAAGTTTGAATAAAATCGGTTCAGCCGTTCAAAAGTTATGGGCGTTTTACTGTTTGAATCGGGGTGTTTTCGGAAGATAAATGTGTCGGGGGTTTTTTAAATTGTGAAATTTTACTTGTTTTAAATCACTTACCATGTACCAATTGTACATTGAAGTCTGACAGTGGCGTGTTCCTCCATCCGTGGACCAAGAACACGGTCTTCCTGTTGGCATTGAAGTTGGATGCATTGAGGGTGCTGTCGGCACCCAGGGGTAGTGGCTGGCTGGTTGAGGGGTTGGATCTGGAATATGATAGTAAAACATTTTAAAAAAATTGGAGAGAACTGTGGTGGCCCAGTGGTTATGTCCCCGACTTACGAGTTGTAGGTCGTGTGTTCGAACCCGAGCAGGCGCTTTACTTTGTGTAATTTATTTCATTATCCCTGCTCTCAAAACGGTTAAGGAAAACATCGTGAGGAAACCGGCATGCCCTAGAATGAATAATTCGAAGACATGTGACAATCCGCACTGGGCCCATGTGGTGGATTATAGCCCACTCCCTTTGAGAAGAGGCCCTTGTCCCAGCAGTGGGATCTTAAAAAGGATGATGACAAATTGTCAAGCACACGTTATCTGCAGTGATGGGTTAAATGAATTTTCAACAGCCAATCACAGCAGATATAAACGCGTGCGTGACAATTTGACACATTAACTCTGCGATAATTTAGAGGTGAGAAACTCGGCCTAAATCATCACAACAAATATTATTTTTATGCTAACCGATTGTATAAGCCTGCTAAACTAATTAAAAATTAGAGATAAGAATTTATTTGGTTATTGGGTTTCAGTGAAAGAATTCGAATACACTCACCACAAACATACGCCGTAATAATATTTCTGATGAATAAATATTTTTCATTCTTTTTTTATGTAGGTACCGCTTTCTTAATAAACTCAATTAATGTGTTACCTTATGCCACTTGCTGAGACCTTGGAGGACCTCAGTACAATGCTCGATGACCTCAGTAGAGCTTCCGAAAGAGTGATTCTCAGGATAATGAAGATGATGAAGTTGGATAAAACCAAGGTGATGTTGAATGCCCATGTTACACCCACTCCTATCAATTTCGGAGACTCTACACTCGAAGTTATGGGCAACTATGTCTACATGGGACAAACGATCCAGTTGGGTAGGGTTGGAGAAAGAGGGTAACCGTCGAATCCGACTCGGCTGGGCAGCGTTCGGGCAGTTGCGCGGTCTCTTCTCGTCCAACTTCCACGAAAGTCTATGACCAGTGTGTGTTGCCAGTGATGACATATGGCACTGAGACATGGTCGCTTACAATGGGCCACATAAGAAAGCTTTCAGTCACCCAAAGGGCAGTGGAGAGGGCTATGCTCGGAGTTTCCTTACGTGATCCTATCAGAAATGTAGAGATCCGTAAGAGAACCAGCAGCCGTATTGCGTATCTAATATATATATATATAATCACATCAGAGATGAATGACACGATGTGGATTACCGTCTCTGTGATTGGTCGATTTGGTCGATTGGATACCGGTCAAAATCTTTGCGTTGCCGTATTCACTTACTCAATACGGCTGCAGGGTTACCTACATAGCCCGAGGAATTGCCAAATTTAAGTGGCAGTGGGCAGGGCACATTGCTCGCAGAACGGATGGCCGGGCAGAAAAGTTACTGTAGTGGCGACTGCGAACCGGAAAACGTTGCGTTGGAAGGGATCCCACCAGGTGGACTGATAACCTAGTGAAGATTGCGGGGATCCGCTAGATGCGAGACGCACGAGACCGATCAATGTGGCGACGCTTGGGGGAGGCCTATGTCCAGCAGTGATGGTCTATCGGCTGTTATGATGATGATGAATGTGTTACCTGGTAAACAGATGATAGCCATTATTATCATCAGGACTGTATCTGGCAGCAGCGAGGAGGTCACTGGTCTTCATCCACAGGTCCACCAGCTCGGGCCCGTCGGGACCACTCATGTACTGGTAGCGAGGACCTGGGGCTGGCTTGGAGATCACATGGTCAGTTGGGAGAGCTGAAAACAGGATCGACGAAGTACCTACGTATTATTCAACCCACACTAAACATTTTGGGAATACTTTGATTGTGTCTAAGGCGAAGAGTTCCCTGCCAGAATCTAAGTTTCCTGATAACTGCGTGGGTTCGAACCCAGGCAGGCGCTTTACTTTGTGTAAATTATTTCATCACCACTGCCCTCAAAACGGTAAAGGAAAACATTGTGAGGAAACCGACATGTCCTGGAACCAAAAATTCGAAGACATTTGACATCCACCAACCTGCACTAGGCCCACGTGGTGGATTACGGCCCATTCCTTCTCGCAGGGAGGATGCCTGTGACCCAGCAGTGGGAACATTAAAAAGGCTGATAATGATGATGAAGGGTCTTTAAGTTAAGAGTGAATAGTTCTAGTAGTGTTACTGCTAGGCAAGCGTGCTCCACCGTCGACCACATCATCGCTAACCATCAGGCGAGGTAGTGGTCTAACGCGAGCCAATATATATATTAATATAAAAAAAACCTACCTGATGTTACAGCCAAGATTGCAACAATAACTCCAACCCTTCGTGCCGCCATTTTTGCAAAAAACAAGTAATTACGAACAATATTGTTTGTTAGCAAAGATAATGGTTTTAATGTGACCATTATCGTGTAATCTTGTAAAAACGAAACGTAGATTAACGGTACAGCATGTTTTAGTTTTAATTTGGCACGGCGTGGTGCGTGTCGCGAGTTCGATTCTCGTGCGTTACTTAAATCTACACTTGCCGGTTACAAAACCCCGAACGCGAACTTTTGTCAAAGTCAAAATGATTTATTACAATTAGAATAGAATAGAATATACCAAAAAATGAAGTTACACATCTCTTTTACAAGAATACTTGTTTCTACGGGTACTAAGGCGGCCTCTTTAGCGGCAGCGGGCGGTTAGGCCACTATTGAACGTCAACAAAAACAAAATAGAAGAAGGAATAATTGATTCAACCGTCCATTCGGAAAAGTAGCTTGTCAAATCATTCTATAAGTGTTTTACAATATTTACATACATACATTACTTCATATATGTGAGGACGATGCACGCTGAATAGCACTACATACTATTCTTCGTATGGGTAAAAAGTATTAAAAGAATTAACAGGTAAATTTATTCATTTGATAAATAGGAACATGGTACTCACATACTTACAAGAATTTTGAATAATTTAAAACTACTCTTGCCTCGTTGGTCTTGTGGTCACAAGTGCTACTGCTGATTATGAGGTTCTGGATTCAATTCCTGGGTCAAAGTGTTATTAGGTTTCATCATCTGGACTTAATCCATTGAGTGACCGAAACGTATACCCACGCGAGACACAATATTATGTGATGATTGCATTGTAATTAAATAATTTATAAGTGTTTATTGCATGTATTTTTATTTGTTAATGTAGCAGAATAAATGGCTACTTTTATTTTATTTACTTTAATTAACCGTATTTTAAAACCGTCATTCTTTCTCGCTCTTGCAAATCCACTGACGTTTATTCCTTAAGGATTGTAGATTCCGGCAGAAATGAACGTTAGTGGGTGGGGCCCTAATGGCTTTTCTATTATTTCGGTAAATAATGATAAATTATAAATGAATGATAAATGATTTTATTTCTGTAAGTTGGTTTGTACAAACGCTTTTACATGTCTAACATATTTTTTTTTTAAACTAGATGAGGTCGGCGTTTCCTATCTGACTACTCTGAGAAGAAAGGCCGAAACAAACTCAGAGGTCACAGTCTCTTTTAAAGTCCTGACAAAATCTTGGTTAGATCATGTGAAGACCATGTAGACTGATGTCTGAAATGGTCTTTTGAGGAAAGAACCAGCCAGATTGAGTGGACATGTCCAGTCAGTGCACGCATGTCAATAACCGAGCAGCTCAACTCAGAATTTAAGGAGCTCAACGATTCGACGAACAATACCAAAGAAAGGACATTCGGGTAGGCCGCATAAACTACTCAAACCGCCAGACCATGATTAAAAACTAGGATAAATTAAAAACAAAATAATGATCTACATAGTCTTCACATTCACAATAATTAAAATAAAATAATATAATACTTTAAAAAGTAAATATTCTTGTCATTGCAATAAAACAAATAAAAATATTTTTATAAAAAATAACAAAATTCATCATCATCATCATCATATCAGCCGAAAGACGTCCACTGCTGGACATAGGCCTCCCCCAAGCGTCGCCACATTGACCGGTCCCGTGCATCTCGTAACCAGCGGATCCCCGCAACCTTCACCAGGTCATCGGTCCACCTAGTGGGAGGCCTTCCAACGCAACGTCTTCCGGTTCGCGGTCGCCATTCCAGAACCTTTCTGCCCCATCGGCCATCCGTTCTGCGAGCAATGTGCCCTGCCCACTGCCACTTAAGTTTGGCAATTCTTCGGGCTATGTCGGTAACCCTGGTTCTCTTGCGGATCTCTACGTTTCTGATTCGATCACGCAAGGAAACTCCGAGCATAGCCCTCTCCATTGCCCTTTGAGTGACTGTAAGCTTTCTGATAAGGCCCATTGTAAGCGACCACGTCTCAGAGCCATATGTCATCACTGGCAACACACACTGGTCATAGACTTTCGTCTTGAGACACTGCGGTAAGTTGGACGAGAAGATACCGCGCAACTTCCCAAACGCTGCCCAGCCGAGTCGGATTCGACGGTTGACCTCTTTCTCGATGTTGGCCCTACCCAATTGGATCGTTTGTCCCAGGTACACATAGTCGCCCACAACTTCGAGTGTAGAGTCTCCAATCTTGATAGGAGTGGGTGTAACATGGGCATTCAACATCAACTTAGTTTTGTCCATGTTCATCCTAAGACCCACTCTTTCGGAAGCTCTACTGAGATCATCGAGCATTGTACTGAGGTCCTCCATGGTCTCAGCCATAACCACTATATCATCGGCAAACCGAAGGTGAGTGATGTACTCGCCATTGACGTTGATGCCTAGCCCTCTCCAGTCCAGAACCTTGAAGACATCCTCCAGTGCAGCGGCTAAAGAGCTTCGGAGATATTACGTCTCCCTGTCTCACACCTCGCTGCAGAAGGACGGGTTCCGAGGTCTGATCCTGAAGTTGAACTGACATTGTGGCGTTTTTGTATAAACACTTCAACACTTCGATGTACCGGTAGTCAATTTGGCACCGTTGGAGAGACTGCAGTACAGCCCAAGTCTCGATCGAATCGAAGGCTTTCTCGTAGTCCACAAACGCTAAACAGAGAGGCAGGTTGTACTCTTCGGTCTTCTGTATAACCTGCCGCAGCGTATGTATGTGGTCTACGGTGCTGAAGCCTTTACGGAATCTGGCTTGTTCGGGAGGCTGGAAATCGTCAAACCTGCGTGCGAGACGATTCGTGATGACTCTTGAAAACAGCTTGTAGACATGGCTAAGGAGTGTGATGGGCCTATAGTTCTTCAGTAGGGCATTGTCACCCTTCTTGAAGAAGAGTACCACCACACCCCTGCACCATGCCTGTGGCGTTTTCCCCTCGAGTATGACGGAATCAAAAAGCTTCTGAAGGGCCTTAAGTACTGGTTTTCCACCCGCCTTCAGGAGTTCGGCCGTAATTCCGTCATCACCCGGTGCCTTGTTGTTCTTAAGTTGTTTCAGAGCCATCCCAATCTCATACAGGCTGACGTCCGGAATGTCTTCGGTATAGTGTCGGGTCAATCTAGCTCTTGGGTCATTCGCTAGATTCGCGACGGGTTTACTTTTTGACGTGTACAACTGTCCATAGAATCTCTCGATCTCCCTCAGAAGCTCCGGTTTGGCGGACACGATCCTGCCATCATCGGTCTTCAGTTTCGTGAGCTGGCTCTGCCCAATAGACAGATCTCTTGCAGAGACCTTGGAGCCTTTGCTCAACAAACAACAAAATTCATGGTGCAAAATATTTAAATTAAAAAAAAACTAAATTAATTGGAGCAGCTCACTCACTCACAATTACGGGCATTCAACCGGTTAAACCTAACGGGTGAAATGTGGGAGCACCTCTGTTTAATCCCTCTGGGAATAGGTACAGGCGTGATGTTATGATGTTAAAGCTACTCTTTGGATCTTTTTTTCTATAATAAAAATTAGAGATGTATCGACTATGACTTTGGCCGACTAGCCGATTAACTAGTCGGTTGTAAAAAGGCCGACTAGTCGGCCTTTTTACAGACAGACAGACAGACGGACCGCGGAGTCTTAGTAATAGGGTCCCGTATTTACCCTTTGAGTACGGAACCGTAAAAAATAAAGACAATACTGTTATTTTTCATTATAATGAAAGAATTCAATTATAATTTCATCATGTCAAAAACAAATTGTCGTGTTTTGTTTTTTCGTTTTTTGACATATTGTTCAATAGTTCTCATAATGTCAAGTGTGTAATTAATGCCAAATGATAATTTCTGGTGGTGGGCAGGGAAAAACAGCAAATACTGCAGAAGCCGGAAAAAAAAAAAGTTTTTGGAAGTCGGTGTTCGGGTTTTTTGACGATAAAACACTTTTGACGCTTGCGAAGCCGCTTGCAGAAGCTAGTATACAATAAACAGTCATGCAACCCCGGGTGAAATACCTACGAGTTTCTTCATCAGATCTTTACCAAATTAAAATGGAACCAATTCGGGCACATAACCCTCCAAACAAAAAGAATTTTCAAAATCGGTCTACAATTGACGGAAATCGGTGAAAAATTGCCGTTGGTGATTTGAAGAATTAAAAAACCGGACTACAAATAAAACCCCGCCCGGACGCTCCCCAGACGCCTTCTAAACTAGGACAAATCCGGGGAAACCCGGACGGATAGCAACAATACACGAAACTAGCCGTGTGCGCAAAGGACTTTCTACCGGGGGGTGAATTTACAAAAATCTTATTTCTCACTTTTTCAATTCTTAGTTCTCACTTTCGTACAATATAGAAAGAATGAAAAAAAAACAACCTGTATTTTGTAACTATTTGTAAGTGATTCTCACGATAACTTAATCGATCAATGGATTATAATCACGGGCAAACCACGCGAACACGTGACGTATAGTTTTATGTATGTACTAGTTTATACCGCGACTTCAGTAATCAATGCAGTATCGTATGATACCGTATTGTCCTTATCCGAATTTATTAGTGGTTGGCGCAGCATGTTTTCTTCTGTATATACTTTACATACATAAATCACGCCATGTATCCTCTAACTGCACAGCACGATTTTCTTCTTGTTTACGTCTTTATAGTTCGCTACTTAAGCAGTCGGGTTGAAAAAAAAACCTTTTTATTTGAAACTTTTGAGTTAATTTCAAACATTTAGCTGTTGTACATTTTTGAAATCATCTCATAAAACCCTTTATTTTGATACCCCACAAGATGGGTTTCGAAGAAAAAAAACGGGCCACCCAAAATATGGCACCTAAATTTCGCCATTTTTTTTTTCAATTTTATTGTACTCAGTGACACTATCGATTGACATAAGATTCATTAAAATGGGACAACGCGTTTGGTCTCTTAGAACGCCAATTAAGAACAAACATACAATTCTACATACATAGACTGATAAACAAATTACCCTCCTAGTGAATGAAGGTTGCAATCTTGCAATGTGTCAATCCATCGTGATATTTATGACAATGTCCAACAAATGATTGATATCAATTAAACAACAGTATAAGCGGTAAATTTATTTTCAAAAAAAGTTACAAAATTCGGCAACATTTTATTTGTTGTGTTCATAATTGTCAAGACAAGGTTCATAGGAAAAATAATCTTAGGAAAATCGACCCAAAAAAGAAATTAAATTTCACCCGTTTCAAGCCGCAGCGAATTGTAAACGTTTTTCATTTGTTTCCAATCGGGGCGGGTTGTAAACATTGTTTTCACACCACCTGCTTGACAATGTCCAATTACATAATATCAATCATGCAATCTCAATGTAAAGTAAAGCATTTCCTCATAAGTGAGTAAAGTAATTTGAATTTGGAACGTCAAATTCGCGTGGAAACTCGAGTAAAGCTAAGTAAAAAATGCCCATTTGGCATAGTACAAAGGTTTGTAACAAAAGTAAAAAACCGGCCAAGTGTGAGTCGGACTCGCGCACGAAGGGTTCCGTACCATTTTCGTAAAAAACGTTAAAAAAAATGACGTTTGTTGTATGGAAGCCCCCCTTAAATATTTATTTTATTTTGTTTTTAGTATTTGTTGTTGTAGCGGCAACCGATATACATCACCTGTGAAAATTTCAACTGTCTAGCTATCACGGTTCATGAGATACAGCCTGGTGACAGACAGACAGACAGACAGACAGACAGACAGACAGACAGACAGACGGACCGCGGAGTCTCAGTAATAGGGTTCCGTTTTTGCCCTTTGGGTACGGAACCCTAAAAAAGTGAAACAAAAGACGGTGTTTGGTGCTGTGATTTTCGGTGAATTTTATTGCAATATACGTGATGACAAAAATGTCGTGCGAAAGTGATCCTACTCCAGACTTTATCAAAACAGACGCTTTAGAGAACACAAATTTCTACATATTTTGCGTCAGAAAACTTGTCACCAACCTTCAAGAAAATGACAAGTTTCTATTACCTTTGAGTACTGAAATAAACTCCACCACAACTTCCATAAATGTACCGAACAAAACAGTTACTCTATCCTTCCATAACTAGACTAATGTATCCAACATCAATATTAACTTTTGATTTGTATAAATTACAAAATAAATACTCAATTTATGTCCTTGGCTTTTTATTGTCTCGCAGAAGGTGTGAAAAGTAGAGTATGCTCCTCCGGGATAAAGCCTGTCTTCGTCTTGGGCAGCTTGAACCCCTCGCTTCACTCAGGGTTCCATATGCCCGCCGTGACGTAAAACACAGCTTTATCCCCTTGGTGCATAATCTACTATTTTTAAATGCGTGATTTATATATTCATATTGGACCAAAGGGCTCGGGCACTAGAAGCAAGCGACAGTGGTTCGCTGCAACCCAATTAGAGAACCTATCTGGTCTTCCCTGAGCAATCTTCAACATCATAGTACAATGATTCTCCACCCTATTCCCCTGCAGATGTTGTCCAATCATAACTCTACGGTAAATATCCTTCAGCTGGTAAGAATCCGATGGAAATCCATTCGCCGAATAGAAACGGGTCCTCATCAACTGCTTATACGATTTATCTTCCTTGCTTTCATCAAACACTTCTTGATCTACTTCTCCATTGATTTCCGCTTCAAGCAAATCATAAAATGCAAAAAGACTATCCGTACACATGATATCAGGAGACAACTGCTCAGCCATTTTTAGAAAGGAGTTCTTCAGCACTGGATAGTGAAAGGCAAAACCATTGTGAGCGATTAGACAAACGGGCTTTTGGAGACAGTTGATAAAGGAGCTGATGGCTTGAAAAGCTTCGGTGTCGAACTCTGCTTCCATTTCGAGAAGCTCGTTGGTAAGCCCACTCAACTCCACAGCTTTATGGCTCATAGCCTTGTGAGGGTTAAAGCACATACGGAACTTATACTGGACTCGCAGCTCATCGTCTAGTTTGGTATTCAGAAAGAGTCTTCGTTTTACAGCTATCATACCCAGTTCAGTGATGCCAGGGACAGTTTCATTTAACAGACCAGTGGTCTCCAAATCGAAGAATACGTAGGTTTCGATCGGCGGCGTCATTGCTGCAGCGGCAGTTTGATGGTAAGGCTCGATAACGACCCACGTATGGAACGAAAACTTCAGGTGACTGGTCCCACAAGATAGACCGATGAGCTGAAACATAAATATATACCGGTTAAACGGGGTTACATTGAGATCTGGGGTAACTTCGATGATAACTTTATTTTTTTAGGTTTTTAAAGCTAACGCACCTCAATTCTCTTTTTTGAATTTGCAACACTGATGCAAACATGTCAGCTATGTTTTGCATCAACCTCAGCGCAAGAATAAGTTTACTAGTGTGAATTCATTAAAAATACATTTTAAATTGGGGTTAGTTTATATTGCAATGAAAGAACAATGGGGTATCAAAGTAACCCCATTTTCATGTTAGCGTTCATAGACTCGTTTTTTTTATTTTCGCCCAAACTATAGAAGTAAAAAAAAATGTATTAAAGACTATAATTTCTTTTGTGAAGTCGTCGATTTTATTCATATTTTTTATAATATAATTGAACTAGTTATGTCAATTTTAATTTCAAAATTAATCAAATTAACCTCGTACCCGCAGGTACGCGCAGGTTTGACGATTGCCAGCCTCCTGAACAAGCCGGATTCCGAAAAGGCACCGTAGACCACATACATACGCTGCGGCAGGTTATACAGAAGACCGAAGAGTATAACCTGCATCTCTGTTTAGCGTTTGTGGACTACGAGAAAGCCTTCGATTCGATCGAGACTTGGGCTGTACTGCAGTCTCTCCAACGGTGCCAAATTGACTACCGGTACATTGAGGTGTTGAAGTGTCTGTACAAAAACGCCACCATGTCAGTCCGTCTTCAGGATCAGACCTCGAAACCAATCCTTCTCCAGTGCGGCGTAAGACAGGGAGACGTCATTTCTCCGAAACTGTTCACTGCTGCGCTGGAGGAAGTCTTCAAGGTTCTGGACTGGAAGGGCTTGGCATCAACGTTAATGGCGTGTACATCACTCACCTTCGGTTTGCCGACGACATAGTGGTCATGGATGACCTCAGTAGAGCTTCCGAAAGAGTGGGTCTTAAAATGAACATGGACAAAACCAAGGTCATGGTGAATGCCCATGTAGCACCCACTCCTATTAAGATCGGAGACTCTACACTCGAAGTTGTAGACGATTATGTATACTTGGGACAAACTGCCCAGTTGGGTAGGTCCAACTTCGAGAAAGAGGTCAACCGTCGAATCCGACTGGGCTGGGCGGCGTTCGGGAAGTTGCGTGGTATCTTCTCGTCTAATTTACCGCAGTGTCTCAAGACAAAAGTCTATGACCAGTGTGTGTTGCCAGTGATCACCTATGGGACCGAGACGTGGTCGCTCACAATGGGCCTTATCAGAAAGCTTAAAGTCACCCAAAGGGCAATGGAGAGGGCTATGCTCGGAATTTCCTTGCGTGATCACGTCAGAAATGATGATATCCGCAGGAGAACCAAAGTTACCGACATAGCCCGAAGAATTGCCAAACTTAAGTGGCAGTGGGCAGGGCACATTGCTCGCAGAACGGATGGCCGATGGGGCCGAAAAGTTCTGGAACGGGATCGGTCAATGTGGCGACGCCTGGGGGAGGCCTTTGTCCAGCAGTGGGCGTCTTTCGGCTGAAATGATGATGATGATGATGAACCTCGTACCCTCGGCTTTTTCCCCATGGGGGAAGAAAGAAAAGGTATTTGATATTAAAAGTTATCTAAGGGGAAAAGGACGATAAAAATTATCTGTAGCCTATTAACAATTGGAGAAACCCTAGATTGAATCGAGCTGTTATTTACCAGTGTTATCAAACCCACGTAATATAATAAGTAATTAAATGACGTATTATCTGTGATTAAATAATATTTGATTAATTATTGGCAAAATAAGTGAATTGTTTTGATCTTTGCGTGATAATCTATACCTACATCTACACAAATAAGTACGAGCATTTAAAATTTAAGTATCTGTTTGTAATGTCAAAATAACAGAATTTTACTAAATGCATATTATACAAGTATATCTTACTTAAATATATATACAAAGCTGACTGTAATACTGTGCCCAAGGCTAAGCTTTTGTCTACTGCCTAACTACGAGAGGCTTTGGTCAGCTGGACCTGCTCGCTACTGGACCCGCGAGTCCACTTGACCACTTTTTTTTTCATTTTTTCATGGTACCCGTGGATACAGTCAAGCTGCTTTTGGATAGGTACTCCTCCAAAACAAATTTAATGATTAAAAATATTTTTACACAGAAATATGGATGGTTAGAATTTCTTCATAACTGAAACAGCATATGTAAATCAAAGAATATTTTGCAAATAAAACTGCCCAAAATGAGGTACAATATTGATATTCTGGCTCCGAACGGGCGCATGGCCAGTACTGCATTAACATTGGCCTTAAGGCTGTACCCTGACCAAAAATTCTTGAGCATTCCTATTGCCCTAGCGGCACACTGGTGGCCCATGAATTACAGTAGTGAATACGCCCAGATTTTAGAATAAAATCTTTATAAAATCGAATATTATAAAATGTCTATCCATTAGTGTTAGTACAAAAATTAATTAATGAACACTTTACGAGGAGATGCAAACTATCAATAATTATTTCTCATTTTTAACCGACTTTCCAAAAAAGAGGAGGTTATCAATTCGACTGTATTTTTTTTTTTATATTTGTTACCTGAGAACTTTTTACTGGGTGGACGGATTTCGATGATTCTTTTTTTATTTGAAAGCTGGTGCTTGTCTTGTGGTCCCATTTAAATTTTATCTGATGAAGAACTTTGGAGATATACATCGGAACTCTTCAATAAATGACTGCAAATCACTCGGAATATCTTCAATCGTATGTCTGTTTATTGTTTTTACCATTACATAACATAACATCACACTAGTTCGCTTTAAAGAGGGTACGCAGGTGTGAACAGTTAACCCTGGTATACTCTCATTCCACCGGTTTTGATTAACTACAACTAAAAAGTGAAAAAAAAAAAAACAACCGACTTCCAAATAAAAACACTACAAATTGAAAAATAAATTCAATTTCGGAAGTCGGTGTCAAAAAACGAAGAAACGAAAACAGGAACACCGACTTCCGAAATTGAATTTATTTTTCCCTTAGTAGTGTTTTTATTTGGAAGTCGGTTGTATTTTTTGTAAAAAGTTTTTTTTTTATTGTTTTGTTGGAAGGAGATTGCTGAAACATACACTTCTTTAAAAAAAAAGTATACTACCATTTTGGAATCAATATCATGTAGAAATTGAATCTATTTTATGAATTGATATTTCTTCTTAAATAACGAGTAGATAGCTCTTAAAAACTGCACAATAGCGCGGCGTTTTGCCGTTTTGGGAAAGCTTCTTGAGTAATAATTGTTATTGTCCTCGCTAGAGAGCTCTGATAAACGCGTGCGATCGCTGCTAATCATAAAATATAGCCAGGCAAGGCGAAGCAGTGTTGCCAGTGGCAGATAGTCAAATTTTACATGAGACATCTCAAAAAGTTACATTTTCATCACCTTATTTTATGTGAAAAACGACACTAAAATAATAAAATACAATAATTTGACTTTTTTTTCTACTTTGTAGTTAGCGGAACGCGGCCATTATTTGAATTTCCAAACGGGTGGACCCACCCCCGCGTCTATCACGGGTTTAATCCGTTGCATTTAGTTAAGACGGTACCTCGAGCAAAACAGCGCAAGCCGTTTTTCGTGCTGTTTTTAGGAGCTATCTACTCGTTATTTAAAAGGAAATATCAATTAATAGAAATACATTAAATTTCTACATAATATTGATTCTAACATGGTAGATTTCGTTTTTTTTAATGTTTGTATATATTTCACTAATCTCCTTCCAAAAAAAACATAAAAATGAGAAATTATTACTGATAGCATGCATCTCCTCGTAAAGTGCTCATTAATTATTTTTTGTACTAACACTAATGGATAGACAATTTAATAACCAACATTTTGGTAGTAAAATTTTTTTTTAAAGACAAAATTTCGATTTTATAAAGATTTTATTCTAAAATCTGGGCGTATTCACTACTGTAATTCATGCGCCACCAGTGCCGCTAGGCCAATAGGAATGCTCATATCTCATGCCGATTTTTTGGTCAGGGTACCACCTTAAGAACATTCAAATTACAACAAGAAACATCTATGTAGCTAGGTACCTACTTGGTCGCATTAGCGAAAAGTCGATAAACAATCAAATCTAGGTTACGCCGGCTGGTAGGTACTCAGCCCACTCTAGTTCTTGTAAACGAAACCAAAGTTACTAAACAATGAGTAATAAATATCTAAATGAACTTCTTGAAGCTATGTGCAGTGAATGGCACACATAGATTATGCTATTTGACTTGATAATCTTGATATTTAGTTGACGATTGATTCAAATATAAACTTATTTAAGTTGCAAATACGACTTTGTTGTTAAGATAAGATAAGATATATTTATTTCTGAGTATATGGTACATTAAGATCTTAATATTAAACAGTTTCACATACACTACCGTTGCCGGTGTAGAAATATTAAAATTAACTTATAAAATCAAGTGTCCAAGTTCTAGGCCGCAACAATATAATTCCAGTAAGTAGTTTGTCATGGATATGCTAAGAAGAGGCTGCTGATTGCGCGACAATAAGCAGATACAATAGAAACAACAATAGCTTACACATACATGGCGTGTGCGCGCGACGTTTGAGGCGTACAATATTATAAATTAGTTTAGATACAAATAGTCAATTTATATACAGATACAAATAGTCAATTTTTATACAATGTTAATTAAGAATGAAATGTCAAAATCTAAATAATCATATAATGTCAAAATTTAATAATGATATAATGTCAAAATTTAATAATCATATAATTTCAAAATTTAATAATCATATAATGTGAAATGCTTAAAAAAATAAGAATAAAAAACAATTAAAACAATTCAAGTTAACAAGTGTAAATAAGTATTAATAAAATGTAATGTCAAAATTTATAATTTAAAAATTCATTAACTGAATAGAAACAATTGTCTAAAAGCCAGGCAAATATTGTTTTCCTAAATTTATAAGTAGGCAACACTCTGATGCGTGGGGGTAAATTGTTAAATATTTTCATTGCCATGCAATTGGAATTCCTGCTATACAATTGTAGTCTCTGGCTAGGTGCAAGTAATTTATTTGAGCTGATTTACTGATTCCCTAAATACATTTACTAACCATGTATTGTTAGCATTAGCACAAACAAGTCGAAAACAAACCAATCACTATACTATTGCCGAACCGAATTATATCCACAGATATTAACTTATGCAAACAAAACACGACGCTCACTCGCTCGCCGGAGTAAGCGGGATGGAAGATTTAGAAAAAAAAAATATTTAAAAATAACAAAAAAGCCGACTGTTTAAAAAGCCAACTAAAAAGACGTTATCAAGAAGATAATCATGCTGTGCAGTCGGAGGATACATATGCGCGAGCTGGCTGATCAAAACCAGATGTATCCTCCGACTGCACAACATGATTTTATTCTTGTTTACGTCTTTTTAGTTGGCTTTTTAAACGGTCGGGTGTTTTTTTTTTTTTTTAGAAATAGGTACATTTAAACATAAGAATTTTATAATAAATAAAATATTTTTGGAATCACCTCTTAAAACCCTTCATTTTGATACCCCACACGAGGGGTTTGGAAGAAAAAAAAAATTTGGGCCCTCACAATGGCGCCCAAAAGCCACCATTTTTCTATTTTGCAATTTTAATGTAGCCAGTGACACTCGCAGGGTTAAAACGAATCGATTGACGTACGAATCATAAAAAGTCGGTTAACGCGTTTGGTCTCTAAAACGCCACATAGGAACAAACATACATACATAGACTGATAAACACATTAACCACCTTCAGCAGTCGGGTAAAAAGCTGTTATTTTGAAATTACAAACAGATACTTCAATTTTACATACTCGTATTTATTTGTGTAGTTGTAGGTATAGATTATCATGTAAAGATCAAAACAATTCACTTATTATGCCAATAATTAATCAAATATTATTTAATCACAGATAATACGTCATTTAATTACTTATTTTAATTACGTGGATTTGATAACAATCAAGAATCGATTGACGTAAGAATAATTGAAATCGGCCAACGCGTTTGGTCTCTAGAACGCCATATAGGAACAAACATACATACATACATACATAGACTGATAAACACATTACCCTCCTTCGGCAGTCGGGTAATAAACGTGAGTGAGTGAGTGAATAAAGTCAGGACACAGGTGCGACAACACGACGAACAAAAGCTTTCTAAGATTCGATCCGTTTTACGATTACTTTTTGTTTGCGGGCAAATATTTTAATATTTTAGTAAGTACACCACACACCAAACGCACAAAACGTTTTGGGGAAACTTTCATTATGCGTACAGCTAAGGAGTGGAATACCCTGCCGGAGTCTGTGTTTCCCGTTAGCTACAATCTAGGGGTCTTTAACCGGCCCTCCGGCCGGTAACGCCGCGCCGCAATCGCTATGTCCCTGCATTTTAAATCTGTAATATCTTCGAAAATATTCATTTAAATTACATGCTGCAAAAGGCCATATTGATCTATAATAAATGCAAAATGTATATAAGGTACTTAATTGGATGAGTATTAATGCTGTATTGCTTAAATCGCTTTGTAAATAAGCCATTATTTCTCGTAAAAAGTAACGGATAAAAATGGTTATTGTGAGTTATCCCTAAGAGATAGACACATACCATCTGGGACTTTTTTGTAGACCTTTTTAAGGTGTACAATACTGTAATTCATTATTTAAATCTATCTCGTAGCGTTCAGCCAGTGTTTGCAAAGCAAGCGAAAAAAAGGGGTTTATTTACGATATCACATTAGAAACCTCTAAAACTATCAGTGTTTTTCTAATAAATTATTCAAAAATTATCGACCCTGGTCCAGTTAGGATATTATGTCAGTTTCTTTGGACATAATAATTTTCATATAATTAATTTAGGCCACATTTCTGAGACTTTATTTCGCGCTTAGTGCTGTTTTCCCAAGTTCAATTAAATATTGTCGCTTATACTTTTTATCTCCAAATTAATTTAAGGCGGTACCCTGAGCAAAACGCCGCACTAGCCGTTTTTCGTGATGTTTTTAGGAGCTACCTACTCTTTATTTAAAAAAAATACAACCGACTTCCAAACAAAAACACTACAAAGTGAAAAATAACTTCAATTTCGGCAGTCAGTGTTCCTGTTTTCGTTTCTTGGTTTTTGACACCGACTTCCGAAATTGAAGTTATTTTTCACTTTGTAGTGTTTTTGTTTGGAAGTCGGTTGTATTTTTTGTAAAAAAAATAATTATATTTCACTTTTTAGTTGTGGTACATAAGGGACTAGTTCTAAAGGCTGGGTGAACAGTTCACATCTGCGTACCCCTTTAGAGCGTACCAGTGTGATGTTATGTTAAGAAATGGTGTAAACAATAAACAGACATGCGATTGTAGGCTATCCCGAGTGATTTGCCGTCAGTTATTGAAGAGTTCTGATGTATATCTCCGAAGATTTAAATGGGACCACATGACAAGCACCAGCGTTCAAATAAAAAAGGATCATCAAAATCGGTTCACCCAATAAAAAGTTCTGAGCTAACACACATAAAAAAATAAAAAAATACAGTCATATTGATAACCTCCTTGATTGACTTTTTGCGAAGTCTGTTAAAAAGAAATATCAACTAATAAAAATACATTAAATTTCTACATATTAATGATTCTAAAATGGTCGTTTACTTTTTTTTAAAGATGCATATGTTTCACTAATCTCCTTCCAACAAAACCATAAATATGAGAAATAATTATTGATAGCATGCATCTCCTCGTAAAGTGTTTATTAATTATTGTTTGTACTAACACTAATAGATAGACAATTTAATAACAAACATTTTTGTCGTATTTTTTTTTTCTAAAGACTAAAATTAGATTTTATAAAGTTTTTATTCTAAAATCTGGACGTATTCACTACTGTAATTCATGCGCCACCAGTGCTAGGCCAATAGGAATGCTCATATCTCATGCTGATTTTTTGGCCTTAAGGTTGAACTAGTCGACCGCACGAACTATTTTGTGCGCGGGGTTAAAATGCATGCTATATTATCCGACAACTCGTGCGAAAGAAATAGATGCTGTGATGAGCAGTAAGAAGCTAGTTCGCGTACGAATTAGCAATTTTGCAAATTTGTATCGAAATGGATGATGATTTAGGACGAAAACGAGCACGCGAAATTTTATAAAGAGACCTTTGGGAGTCTAGATATCATGAAAAAACAACTACATGTATTTTTATAAAATAACATTATTTGCATTGTTGAATTACTAATCTATCCCTGTATGGAGGCCGTTTTGCAATTTTCCTTCTTCTTATTGTATTTATTTCCGCCCAAAGATGCGTTAAAAATAGTGTTGAAATATGGAACTTTCGACGCTCATAACTTTCAAATATATTATTTTTTTACATTTTTGTTTCCATACAGGACTAGATAATGATGAAACAAATTGATATAATTTTTTATTTTGAACATACAACGTCAAACAGTGGAGTAATCTCTAGACTACGTTTGTATGGAAGAATTTTCGACTAGTGTATCCTTAACGAGTATGCTGTGAGATAAGAAGGTAAATCAAAGGTTTGGCGGGTTGCTTGAGCAATAATAACAACAAAATCGGTTACCTGTTTTGCGATTAGAAAAAGCACGGTTTCGGCGTTTAATTTAGGCACAATGTAATGCAATACCAAATTACTGGCAAACTAGTGGAATATATTTTATAGACATAATAGTACACCACCTTTCTACACAAACACAGAACAAATAAACTACTTACATACTTCCAGTGCAGAGCAGAAGTGAAACAGGACTTGTTGCGCCCGCGCAGTGTTGCTAGTGGCAGATAGTCAAATATTGCATCATGAGAGATCTAAAAAAGTTACATTTTCATGAGAAAAGTTACTTTACATTATTTTATATGGAAAGAGACACTAATACGCTCACTCGCTCGCCAGAGAAAGGGAGATGGAAGATTTAGAAATACTCGTGAGGGAGTGGGTGAATATGCAATACGTCAATTTTTGTGTCACAAAATCAGATGCGACAACACGATGAACGAAAAATTTCTTTGATGTGTTTCAAGTTTTTTTTTTGTTTTCTTGTTTTTTTTTCGATATTTTTATAAGTCCTAAAAGTTATGTAAAAAATACCTTTTAAGTAGTGTTACATACAGGTTACATGAGAAGGTCAAAAGTTACGTAAAATATAACAAAATTTACATTCTGGCAACACTGGCCCGCGCATAATGGGTTTATTCAACCCACTTTCTCGGCCAATCCGACGCGAATGACTGCGTTAGAGGATTGGTCAACCGTTGGCCAATCCTGGCGCATTACTTTGCCATTGGTGCGATTCATGGGCACGCAAATTTAACGGGACAACAAGACAATAGTTTAAAGTTCACATCATCAGCCTATTAATGTTCCCACTGCTGGGACACAGGCCTCCCCTCTATGAGAGGGAATGGGCCGAAATCCACCACGCGGGCCCAGTGCGGGTTGGGGGATGTCACATGTCTTCGAATTTTTAGTTCTAGGACATGCCGGTTTCCTCACGATGTTTTCCTTCACCGTTTTGAGAGCAGTGGTGAAGAAGTAATTTACACAAAGTAAAGCGCCTGCCTGGGCTCGAACCCACGACCTACAACTTGTAAGTCGCGGCCGACACCACTGGGCTACCACTGCTCTCAGTTTAAAGTTAAGACGTAGCAATAGCTTACAGTTAAGACGTAACAATAGCTAACAGTTAATACGTAACAATAGCTTACAGGTAAGACGTAACAATAGCTACCAGTTAAGACGTAACAATAGCTACCAGTTAAGACGTAACAATAGTTTACCGTTAAGACGTAGCAATAGCTTACAGTTAGCATGTAACAATAGCTTACAGTTAGCATGTAACAATAGCTTACAGTTAGCATGTAACAATAGCTTACAGTTAGCATGAAACAATAGCTTACAGTTAGCATGTAACAATAGCTTACAGTTAGCATTTAACAATAGCTTACAGTTAGCATTTAACAATAGCTTACAGTTAGCATTTAACAATAGCTTACAGTTAGCATTTAACAATAGCTTACAGTTAAGACGTAGCAATAGCACACACTAGATATATTCGGTAATAAAATGAGTACATTCCACCCCCCTGTTCCTGAACACTCTCGTCAGTAGGCAACACAACTATTTTAACAACAGGTCGCTTCATTGATACCCTACAAGTTTTTATAGTAACTACTCTAATTTGGCCATCATGGCCTGGGTGGACTGCGCTAATCACGCCCCTAGATTATACATTACGTGGCTGATTCTCTTCTAAAATAAGAACCACGTCTCCCACATTTACGGGTGGCACCTCTCAAGCCACTTCTGTCGCTTTTGAAGAGTGTAATATTCTTTGAGCCAGCGTCACCAAAACATGTCCGCCAGGGCCTGAGCTTAAACCCGTGCTTTTCTACTGGTTAAATCATGCATCAAATATACCTAACGTGGATGCACCGGTAACTATACCTATCATATTTTTTATTGTGTTTTATTTATACGTATTATACTATTTTTTCTGTGTTTATACTATTTTGTTATTATTTGTTTTATTCTATCTTATTCCACAAAAACGGAAACACTTTTAAACGTAAACGGATATATTGTATGTTCCGTTTGCGTGAATGTGTCCGTGGCATCAACAGTGGGCCCTATCAGAATATCAGCGCAGCGGTTTTTTTTTAATATCGTTGCACATGCTGAGATAGAAGCCTTTTTGTTCAAGTACACACCATTTTCAATATATCGGTATTAGCAGAGTTTCGAAGGGATTTAAATATATATTATACTAGCTGACCCGGCAAACTTTGTTTTGCCATAACATTCATCTACCCTACCTACCCTAGCCTAACTATCCTACCCTACACTACCTACCCTACCCTCCCTATCCTACCGACCCTACCCTACCTACCCTACCCGACCCTACCTATCCTACCCTACCTTACCTCCCCTACCTACCTTACCCTACCCTACCTTACCCTACCCTACCTACCCTACCCTGCCCTACCTACCCTACCCTTCCCTACCCTACCTATTAAAAAATAGATAGTTGCCGATTCTCAGACCGACTGAAAATGCATTTAAAATTTCATAAAAATCGGTCAAGCCGTTTTGGAGGAGTATGGTAACTAACATTCATCATCATCATCTGCCTAGCCTTTTCCCAGCTATGTTGGGGTCGGCTTCCAGTCTAACCGGAATCAGCTGAGAACCAGTGTTTTACATGGAGCGACTGCCTATCTGACCTCCACAACCCAGTAACTGGGTAACACGGTACCCCTTGGCAAGACTGGTGTCAGTATGGTAACTAACATTGTGACACGATATTTTTATATATAAGAAGATGAGGCGCAAAGTTCTAGTCGTGACATCTCCAAGTTGTTTTTTCCATGTAAGTCCGTCATCTATGTGGACACCTAAGTAGTTTACGTTGTCACTTCTAGTTAGTGGACAACAGCATAGTGCTGATCGGTCAGAGCATGAATGGGCAGTAATTGAAAAACTATTTGTCGGTGCGTTCTTTCGCCTAATTGCAAATGGGATGTAGCAGGTTTTGTTTACGTTTTAAGTGAAAAGATTAAAATTGGCCCATGTCATTGTTTCCGCTTCTGCCGACTCTGCTGTGGTTTTTATAATATCCCAAGTAGGTCGCAAACTAAGATCGCGGTGTCCTCAGCGTATGTATCGTATCTTAGTATTTGGGAGATTCATTTTGCAAAGGTCATTGAAATTTGAAATAAGGTGGGACCCAATATGCTGCCTTGAGGATCGCCGAAAGTAACAAACTCCTCATCACTGAGATGGGTTTCAATTTTAAATCTCTGGGTGCGATTCTTGAGATAATCTTTGAATTTCAAGAGATACGCCACGTACACCTAAGTGTTCTAATTTTGAGGTGAGGATGGGAACAGAAACTGTGTCAAATGCCTTAGAGAGGTCCAGGAATATAGCTATATATCTTGTCTTCTTGTATAGATTTCTTGCTACCTCTTGTGTCGATCCCAGCACAGCATATTCTGTTGAAACACCAGCTCGGAAGCCATACTGGTTATCTGCTATAACGTTTTGTTCATCTAAAAAGGTCCTGAGACGATTGTTTAAGATCCTCTCAAGTATCTTAGAAAGTGTCGGCAAAACTGATATAGGCCTATAATTATTGACACAGATTCTGCTCCTTCCCTTGTGTATAGGATGGACTATCGCCTTTTTAAGAGCATCCGGGAACACGCCCAATTTTAGACAGCGGTTGTATATGAAGGTAAGTGGCGGTATCAGTACTGGGCGACAGTTTTTTAATAAAAGAGGCGATATACCGTCCCACCATAACTGTAGGATAAGCGACTCTGTTTCAGGTTCATCCACTTCTAAGAACGCAAGAGAGTTTACAGTGGAGGGGTTTATGCTGTTTAGAAGAGACTGATTGTTAGTCTGAGGTAATGGGGTGAGGTGTTGTTATGTTGTCAGCCAGCTTTTTTTCTGTAGAAAAAAAGCCTGAAGTACTGAAAAAATTACAGACCTCATTTACGGAAGACTTAGGGTCATTTCGTATTTTTAATAGCTCAACGGGGCTTGCACATATTTTCGTGGTGTTGGATAATTATTTTATTGTTTTCCATAAAAACTTCGGGTTATTACTTGCTTTCTCAAGCTCACAACTTTCGTATGATATTTTTAACCCCCGCCGGAAAAAGAGGGGTGTTATAAGTTTCACGTGTGTTGCTGTGTATCTGTGTGTCTGTCTGTGGCATCATAGCGCCTAAACGGGTGAACCGATTTCAATTTAGTTTTTTTTGTTTGAAAGGTAATTTTGTCGAGAGTGTTCTTAGCTATGTTTGAATAAAATCGGTTCAGCCGTTCCAAAGTTATGGGCATTTTACTGTTTGAATCGGGTTGTTTTCGCAAGATAAATGTGTCGGGGGTTTTTTAAATTGTGAAATTTTACTTGTTAGTTTTCGGAGTAGGCTATTATTTGTCAAAGTTTCGGTAGCGATTATAAGTATAAGTATCTTTGGTGCTTTCTTGAACTGGATGTGTAACTTATCTCGGTGTGTAATTCATTTTAAAAGACCAGCAGTTATCCAGGGTTTTAGAGTTCTTTTTTGTCGAGGGGTTTTAACTTGAGTTATGTTTGGAAATGATCATTGTTACGATGTCTATAAATTTGTTCATAGAAATATTAGCATCCTCCTCAGTGTTTATACTTGAAAAGTCGGTATTTTCCAGTTCTAGCTTTATTGCTTCATGGTTAAGGCAGGTGGAAAGGTAACATGTTCTGAGTGCAGGTTTTGCGTCTATGTGGTCGAGGAGAATCGGCTTGTGGTCAGCGATATGGGACTCTAAAAGCAGTGTGGTCGACGATAGTATAGTCTTTAGAAGTATATGATCTAAGCTTTTATTATCTAAGCGTAAGTAGGCAATAACCCTTGAGAAGCACTTGGGATGAGGTAGTCAAGACATCTGTCGTCCTCATTACGTTTGATTATATAAATGTTTAAATCGCCAACCAGTACAATATTTGGGCAGGCGGATATGGTATCATATACATTAGACAAGCTCATCTTGTAGTAATCAAAATCGTCGTTGGATTTGTATGACGGAGAGCAGTAGATTGCCAAGGCAATTTTCGCCCCTAAAGGTGGGTTTCCAGACATTAGTTTTCAGTCCCAGTTTATCGTCGATTATAACCCCATCATTTTGATTGAGATTTATTTTAGTTGAGTGAGACTGAAAACCTTCCGATATAGGTAAATTATTAGCTTTACTCAGCCAACATTCGGTCAGAACTATGATGTCAAAGCTTACTTTAGACTAGCTGACCTCCGCGGCTTCGCTCCCTTCAAAATGATAGCCTATGTTACTCGGGAATAATGTAGCTTTCCATAGGTGAAAGTATATAATAAAATCAGTCCAGCCATTTCAGAGATTAGCCGGAACAAACAGACAGACAGACAGACAAAAATTGTAAAAAATATTATTTTGGTGTATGTACCATATATATATTCATATACATGTAGTAAAAAACGGTTATTTCAATATTACAAACAGACACTCCAATTGTATTTTATGTATAGAGATGTATAAATAAGCGCAATAGTACTAGAAGTACCTACCTGTAATGATAGTTGTAAGGGAGATTTGAATAATAAATAAATAAGTTGATCGAAGTTTTTATTTACACTACGAATATTTAAGTGCAGTAATTTAATATCGCTACGCATAACTGGCGTGTGTGTATGACTAGATGTATGAATGTGAGTGGTGCCATAGGAGAGCAGGTGGCGTCCTGTGGTTTCTGTCTACCCCCATGGGAAAAAGGCGTATGTTTATGTATTAATGTATTTAAATTTATAGTACCAAGCACGACAGCTGGTAATTCATTTCTGAGCTTCGATGAACTTGCCACCCACCATCTGATAGAAAAACGACTAGCGGAGTGTATCATAGAGACATCTTTGATTAGCTGGCGAGCACTGTCTATGGAGTCAACACTATCTAGGTAGTCATCCATATAGTGAGTTTTTAAGCTGACATGGTCACAATCATTAGAATTGATTCTTGAACAAATATTAATTCTAGTCCATGTAGTGGTTTTCATATGTGCGTGTGAACTGAGGGACCACCACTGGTAATTTGCAAAATAAAAATCTAAAGATTTAGTAGTAGATTTAAAACAATTGTAGAACAAATCTGGGAATTTGTAAACAAATATATTAAAAACTACACAGCCCTTGAAGTGTGGTCCCTCAGTCCTCACACACCATCAGCCAGATCTCGGGCAGTATCTGAAAAATTAAGGTGTTGTGACTACAGACTTTTAGTAAAGAATTTGTAAAGATATTTACTAAATAACAGACCACAAAGCATTATAGACAAAAAATATATAACGGCTAACCTGTGGTCCCTCACACCACACAAGACAGATAAATATTTTAGTGAATATTATCGAATCAAATTAATAAACTCCTTCTTTTTCTACATACACTTTTAGTAAGAGACTTGAAACATTTTGTAAAAAAGAAATTGAAAAAAAATATCGACGCAATTTGAAGATAGCGATTAATAAAAGTGGTCCCTCAATCCTCACATCCACTGACATATATGCATGTATAGTCCTCGCCAAACTTCTTGGCCGCCCTGAAGTTGGCTACAATGGCTGCGCAGTAGTAAATCTCATACAAAAACAGTACCGTTTCGTGCCTCGCGCATCCGGTAAACCAACTTCAGGGCGGCCAAGAAGTTTGGCGAGGACTATACTAGCTGCTAGACGAGAGTAATGTCAGAAAGACTAGTGTACTTAACTTTTAGTAGAAAGTTTCTACTAAATAAATAGTTATCTAAAACTGTGTATTTCTTACCGCTTAGCTGAGATAATATTATTTTTTAATCCTATGAAAATAGATAGAGTAGTGTGACCACACAGTGAAACAAAATGTAGACAGTACTATTATACTTCATTAAGTATAGCAGTAAATGAAACGAAAACAATGTTGAACTGTTAATTTATGTTTAATGTGTATCTGCTCCGTGGTTTTTTACGTACGCATAGTGTTTATTAGGATAAATAAAACAGGAAACTGAGAACAAGTAATTACTTACGGCTGCAGTCGAGGATGCGAATGTTTTCATGGATTGCCTTGACGGCCTTGGGATATCGATCTCGGAATTCAGTAGCGTTCTTATTCAGTACATGTATGGCTGCGGCGGGCGACGACTTAGCTCCAAAGATCATTGAATCCATTACATGTGTCGGGGTCGCGCCTCACCATAAGAAGAGTTGCGCGCCCTGGTCTTTTTAACCGACTTACCAAAAAGGAGGAGGTTCTATGTTCGACTCCTTGTATGTTTCTTTTATTTTTTTTATTTTCACCGATATCTCCGTCAATTGTGGACCGATTTAAAAAAATCTTTTTTTGTTTGAACGAGTAGGTATATTCCGAAATTGGTCCTATTTTAATTTGCTGAAGATCTGATGAAGAACTTCGGAGATATACAACAGAACTCTTCAATAAATAACGGCAAATCTCTCGGGCTTGCTGCAAACGCATGTTTGTTCATTGTTTATGAAGTTAGTTGAGTTTATTAAAACTACAAAGTGTAAAATAATTTTATTTTTGGAAGTCGGTGTCCATAACACAAAAAAATGGTACCCACCAAAGACACCGACTTTCAAAAATAAAAGTATTTTACACTTTGTAGTTTTGTTAGTTCGAAGTGGGTAGTATTTTTTTGTACAAAATTTTTTTATTTCCTAATTTCAATCCTTGAAAAAGTTAATTAAAAAAATCAAAAAACCCGACTGCTTAAAAAGCGAACTAAAAAGACGTAAACAAGAAGCAAATCATGCTGTGCTGTCGGACGATACATGTTCTTAAGCTGGCTGACCAAAACCAGATGTTTTTTATTTATAACTTTTTAGTTATTTTTTTTTTAGAATTAGGTTCACTTAAACATATAAGTGTTATATATTTTTGAAATCACCTCTTCAAGCCCTTTATTTTGATATCCCACAAGAGGGGAGAAAAAAAATATTCTGCCATTTTTTTTATTTTCCAATTTTAATGTAGCCAGTGACACTCGCAGGGTTAAGACGAATCGATTGACGTAAGAATCATCAGAATCGGCCAACGCGTTTGGACTCTACAACGCCACATAGGAACATACATACATACTTATGCTACATACATGGCAGCTGATCGCGGTCAACTGCCAACAGCTTTTTGGTCGCGTGCCAGTGTGTGCTTTCGTGCGCGCGGAGGGCATTGACCAGTATTTAAAATTACCTCTGAAGTGCAATAACTGCAATCTATTTGTTAACGAAGTGCTTTCATTCATTCACAAGTAAAATTTCAAAATTTAAAAACCCCCGACACATTTTTATTTCCTGCTACATAATTTATCTAGTACATAGTAGATACGCTTCGATCGGCAATCTATTGAACACGTTATTATGACTCGAAATCTTGCGAAAATACCCGATTCAAACAGTAAAACGCCCATAACTTTTGAACGGCTGCACCGATTTTATTTGAACATAGCTAAGAACACTCTCGATTAAGTCAACTTTTAAACAAAAAAAACTAAATCAAAATCGGTTCACCCGTTTGGACGCTATGATGCCACAGAGTCACAGACACACAGATACACAGCAACACACGTCAAACTTATAACACCCCTCTTTTTCCGGCGGGGGTTAAAAATAAAATGAATGTAATGGACGAAGAAAGCCTCGTCGTTGTATGTGCATCTGCTATTTCGGAGGAAGATAGTAAAGAAGCAAAAACACTGCTTTTTGAGTCGGTTGCTCGCAAAAAACCGGCCAAGTGCGAGTCGGACTCGCGCACGAAGGGTTCCGTACTTGGTAAATTGCGGTTTACGATTTATGACGTATCAAAAAAAAAACTACTTTCTAAATCTCGTTCAAACCAATTTTCGGTGGTAGTTTACATGGTAATGTGCATCATATTTTTTTTTTAGTTTTATCATTCTCTTATTTTAGAAGTTACAGGGGGGGGGACACACATTTTACCACTTTGGAAGTGTATCTCGCGCAAACTTTTCCGTTTAGAAAAAAAATGTATAAGAAACCTCAATATCATTTTTGAAAACCTATCCATAGATACCCCACACGTATGGGTTTGAGCGAAAAAAAAAATTTGTTTCAGTTTCAAGTATGGGGATCCCCAAAATTTATTGTTTTTTTTTCTATTTTTGAGTGAAAATCTTAATGCGGTTCACAGAATACATTTACTTACCAAGTTTCAACAGCATAGTTCTTATAGTTTCGGAGAAAACAGGCTGTGACATACGGACGGACAGACAGACAGACAGACAGACATGACGAATCTATAAGGGCTCCGTTTTTTGCCATTTGGCTACGGAACCCTAAAAAACAAGAACTTATACGATATTATAATCCTTCTGAAGTAAACCGATCTGGCAGAAATACCCACTGGCTTTTACGTATCTTTTGCAAGAGCAAAACGGTAGCGATCAAACGCTTTGTAAAATGTCATAAAAGTCAGAATTACCTGCAGTGTAGGTATGGTAGGTCCTACACAATCGTTTGCTAATCGCTCACTGTTTGTCAAATGCACTTATTAAAAAGAAATACCGCCAACAACTCTAAAACTTCTGTATGGAAGAGCAATTACTGCGTGAAAATCGCTATCGTTTTGCTCTTGCAAAAGATAAGTAATTATAAGCCTGTCGTTTTCGTTGCCCGAGATCTTCAAAAGCTACCGCCGGTAACTTTCGACCACATTGATGTGACAAGATTACTGAAGGACATGGTTTTGATCCAGAAAAAACTACGGGAGGAGATTTTTTTTACTAATGTTCAATTGTTGTGCGGAGATAGGTGAATTAAAACTACACAAGCTTAAAAAAACCGGCCAAGTGCGAGTTGGACTCGCGCACAAAGGGTTCCGTACTTGGTAACTTGTGGTTTACGATTTTAGACGTATTAAAAAAAAAGTACCTAAATCACTTATAATAATTTTATTTTGGAAAAAATGATCTGCTACCGGAAGTTAGCAGATCATATTTTCATGTGACTTTTTTTCTAGGAAAAAGGCCAGAACTATTTCCAAAAAGTATCGAGAACTCTAGAACTATGCTGCATGCGACTGGAGCTCACATTTTTTTATGCTCTGCTGGAAAATGATCTGCTAAGTTCACCAGCATCAAAATTTGTTGTTTTTTTTTTTGTGTGAAAATCTTAATGCGGTTCACAGAATACATTTACTTACCAAGTTTCAACAGCATAGTTCTTATAGTTTCGGAAAAAATTGGCTGTGACATACGGACGGACAGACAGACAGACATGACGAATCTATAAGGGTTCCGTTTTTTGCCATTTGGCTACGGAATCCTAATAAAAAGACTAGCAATATTGAGCCTAATGTTAACATGAAGAGGGTGGGTTATTGCATGCATGATAGTTTTACAGTAACAGCGGACTGATGGGCTTCATACAACGAACGCAGAGGTCAGTGACCGAGCTTGAGTCACCAATAGCTCAGGCGCATGTAAAAGATTTGTCCAGACTCCAGAGAATCGTCAACTGTACTGTCTCCCTCTTACGCGAGCAGAGTGGGATGTACATCTATCTCGCTCAGGCAACGCGCGTCATCGGACTCACCTAATGCGTGCGTCGAGGCCACCGGTATCTCCACTGCGGTTTCGAACAGTGTGAAATCAGCTGTGTTGCCGTCCAGTGAGGCGCCGTTACCGTATAAGCAGCTGGTGCAAGTGGTTGGGTGTGGGAGACATAATACAGATAGCTGCGCGAGCAATGTAAACACGCAGGATCATTCCTCAAAAGAAATAAGAGTGGCTGGGCAGAGAATGAAGGAGAGTAGGTTGATGTGTAAAAGCGTCGTTCGACGAGATTTAAGGTGAACGCGCACCTAGACGCACCGCACTCGCCGCACGCGCCGCAGTCATCGCATTTTCTCTTGGCCCCGCGCTATCCGCGCCGAACGCGCCGCACGCATTGTATCCACTTCAGTACATCTTGAACTATATTTTCATACGGATACGGATCATATTGCCGCGCCGCCCGCATCGCCCGCCGAGTCTGATGACGTCATCCGCACGCGCTGGTGGAATCCGTATACCTACAGCATTTTGCTGAAATGCGGCTCGTGCGGCGCGGATAGGTGCGCCAGGCTGCATACGATTTCATATAAAGATTTATAAAAGGCGATGACTGCGGCGCGTGCGGCGAGTGCGGTGCGTCTAGGTGCGCGTTCACCTTTAAAGGGACACAAGGATGTGCTCCGGTAAATTCATCGTCTAAATTTAGAGCAGCTGACGTAAAAATTCCATTGTTTATTAATGTCTTAAAGCACACAACGAAAAAGGATATTGAAGATTATATCATGGAGAAAACTAGCATTGTAGTGGTACCAGAAAAAGTACCCATGAAATATTCGAAGGAAAATGACTCCTCTAAGATCTATATTCCTAGAGGTAGGTTAGACTTATTTGTAAATGGGAATTTTTGGCCGAATGGAATATTTTTTAGGAGATGAACATTTCTGAGATCACATTTTCAAGAAGAAAGGTCATGTTCCAAATGGTTTGACTTAAATAAACTCGTACATAAGTTCTTGAATACATTTTTTTTAAAATTATTATTTTTATGTTTTTAATTCCTTAGTAAGATATTAGATAACGTTAAAATTAAAATACATATATTTCTCAATACAAGTAAGTAAATACATATACAATATTAACAAACAGATTACAATCAATTTAAATGATGGCTAAATACGTAACAACGGAATTACGAAACTGGAGAAAGAAATTGCGTAAATAGATAAGTAACTGACATTTTCATAATTTTGGAAGCCCTACCTAGAACCGCAAGTTTGAAATTGCAGATGGAAAACCCAGAAATTATGTTTTTCTTACTCCCCCGCTTTCCTTCTTGCGGGATCCAAGACAGTTAATCCTTTCTCCGGCAGGCTTATTACGTATCATTCAAGAGCAAAATGATAGCGAATATTGCGCAATAATTGCTCTACAATAAAGAAGTTTTAGAGATTTGGGCGGTTTTTTTTAGAAATAATTGCATTTGACAAACAGCAAGCGATTATAGTGCACGTGGAACTAGTTGCCCGCGCCTTAGGTGGCGCGTCATTTCGCTATTGCAATCTCATGTGCGTTTTGGCTAAACTAGCCGGCACTTTCAACGCGTGTTGCCGTCGCGAAGTATGGCGCCGCGCTAGTTTAGACAAAACGCACACGAGATTGCAATAGCGAGATGATGCACCTAAGGCGCGGCCAACTAGTTCCGCGCGCACTATAGCCAACGATTGTGTAGGATCTACCTACCATACGTACACTGTAGATAATGCCGAATTTTACGAAATATAGCGTTTGAACGCGCGATGACTGCTGATTGCTGTTTCATACGGTATAAGCCTGTGGGACTTGTCAAGCTTCGTCGGCTTGATGATGGTGAAGCAAACCATTATTATCGAAACCCCACAGAAATAAATCTAACAAATTAACGCAAGTCCCTCCACCTGTATGAACACCATGCATGCCACTTTTTCGCACACAATCGAACGTTGAAAGAAAATGTTTCCATCTGATGTGGTATAACTATCTGTGTATGCGAACGTCCAAAATTATAAGGTATTGAAAATTCGCATACTCAGATCGATAGATATTTTTTTTTTATTATTAATATATTTTTTTTTATTAGCATCAAAGTTAAAATCGATCAGATGTCGGATATTGCCATTTTAGTTAAGACGACGACTAACGCCAACGACCTTGAGGGAACAAAATGCGCACTCGTTTCTCACCCGCGCGACCCGAAATTTAGTAGTTTTTTGTACTTTTCTTATTATTCTATGACTTTAAAAAAAAAAGCTTCAGATCAAAAAGATTCCCTTCATTCCTTCAGATTCCCTTGAGTAGCCGATTTTTAAATGAGAATCACGTCTAAACGGCTAGTCGTAATTTATTGAAAAAAATATATGTTATATTAGACCATTTTCTTAATAATTTCATCTGAGCAAATTTTGAGTTTTATTCGTATAACATAGTGTAATTAATTTGTAAAGTTATGTCTAAAACGGACAAAAACACGACAATCACACCAAAACCGCTGGGCATATTTTAATGAAATCGACACCATATCAAAGACAATTTAATTATCTACATTTTGATCTGAAGCTTTTTTTTTAAAGTCATAGAATAATAAGAAAAGTACAAAAAACTACTAAATTTCGGGACGCGCGGGTGAGAAACGAGGGCGCGTTTTGTTCCCTCAAGGTCGTTGGCGTTAGTCGTCGTCTTAAACCACGGCAAGCATTGTCTCGGTAAACCTTTTTTGTAGAGGTTTTACAGCTCAATATGGAACAATTAGGTATTAAGTATCGCTCTAAGAAACAGCTCTAAGTAAGCATTGCTCTAAAGTTTAAGGAGGGTAATGTGTTTATCAGTCTATTTATGTATGTATGTTTGTTCCTATATGGCGTTCTAGAGACCAAACGTGTCAGCCGATTTTGATGATTCTGACGTCAATCAATTCTTCTTAACCCTGCGAGTGTCACTGGCTACATTAAAATTGGAAAATAGAAAAATGGCGGATTTTGGGCGCCATATTGTGAGTGACTAAATTATTTTTTTCTTCCAGACACATCGTGTGGGGTATCAAAATAAAGTGTTTTAAGAGGTAATTTCAAAAATATACAACACTTATATGTTTAAATGTACCAAATTAAAAAAAAAAAAGTTATAAATCTATATCGTTATCTGGGCGCACGGTTGGCGCAGTGGTTGAGCGATTGACTGCTGCGCTGCGTGTCGCGGGTTCGATTCCCGCACGGAACAAATATTTGTATGACCTACAGGTAGTTGTTCCGGCTCTGGGTGTTGTGTATGTGAGTTTATATGTTTGTAAACGTTATTCTTAAAAAAAAAACCGACTGCTTAAAAAGCGAACTAAAAAGACGTAAACAAGAACAAACTCATGCTGTGCAGTCGGAGGAAACATCTGGTATTGGTCAGCCATCTCGCGAATGTGTATCCTCCGACTGCACAGCATGATTTTCTTCTTGTTTACGTCTTTTTAGTTCGCTTTTTAAGCAGTCAGGTTTTTAGATTACCTTTGTTTTGACACGCAAATATACATTCGCGTCATAAATTTATAACTGTGGCAGCCCCAATGAGGCCCTTGATAATAATTTAGTAATAAATAATGATTTATTATCATTCAATAATATTAATTATACATGATTCTTGTAACTGATAAAAATCATTCAGCCGATTAGAGACACCAATACTCAATTTCTAGAAGAGATTATGAAATATAGTTCTTATTCCATTCTGATAGAGTTGCAAATGTAATTCTTGTGTTTATTTTATGTTTCTGTCATGTTTTTTTTATTAATTGGTAATCAATCAATAAATGACTTTGGAAGATAAGGATGCGACACAATGTGCGTTATTTAAATGAGGTTTTTTTTTAAAAAAAAACATTCTCGCGAGACACAAACTTGTGTAAAATTTCAGACAATCCAACACTGGCAAGTGGGCCAAATTTAAATTGCAAGCTTTGATTACACACATACACCAGGATAATCGAAACAATGTAAATAAGGCATTGTAATAAAAAAAACTAATGATTTTTTTATACAAAATATGAATAAACATTTTTTTTCAAAAAAATACAACCAACTGCAAAATAAAAACACTGCAAAGTGAAAAATAACTTCAATTTAGGAAGGCGGTGTCAAAAAATGAAGAAACAACAACAGGAACACCGACTTCCGAAATGGAAGTAATTTTTCACTTTGCAGTGTTTTTATTTGGCAGTTGGATATATTTTTTTGAAAAAAAAAATGTTTATATTTTTTCACTTTTTAATGGTAGGTACATAATGGACAAATTCTATTAAAGTAAGGGCCCTATAATGCCCACAGTGATGCCAGAATAGATTACCCGAATAGCATGTAAATTGAACTTAACCAGTGGAATGAGAGTGTACCAGGGTGAACTGTACACATCTGCGAACCAGTTTAGAGCATACATGGTGTGATGGTATGTTATGAAATGGTGTAAACAATAAACAGACATGCGATTGCAGCAATCCCGAGAGATTTGCCGTCATTTATTGAAGAGTTCAATTTTGTATCTCCGAAGTTCTTCATCAGATCTTTACAAAATTTAAATAGGACATTTTGGAATTAAACTTCTTTCGTACAAAAAAAAAATGTAAATCCGTTCATATATGAAGGAGTTATGAACGAACAGACATGAAAAAAAAATTGACATCCGAATTGAGAACCTCCTCCATTTTGGGATGTCAGTATCATATTTTTTATAGAGCTGGCAGGGTTTTTGAACAAGCATCTTCATAATTCATTTCAACCGAAGGACGTCCACTGCTGAACACAGGCCTTCCCCAATGTCGTCACATCGACCAGTCCTTTGCATCTAGAAGAAAGAAAGAAAGAAAGAAAAAGTGTTTATTCGACACAAAAACGACATATAATTTTTTGTTCTTTAAAACCATCGGTAGTATTAGTAAGTACTTAAATTATGTTAGTAAAGGAAGTTAAAATAAAATACCAATTTTGAGTACAGTACAAGGATGATGAGTAGGTAAGTACAAGCAGATGCATGTCGTGACTGTGACAAGAAGGCTTCCACTCAGCTTAATGATGTGCCGTGGGAGACCCACAGCACAGCGCTGATTTTCAGTGGTCGCCTCGCGTCTCGCATCCAGCAGATACCCGCAATCTTAACCAGGTCATGGGCGACCTTCCCACTGCCACTTAAGTTTGACAATTCTTCAGGAAGCATAACCAGGGCAAAAGGTTGATAGTTGAGAAGGTGCGGTTTTTGTTGGACACCGAGAATTTTTACTTATGCGTAAAAAGTTTTATGAATGTGCAACTAGCTCCATGTTTTGGTCTGACCGACTATTCAAAAGTTAAATGTTTCATAGATTTTTTTTTTGAATTTAAGTCTGGACACAAATCTAACGTGCAGGGTAGGGCGTTTCATTTTCATTTGTTCGGCAGGCTTATCACGTAAGAAACTGCATTCAGCAATTATCGCGCAATCAAACGCTTTATGTCAAAAAAGTCGGTATTACCTACAGTGTAGGTATGGTAGGTCCTACACAATCGTTTTCGCTCGATGATGTTTGGCAACTATGTCGAATGCACATATTTCTTAAAACACTGCCATGAACTCTAAAACTTCTTTATTGATATCGTATCTTGCTAGCTATGGTTCGATAGGTATGGTTGGTTCTACACATTTTTTTGTTAATCGCTCGCTGTTTGTCAAATACACTTATTTCTAAAACAACCTCCAATATCCCAAAAATTCAGTATTGAAGAGCAATTATTGCGCAAAAATCGCTATCGTTTTGTTCTTGCAAGATACTTAATAAGTCTGTGGGTGTGGTTGGGCGCAAAATCCGAGGCACGGAGAAGTCTCAGTATGTCAAGAATGGTCCCATCTCGGACCAACCTCAGCAAGAGTTGCTCAACCTCGAAGATCGACCTGTGCGGCTGTTATTATTTAACAATGAGTTTCACCAACGAAATGTATGCACAAGAATCATGAAAAAAAAAGTCCTTATTTACTTGATTCTGTCGTGTCGAAATATCGTGCTGTAGCTAAAACCTCAACGCTCGTGCTTGAGGTCGAGGGTTTAAATCCGGGCAAGTAACAATACGTCTTTTTCAAAAAATACCTATGTAGTAATTTCTAAGTTTATCTTGGACATAGACACAAGGAAGGAAAACATCGTGAAGAAACCTGCTGCAGGCTTATTACGTATCTTGCAAGAGCAAAACGATAGCGATTTTTGTGCAATAATTGCTCGTCAATACAGAAGTTTTAGAGTTTTTTTTTAGAAACAATTGTATTTGTTTTTTTGACGATTGTGTTGGACCTACCATACCTACACTGCAGGTAATGCCGACTTTTATGACATAAAGCGTTTGATCGCCCGATTTTGCTGTTTCTTACGTAATAAGGCTGCCAAACTTTTATTTATATAAGGTTGAAATCGCCAACCCGCCTTGAGTAAGCGTGGTGATCTATGCTTGCCTTCCCTGTATGAGAAGGCTGGTATTTTACAAGCTTTTATTTAATCATGCAATGCTTTTATTAAATTACTTGCAATGTATGTATGTAAGTGTGTTCGGGTCAAATCTTGCAACTGAATTTTAAAACAGTTATCGTCCATCGATTAAGATGAAATTTTGCATACACGTTTAGTTTGGATGATAATGCATGGTTAGCTAAGTGACGTCATTCTAAATCCAATATGGCGGACAGCCCAAGATGGCGGACTAGTTATTTTTTGTGCACTGCCATGATCTCTTCTTATTCGTTGTCTTCATTTCTGAAGGTCGTGCCCGTCTTGAAAAGCTTTGACGGAGTCAACGACGAGCTGCTTCCAAGCCACCATGTTTTCGGCTCTTCTCATGGCAGTGGTCACCGTGAGTCCCGTAATGGCCCTGATCTGGTCAGACCAGCGAGTAGGTGAACGTCCGCGTGGTCTTTTTCCATCCACCTTTCCCGATACTACCAGTTTTTCCAGGTTGTCTGGCTGTCTCCGGGCGATGTGACCAAAGTAACTTAAGACTCGTTGGTAGCAGATCGTGGAGAGTCTGGTTTTGATGTTCAACTGGTCGAGAATGGACTTATTCGTGCGCTTGGCTGTCCATGGTATGCGCAACATTCTTCTCCAGCACCACATTTCAAACGCCTCTATCTTTTTCCGATCCACCGTGCGAATTGCCCAAGATTCCGAGCCGTAAAGAAATATCGAAAATACCAGAGTTCTCACGAGTCTCTTCTTTGTGTTATTGGAGACATTTCTGTTCTGCCATATCCTCAACATCTTGCTCATAGCAGTCTTGGCCATCTGCGTACGCCTCCGAATCTCCCCGTCGCAGCCTCCCTGATCACTGATCATGGAGCCCAGATATATAAATTCACTCACAAACTCCAGATCCACAAGTTCTCCCGTGCGTGCGACTAGTCCAGCTCGGTCGATGATCATCACTTTGGTCGTTGACTTGTTAATCGACAATCCTACCATCTCGCTTTCTCGCTCCACTCTAGCAAATAGCTCCGCGAGTTCGCGCTCAGAGGATGCAAGGTGTCATCTGCGTACCGGAGATTGCTGATCTTGTTGCCACCTACCGCGATGCCTCCCTCCCACTCTTCTAAGGCTCTCCTCATGATATATTCGCCATATATGTTGAAAAGAAGAGGGGACAGAATACATCTCTGCCGTACTCCTTTTTCTGGCTTAAAAAGTCACCACATTATTGACTCTAACCATCAACTCTCCATCCTCGTACAGGTTTACAATCAGTGCTGTCAAGTGCGAGGGTACTCCCATTTCCTTGAGTATTCTCCACAGGCAGTCCCACCTCACACAATCAAACGCCTTGGAGTAGTCTATAAAGCACAAGAGCATTGGAACATTAAACTCGCGGCTCTTCTCTATCATTTGCCTCATATTCACAATTTGCTCTCTTGTGCCTCGACCCTTCACAAAACCAGCCTGCTCACTTGGTATTTGTCGCTGTAGGTAAGATTGGAGCCGTCCGTTAATTATGTAGAGCATTATCTTGCTAGCGTGGGATATGAGTGCGACCGTCCGGTAGTGCCCGCAATTCCTCGTTGACCCTTTCTTGTGCAGTGGTATCAAGATAGACTCCTTCCAGTCCTTAGGCCATCTACCCGTTCTCCATAGCTGATTACATAAATTCCGTACAAGCCTAATACCTCTGCCTCCAAGACTTTTCAGCTCTTCGGCGAAGATGCTGTCTCCCCCAGCTGATTTATTAAGCTTCAGCTTTTTCAACGCACTTTCCACTTCGGATTCCAGGATCTCTGGCTCTAAGAAAAGGTTTTCAAACTGGGTTACCGGGTCATCAGATCTCCCCGTATCCTTATATAGGCCCTCGCAGTACAACCGCCATCTCTCCGTGACCTGATCTATTTCCGTCAGTAAGGTCCCCTGTTCATTTTCAATAGCCCGCCCAGGTCTTAGGCCTGAACTCCCGGGTAAATACTCTTCAATTTCAGAAATAGATCTCTTGTATGCAGAGACTGCGCGTGATCTTCAATATCCTGGCATACTGAGTTTAGATATTGGTTGTAATCTCTGCGGCATAAACGCTGAACCTTTGCTGATAGGAGCTGGTATTGAGCTCGGTCTGAGTCGTCTCTGGCTGTCAGTAGGTGTTTCCTCTCCTTGATCGCCGTCCATGTTTCGTCAGTAATCCATGTCTTCTTTGGACGATCAGTGTCCTGACTTTTGACTTCTGACCGAGATTGGAGTATCATCTGTTTTACTCTAGTCCAGTTTGTGTCTACTTCAGCGCTGGGATCCACTTCAAACTTTGCGGCTTTACTGCTGAAATTTTCTTTAAAAGCGGAGAGTGTCGCCTGGGAGGGTCGATTTTGCTGCTTGACTGTGGTTCTTGGACACTTCTTCAGTTTGATGGTCGCTTCTGCAACCAAAAGCTTGTGATCACTTCCGCAGTCGGCACCAGCGTATGTCTTGGTGTTGGTTATGCAGGATCTTCATCGCTTTGCGACTGCAATATAGTCGATCTGATTTCTAAAGCGATCTCCTGGCATCACCCAAGTGTAGAGGCGTCTTGGGTGGTTCTGGAAACAGGTGTTCATGATAGTGAGAGAGTTCTCCGCGCAAAATTGCAGCCACATCTCACCTCTATCATTCCTATCCCCAAGACCATACTTCCCTACTACTTCTCGTAAATGGTTCTCCCGATTTGTTGAACCGATCTTTGCGTTCAGTACACCCATCAAAAGTGTGATGTCTCTTCTGGGGCAGCTTTTAATAGTGTCCTCTAGCTGTCTATAAAAACCCTCGATCTCTGTTTCAGATGACTGAGAAGTCGGTGCATACACTACGACCAGGTTCATGCGACATGGTTTTGTGTTAATTCGCATAGTCATTATCCGGTCACTTACTGGATTGTATCCGAGGAGAGACTTGTAGATAAGTGGAGACACACTGACGCCCACTCCATTTTTACTTGCGCTCTCTGGTCCGGAAAAGTAAATGGTATGTCCAGAAGCGGTGGCATAGAAACCTGAGCCTCTCATGTGGGTTTCTGTAATCCCTAGAATATCCAGGTGGTAACACTTTTGCTCATTGCCTATGATCTCCACTTTCCCTGGTTGAAGCATGCCCCGGACATTCCATGTCCCAATCCTGATCCTCTTCTGCAGTTGTGGGCGGTTAGTTCGGGCAGATGCGTTGTTGTCACCAGTAGCATCCTGTACGCAGTGAGCCTGATGAGTCACTACAGTGGAACCAGTAGCATACTTCACACCATGCGACCTGGAATCGACATGGCGCCGGGTGGTAGCCGGGTCGCATGCCATCGCTCTCTCTTTATTAGGCATTTTCATAGGTTTCTTGGGAATATAATGCAGTGGTTTCCCATTGCCTTCTGCATCAGTCTTTTTTTGGGGCTATTTGGGCCCAAAGGCTGCTGACACCTCTTCTGCCTGGTTACCCAAGCAGGTGCAGTGGTTATACCGTAGAATACGAAAAAAGAATGGCTTAAAAAAAATTGATACTTACTTCAGTTGAATTTGTCAGAAAACCGCGCCCTTTTCTAATTTGATAGTGAATTAAGTAGCCACCTAGATGACAATCTTCTGTGTAATCTGGTAATTAAATCTTAGTTGTGCCAATATATTACAACGTGTTCGATGGCTATCTTTAATTGAAGTAAACATGGCTTTACAAGGTGCTATTTTGTTGTTTAGCGTTGCGGCTGTAATATCAGGTAATAGAATCAAATTTCTGTAACCAGCATGAACTATATTGTTTAATTTACGAAGCGACTTGAACTAATTTTAAAATGAAAATCACGTCTAATCGGCTAGAAGTTAGATTTAAAAAAAAAATGTGCCTTGTCTACACCATCTCATTTGATATAACTAGTAATATTTTAAATTATAAATTTATTTTAAAATTATATTTTTGTGACATAATGCAAATAATTGTAAAGTTATGTCTAACGCGGATAAGAAAACGACTATCGGAACCAAATCATCGGGGATTTTTTTATTTTTCGGTATCTCATAGCCAATTTAATTATCTGTAATTTAATATACTGCCATTTAGTTCAATTGCATTCATCATCATCATCATCCTATTAATGTTTCCACTGCTGGGACACAGGCTTCCTCTCTGTGAGAGGGAATGGACCGTAATGCACCACGCGGGCCCAGTGTGGGTTGGTGGATGTCACATGTCTTCGAATTTTTGGTTCTAGACATGCCGGTTTCCTCACGATGTTTTCCTTCCCCGTTTTGAGAGCAGTGGTGAAGAAATAATTGCAATTTACAATTCCACTGCTCAATTGCATTATGTCACAAAAAATATAATTTTAAAATAAATTTAATATAATAATAATTATTATTTATTATTATTTTTAATAAAAAAATATTACTAGTTATATCAAATGAGATGGTGTAGACAAGGCATATTTTTTTCTTTAAATTTCGGATAATTTCTGATTAATTTCCTTTTGAAGACCGAAACCCTAAAAATTTACAAGCAAAACTAAACTATTATTTGGCAGATACTATGTTGTTTACTTTACGGACCTTGCGGAAACTAGAACAAATTTCCGTGCGTTCAAGCGTTTTTGCCATACCTATTATTGGCATCAAATAAAGATAAAGATATTTTTTTTTTTTTTGTTTTTTTTTTTAAACAGCTTACAATGTTAGGACCCATTAAAATTAATGCTATTTTATCCGTGGTGCTAGGCAACTGGGCTTATCCCAATTTTAAATGTCCTTTTGTGCTTATTGGCCTTGTTTGTTCTGTCTACTGCTTGATATGGAGGGAATCCACTTCCCTCCAATTTGTATTTTTCCTACTCCTCCATTATTCTTTTCTGATTAATTTCGTTGCGGGATCCAAGACAGTTAAATTCATTCTCCGGCACTACGTCGAGCTTCATTGCCTCGGCGCTTTTCTTGTAATCGCCCCTATTAATACTGGCTTTCAGGAGTTGCAGTGGTTTGGGAATAGTGCGATGAGATTATCCAAATGTAAAAAAAAATGTAAAACTAAAAAGTCCCGTAAAATCTGAAAATATACTGGGATATTTAAAAACAAAAATGTAAAGCTCTATCCCCTATTTCAGCTCTCCCAACACACTTCACCGACCATGTGATCTCCAAGCTGGAGCCAGGTCCTCGCTACCAGTACATGAGCGGCCCCGACGGCCCACAACTGGTGGACCTGTGGATGAAGACCAGTGACCTCCTTGCTGCTGCCAGGTTCAACCCTGATACGGAGAACCAATATCATCTTTTTACCAGGTAGTTGGACCATCATCAGCTTTAATATCATGTATTTCAGGTAGATCAAGTTAATCGGATGTATTTGTCAGGAGTCTTTGTGTGAGGCGGTTTTTTTTATTTTTTTTGCCTCGCATGTTTCCACTGTCTCACCTGTTGGTAAGCGATTATGTGGTCGACGGTGAGACACGCTTGCTTAGAAATAACCTATTCAATCTTGACTTAACGACTCCTAGATTGTAGCTATCGGGAAACTCAGACTCCGGCAGGGAATTCCACTCCTTAGCTGTACAAATAATAAAAGTATTCTCAAAACGTTTAGTGCTTATGGGTGGGATGTCTACCATGTATCGATGGCGCATCGCCGTACGTCTGGTAGTCCGATGATGAAACGGGCTAGGTGGAATTAGATCGTGCAATTCGTGGAAATTTACATTTTTCCTACTCCTCCGTTATTCTTTTCTGATTAATTTCGTTGCGGGATCCAAGACAGGTAAATTCATTCTCCGGGACTTCGTCGAGCTTCATTGCCTCGGCGCTTTTCTGGTGGTCGCCACTGTTGATTCTGGCTTTCAGGAGTTGCAGTGGTTTGGGAATAGTGCGGTGGGATTGTCCCAACAAAAAAAAAATTTCATCGCACACTCCCCCAAATGTAACCGATAAAAATCTGACAAACTGGCAACTCGGACGCTCTGGAGCTTTGCCTTGACTAGTGTTTCATCAACAATGAGCCTCTTGGCCCGCTTTTGGATCGACTCCAGCGTCAAGCTGCTGGTATTTGGCAGATCCGTTCCAGAGATGAAAACAGCACTCCATGCATGATCGAGCTTGCGCTTTTTGTATCCTTATGACTGCATAGCATGATTTTCTTCTTGTTTACATCTTTTTAGTTCGCTACTTAAGCGTAGGCGTATTCGGGGTGAGTTTTTCAAGTGGGCATGGATGGCCAAATCCACAACAATGAGGAATAGCGACAAACACTCAGAGGAGAAATTTTGATGATAACTAGAACTGCATCATAGGTTATTTGAAAAATCTATCTTCTTAGCAAGGAATCGATTTAAAAAAAAACACGTGCTGTTTTAATATTACACCATTTGATGGTTTCGCTAATAAGGATCCAATTCTGTCAAGTAATGACTGATATATTTTACAAAGTCCTTTTTTTCCCATGGTACCTAAGTTATTTTTTTTAATAATAATAAAAAAAAACGTTTATTCATCTCGACAAATTACGTTCTTATCTTAACTATTTACGTTGACAGATATTTTTACAAAAATTTTAATTCGTGGGAGATCAACAGCCTAAACTAAGCCTAGGTCTGTATTTCAGAACTCCAGGCTCCCCATTTTATTGATGCCAACACGGGACTAAGTAATGCGAATGAGTGATGGTGTGTGCGGATGGTGCAAAATTGGTAATCTTAATAAGATTGTTGGACCGACTAGGGGTGTGTGCGTGGTGGGTCCCCACCCCAGTATGTTGGGTTAAAGCGTCGTTTTTGAATTATATATTCTATAATTCAAAAACGACGCATTAATGCGTAACGGTAACGTTTTTCATTGAAAATTATTTTGTTATATTTTTTTTCGAATTACTTTTAAACATGTAATTGTTTCATATGTAAACACTTATTAATAAAACAGTGAAGGAAACTTTCAGTGGTGATGAACTAATTTACACAAAGTAAAGCGCCTGCCTGAGTTTGAACCCACGACGCAAATTTTGTAAGTCACGGAAATATCGTGAGGAAACTGGCATATCCTAGAAGTAATACTTGTAAGTTGCGGCCACTATTACTAGGCCACCAATGCTCTATATCAACTCGCTCCAACATAATTCAAAACTATGCTTACCCCTTCGGGGGAATAAAGTCATGAAGTAATGTTAACGGCGTTTTTTCTACCACCAGATCAAATCCTTTAGTGAGTCAGCCAATTCCGATGGGAGCTGACAGCATCCTGAAGGCATCTCACTTCGATCCCTGTAGGAAGACTGTTTTCCTAGTCCATGGATGGCAAAACACTTATTTGTCAGCGTTTAATGTGAACTTGGCCCATGGTAAGTTATTAAAATTAGGTACTTTTATCTACTCTCATATCGTAATATTCGAATTATAAACTTCAACAAGTAAAATTTCACAATTTCAAAAACCCCCGACGCATTTATCTTACGAAAACACCCCGATTCAAACAGTAAAATGCCCATAACTTTTGAACGGCTGAACCGATTTTATTCAAACATAGCTCTCGACAAAATTACCTTTCAAACAAAAAAAACTAAATCGAAATCGGTTCGTCCGTTTAGTCGCTATGATGCCACAGACAGACACACAGATACACAGCAACACACGTGAAACTTATAACACCCCTTCTTTTTCCGGCGGGGGTTAAAAAGAGTTAATATTGAGATACGTTATAAACACAATACCAAATTTAAAAACAGAATCTTATTATAACACTTTTTCTCTAAAGGAGCGTCTTCACTGGGAGCATTCTTTCGCGAGCATTTGTAAACGAGCAATCGTAGGCGAGGAACAAATGCTTCCCAGCGTGCCCAGCATTCACGTTCGAGCAAAGCAATGAACGTTCGAGTCGAACATTCCCTTGCAAGCTTGGAGCATTCGAAAACGATCACGTTAAATGTCATTCATTCTATAATATGATTGACCAAGAAGGTCAAACACTTAAGATCAAGGACCTTGCTTTACAACAAGCTAGTAAAATTCCTACATACATGCTCATTGATTTCATTATCTGAGTACTCGCTTTCGAGCGTTTTATTTGCGTGAACATTCGAATTTCGAATTCGTTGTTTTCTAGAGTCATCACGAATCGTCTCGCGCGCAGGTTTGACGATTTCCAGCCTCCCGAACAAGCCGGATTCCGAAAAGGCTTTAGCACCGTAGACCACATACATACGCTGCGGCAGGTTATACAGAAGACCGAAGAGTATAACCTGCCTCTCTGTTTAGCGTTTGTGGACTACGAGAAAGCCTTCGATTCGATCGAGACTTGGGCTGTACTACAGTCTCTCCAACGGTGCCAGATCGACTACCGGTACATTGAGGTGTTGAAGTGTCTGTACAAAAACGCCACCATGTCAGTCCGTCTTCAGGATCAGACCTCGAAACCAATCCTTCTCCAGCGCGGCGTAAGACAGGGAGACGTTATTTCTCCGAAACTGTTCACTGCTGCGCTGGAGGACGACTTCAAGGTTCTGGACTGGAAGGGGCTTGGCATCAACGTTAATGGCGAGTACATCACTCACCTTCGGTTTGCCGACGACATAGTGGTCATGGCTGAGACCATGGAGAGCCTCAGTAAAATGCTCGATGACCTTAGTAGAGCTTCCGAAAGAGTGGGTCTTAAAATGAACATGGACAAAACCAAGGTCATGGTGAACGCCCTTGTAACACCCACTCCTATCAAGATCGGAGACTCTATACTCGAAGTTGTAGACGATTATGTTTACTTGGGACAAACGGTCCAGTTGGGTAGGTCCAACTTCGAGAAAGAGGTCAACCGTCGAATCCGACTCGGCTGGGCGGCGTTCGGGAAGTTGCGTGGTATCTACTGGTACAATTTACCGCAGTGTCTCAAGACAAAAGTCTATGACCAGTGTGTGTTGCCAGTGATCACCTATGGGACCGAGACGTGGTCGCTCACAATGGGCCTTATCAGAAAGCTTAAAGTCACCCAAAGGGCAATGGAGAGGGCTATGCTCGGAATTTCCTTGCGTGATCACGTCAGAAATGATGATATCCGCAGGAGAACCAAAGTTACCGACCCAGCCCGAAGAATTGCCAAACTTAAGTGGCAGTGGGCAGGTCACATTGCTCGCAGAACGGATGGCCGATGGGGCCGAAAAGTTCTGGAATGGCGACCGCGAACTGGAAGACGATACGTTGGAAGGCCTCCCACTAGGTGGACCGATGACCTGGTTAAGGTTGCGGGAAGGCGCTGGATGCGAGACGCACGGGATCGGTCAATGTGGCAACGCCTGGGGGAGGCCTATGTCCAGCAGTGGACGTCTTTCGGCTGAAATGATGATGATGATGATGAACATTCGAATGCGATCCGTTTCCGCGAAAATCGTTGCGACGTCCACACCGGCCGAATATCGCGCTTGCGTTTACACGATTTGTAATAACGTCCACACCACTCGAATATTCTACGTCGAATGCTCTCAGTGAGGACGCTCCTTAACAAAATAATGCTATAATACTTATTTATGCTACAAGTGCGGAAGGTTGGTGATTTCCGATGAGTGGATAAATCGACACAAGTCGGAAATCATCTTACGTACGTGTATCACACAACATTTTACTATGCATTGTGCGAGGAAATAAATAAATTAATAAAATGAAATTAATAAAATGGCGGGCTTATTCAAGCGCGTTCAGCATATCCACAGATTAACTAATAGTTCCTCGATCATATCTACTGCGCATGTGCGAATAGCTGTCACATCGTAACGCAATAAGGCACGAGCAAAATATACGTTCTGCCAAACATATTTAATGAATATTTAAAATTAATTTATTGATCAAAATCTAAATCTAGAGTTATTAAAAACGCCTAAAATAAAGTATTAGTTTTATTTTACCTTTTATATGAATGATAATCTGTACATAACTAATTTTTTAAACTTTTCTCAAATTAAAAACTATGCGTCGGGCTGACGTTGGAGTTAAAATTAAAAAAATACAGGAAAGTAAAAAGCACTAGTGAAAAAAAGTGACACTTTCCGCACAGTTTGGCTGCTTGGAAAACCGCTCTTTTCGAGGACATGCATTGTAAAACATTTTTTTTTTCTATTACGATACAGGGCAAATCCAAGAAGTTAATATCACCAAGGAGTTTCCATCAATATTTTTTTTTGTAATGGAAAACTTATGCGGGGCGTGTCACTTTTGTAGTACCTACTAGCTTCTGTCAGCGGCTTCGCCCGCGTGAATGTCCCAAGGGAACATATTCCCGAGATAAAGTATACTATGTGGTATTCCAGATTATCTATCTCTGTGCCAAATTTCATCCAGATCTGTCAAGCCGTTTGAGCGTGAAGAAGTAACAAAAATACAAACTCACACAAACACTCGCAAACTTTCGCCTTTATAACATTACTGTGATTATAAAAAGTTTTGATTCCAATTTTTACTTGTCTGAGGCAACGCCCGCTTTAGCGCATGCGCGGTTAATTTGGTGATGTGCTGGATTTTGGCGCCATTCATACGATTTGCTGTACTTAATTTTTCTTCCTCTTTTGACTTTTTTCTTTTATTTAGTAGATTCAATCCAACGTATGACTGTAGATAAAGCAGTGTATGAAACTGCACATAAACTAGGTATTAAAACATTCGTGTGATACTATTAAAAACCGAGCCTCATGTTTTAATACCCCTTATTATGCAACAGTTTCATAAACTACTATTACCTATTTTGTACCTATGCCGCCACCTAATGACTGATGTCACTAAAATACTGCATCGCAAGCAGAGCTATCGACGCGATTTGAACGAATACAACAGTCCGACAACAACCGCAGTTATGTTGCTCGGACTAAACACAACTCAGCAGGATCAGGATCCTCACTTTTCAATGGAGGTTGGCCGTGAAGAAGCGGCGCCACAAGTGAGCGCGGGTTGCTAAGGCAAAAAGCGTAGGCGTTTTAACCCGCTCTCATAATAATTTAGCGTTCTAACAATATTTGGTATCGCATAGTTTTTATTTAATTTTCGATTTACTTAATTAATCTTCTATTTTCAGCCTACCCAATTGCTGAGGATGTAAACCTCATCATGGTTGACTGGAGTATCGGAGCTGGAGGGAGCTACGTGTCCTCACTCCTCAATGTTGTCAGTTCTGGTAAGTACTTTTTACTTGCGTTTGGCAGGGTCTATTCTCACCTGTTGGTACGTGGCGACGTGATCAACGATGGAGCACGCTTGCAGAGAAGTAACCTATTCACTCCTGACTTAAAGATTTGTAGCTATCGGGAAACACGGTCTCTGTTAAGGCGGTACCCCAAGCAAAACGCCGTGCTAGCCGTTTTTAGGTGCTATTTACTCGTTATTTAAAAATTAATATCTACTAATAAAAATACATTAAACTTCTACATATTATTGATTCTAAAATGGCCTTATACTTTTTTTTTAAAGAGGTTTATGTTTCACTAATCTCCTTCCAACAAAACCATAAAAATGAGAAATAATTATTGATAGTATGCATCTCCTCGTAAAGTGTTCATTAAAATTGTTTTTTGTACTAACACTAATGGATAGACAATTTAATAACGAATATTTTTGGTCGTAATTTTTTTTTCAAAAGACTAATATTCGGTTTTATAAAGATTTTATTCTATTATCTGGGCGTATTCACTACAGTAATTCATGCGCTACCAGTGCCGCTAGGCCGTATGTATGTATGTACGTAAGTATGTATGTGTGTATGTATGTTTGTTCCTATAAGGCGTTTTCGTCCCACCAGATTTTGGTCAGCCAGCTCGCGAATATGTATCTATCCTCCGACTGCACAGCATGATTTTTGCCTTGTTTACGACTTTTTAGTTCGCTTTTAAAGCAGTCGGGTTTTTTGATTTTTTGAATTAAGTTTTTTAGTTGTGTTCTAGTACTACAAACCTAATGGCAAACATCACCACTGCGCCAACGATGTCCTCAAATTTGCATCAAATTGGCTTCTTCTAATACTTACCTACATTGTTTTTCTTCTAGCTGAACACGTAGCCAGATTCATAACCTGGCTGAACTCTGCCAGCGGCGCCAGCCTCGACAACTACCACATCATAGGACACAGTCTGGGAGCGCACCAGGCTGGCATGATCGGCAGACATCTCGGAGGAGAAGTGCCGTATATTACGTGTGAGTTACACTACCTGTATAATAGTAGATTATGCACCAAGGGGATAAAGCAGTGTCATATGTCACGGGCGGACATATTGACATATTGAACACTGAGCGTAATGGGAGTTATGTAGGGTTCTAAGTGAAGCGACGGGTTTAAGCTGTCTAAAACGAAGACAGACTATATCCCAGAGGAGCATATTCTACTTTTCACATATTCTGCGAGACAATTAAAAGCCAGGGCTCAATCAATTAAGTATTTATTTTGTAATTGATATAAATCAAAAAGTTAATATTGATGTTGGATACATTAGTCCAGTTATGGAAGGATATAGTAGCTTTGTTCATTACATTTATGGAAGTTGTGGGGGAGTTTATTTCAGTACTCACACGTGTAAAAAGTTGTGTTTGGAGGGGCTTTTCTTTTTGATTTTCTTTTGGTGGCCAGTTAGATTTTTGCACAAACCTCTTTACAAAGCTATATGGGCATTTTTTACTTTCCACACAATGATATTCAAATAAACAGATATTTTATGAGCGCGCGCATTGTGAAGACTCGAATAGGACACAATTGTGACCTTTAGTCTTTAGTTTATGTCACGCATGGCGAAGAACGATAGGCTTTGTTGAAACAAAAATTAAAAAAATGCCATCGTGTGTATTTAGAAAGTGTACCAATTATGATATCAAAGTAAATATAACAGAAGGGATCTCATACCATAATGTAAGTACGCAATACACCTCAATTTACTAATTTAATTCAATTTTTTTTCCTAATATTCTGATATTTGGTGGTTAGAAAAGGAAAATAACATTGGTGGTCAGAATAATGTGTGTTTACATTCACACGCAAGTGGCAAACACTAGCTGTCTCTTTTTTTCTTGTTGGTTTTAATAAGCCATCCCTTTCGACTTGTAGTGAAATGTCAGATGAATGAAAAGTTTCACACTTTTTTCAATTGTTTTGTGAGTATATAACGTATCTGTTTATTTGAATATTTGTTTCAGGTGCTCAAACATAACTATTGAACTCTTTCCTTCTTCTTCTCTTTCTTTTCATTTTTTTCTTTCTTTCGTGCCTTATTGAAGGCACGGGTATAATTTAAACTATCGAATTGATTTATTGTAATTCTAATGACACAGATTAATAAATAGTTACATAATACTTAATGATCTGTTATGATATTTATAACCCCGGTTTTTTTACAGTCATGTTGTCTTTTTTTAATTGTTAGGCTTGCGCCAGACCATTGTCTTACCTGATGGTAAGCGATGCAGTGGTCGACGGTGAAGCACGCTTGCATGGAAGTAACTGGTGGTTTCTGCAATAATCTATTGACATAGATCAAAATAATAAACTAATCATTCCCTCCTTCCCAGCTCTCGACCCCGCTCTCCCCGGCTGGGTGATCAACCCATCAGGCTTCAAACCCTCAGACGGCATCTACACAGAAGCTATGCACACAAACGCGGGTTTCTTCGGCAAGATCGCCCCCGTAGCTGATGTTGACTTCTATCCCAACGGTGGGACCAGGATGCCTGGATGTGACAACCATGATTGTCATCATCATCGGTGAGTTTGAGCCTTCATACTTAATAGTTCTCCTTACCGATATCAGTCATGGTGGTAAATTTGGTTTATTCCAGAAATCCCCACCGACAAATCCCCACCAGTGGGGATTGTTATTTTTTTTTCCAGAAATCCCCACTAGCTAAATAAACTCTGCCTAGTGGGGATTTTTGGAAAAATAAGTACCAATCCCCACCACGTGTTGTTTTTAAATTATTAAACAAAAATTATTAAATTATTATAATCAACTTTCATTATAAATTGCTTGGATTGAAACGAAAATCAAACATATTTACAACTATTAATTAGATTCAAACCAAAGTTATTTAGTAGTAGTTATTTTAACATTATAGGATAACGTAAATAGCGATTGTGATCGCAGGTTCCGACGGTGACTTTCGTTAGCACTTTTTTATAAAACAAAGCGTCTTTTTTGCAAAAAATGTAGGAGTTTCAGTAAACTTGGTTTTTCTTCGATATTTCTGCATTAAGAGCGGTCTCTAGTCAATAGGAATTAGAAAAATAGGTATTTGAAGAAACTGTTGCCGTCGCGTCACCTCCAACCTCACCCCGTAAAGTGCGAAAGGGACAAGTGCAGCTCAGGCTGATTTTACTTACAAAAACTTTGACTAAAAGACGTTTCGTATTCTGCTGTTTTCTTCATGAAAACTGGTCTGATCTAAAAAATTCTTATATCAAAATTTAGAGGAAAAGTATATATATGCTCCTATCATTTCCTTTTTTGTTAAAAACTTATAAATTTTGTCTGAAAGTCTTCTGAACATGGCGGTAAAAACGGGCATTTTTTTCGGATTTTTGGATTGTCATATTTCTTTTTGGGATTATGTTTTGGAAAAAAGGAAATGATACAGGCACGTATTAATTAGACCTAGATTTTATGGAAAAAATCATTGCTCTAGAGGCATTATCCACGAAGAAAACAGCAGAATGTGTTTGTATGGAGAAAGTCTCACTAGAGTCCCCTCTTAAGCTTATTTATTATGCCAGCCTTCCAAAAAGTGGTTCTGTGCCTCTCTCCGTAAACACATAATACTTTTATGAAATCTTCTTTTATCATGGCTTAACATATACCGGCGAAAACGGTCACTGTTATGATTGTCTGGATTTTGGCGGGCAACATAGAACCAGCCTTCCATTATTAGATTTTCCGGTAAAAGTGGTAGTACTGCAGCAAGTTCAATATTCCTCTTCAAAATTTTGGATTTCATCAGATTCAATTCCCGCCCTTTTTTACTCTGGTAAACCGAGAAGGTTGTATACCTACGATGAGGTTTATACTCTCAATCTATTATATATTAGTCTATGGTTTATACAGTACCCACAATATATATTTTATTTAAGTACCCTGAAGTAACAAATATTGTGTCGAACTCCCCTACACGCGTCTGTTACCAGCAATAAAAAAATACCAGTAGAACTATGCATTAAAATCTATTCTCCTTCTTTATAGTGGTGTATATTGTTTATCTCTGGATGCATATTGCATTTATGATAAACCAGATTTCCGGTGACTGAAGTTTTGCAATATTTACTGTGCAAATAATTTTATAATTAATTCTGAAATAATTAAATTGTTTATCGCATTTGTTGTTTAATAATTTAGAAACAACAACTGGTGGGGATTGTTGCTTATTTTTCCAAAAATCCCCACTAGGCTGAGTTTATATAACCAGTGGGGATTTCTGGAAAAAAAAGTAACGATCCCCACTGGTGGGGATATGTCGGTGGGGATTTCTGGAATAAACCGTAAATTTTAACGGAGACTGGTTATCGCATAGCGTAATCAGTAGCATGGCGCGGCATAGCGTGGCAAAGGGTTTTTCGTTCACAATTGTTTTCGACCTTATTTCAACTATTTTAGCGCTGAATTTACTTTATTTCTATACTAATAAACCGAATTCTCAAGTGATGTCGCTGTATGTAGCGGCACAATGATTCGGTATGCCGAAGCGTGCTGTGCCGTGCCTTGGCATGCCACCAGTGGGCGCCGGCCCAAAAGCAGTGATAGCAGACCCGATTTACTCTTTGTGGGTTCAAACCCAGCCGCAGGTGCTTTAATCTGTGTAAATTATTTCATTAAAACGGTGAAGCAAAAAATCTTGAGGAAGGGTTCTAAAACAAAAAATCGAAGATATGTGATATCCACCATAATTCAACGAGCTCACGTGGTTAATTGCGGTCTAGTACCAATCTGTGAGAGAGAGCGAACCATATATAGTCCACCACACAAGAACAAAGAATGCAGGTAGGATCACTCTCATAGTCCGATGGGACAGCAATTAAACAACTGGAGAAAAATCAGCAGCCTTATGCCATAAATGAATACGGCAACGCAAAGGGTTTGAATGCTATCAATCGAATAGGTAATCATACAGACGGAAATCCACATCACGTCATTCATCTGGCATGTGATTGGTACTAGCGCAATTCGGCTGCAGGCGTAGCACCTAAGGCTTAATGTGCTTTCCTAGGCACAAGGTACCTACCACACCACCAATATCCAAACTCTGGGTTGCCACAGAAAAAATATCTTCCTAGCTACTGGAATAACCTGATTGTACCGTAATTATTGATTTGTTTTCAGAGCTATATACTACATGGCAGAATCTCTTACGCGTGGAGGTTTTACTGGAACGCGGTGTGAATCTTTAGCGTACGCTATGAATAGTAACTGTACCACGACAGACACTCTCAAGATGGGTGGAACTACTGCTAAACCTGGGTAAGCCGAATTTACATAACGAGAATCCTCGTGCCTAAGAAATCCCGTTAAACCGTTGTCCAGCTGTCATACTCGTATGAAGAGCTTTGACAGTCGTTACGGGTAGTCAGAAGTCTGGGTACTGACACCAGTCTCGCCAAGAGGTGTCATACGTTACCCAGTCAGTGGTTTGTGGGGATCAGATAGGCAGGTGTATGTGTAACACTTTATTTTTAGGTACAAACCCACCGCCCATTTACCAATCCACTGCAACTCCTGAAAGCCAGAATCAATAGTGGCTCTTATCTTCATTTCCCCTAATGCACGAAACCCAAAAGATAATAATGTATAATTTGCACCTACAGAATGAAATGTGTTCTTGTTTTCAGATCGACTGGGATTTATTTACTAAAAACAAACGGCTGGTCGCCATTTGCTCAAGGCTAAGATCTTATATTTATTATACTAATTTATTAAAAATCATTTAGTTTTATTTCTCCTTTCTTCCTTTGTCTTCTTACATATTAGTCATTTATCTACCTTGAAGCGAATCAGAGCTCACCTTACCTTGTATCAGAGCTAACCTAATCTTGTAACCTAATCTTGTGTGCGGGTAGATGGCGCTGCGTCTTGCCTAAAGTAAAAAAAAACACTCTGTTAGTAAAAAAATTTTAAAAATTCCATTAGTGCTGATAAGTGAACATAACCCAAGTGATCCATTAAAACATCACCAAAAACATAAGTGACAGTGTTATCCACGGTTTTCATACACAAACAGTGAAGTAAATACATAATGTACTTTGAACAATAAACTCTGCCTTATATTAAGAAACAAGATTAGACATCAAAATGAACAAGTGATTCAAACCTTATAATAATTGTAACCCGAATTCATCAAAACGACAAAAAAAGAAGCCAATTCTAACAAAGACAAAGTGCAAAAGTGACTCACGCAGTGTTTTACAAATCAACCGCCACGAATCATTAACGTGTTTACCTAACAAAGAAAAAAATTTTTTTTTTTTTTTGCAGCAACTGATCAAGAAATTTGAATAGGTATACAGTATGTTCGGTTGGCTCGGTGGCTAACATAGTCAACTTTTGCAATGTAACTAGCTGCACATGAATTGTCGTGAGTTCAAATCCCAGTAACATCATCACTTTTCGTAAATTCCAAAAAATCATATTTGGAATTTTAGATACAACAAGTCCGTTTACTATTGAACAAAAAAAAGCGCTTGAAGTTAGTGTAACCTCGTGTCATCAAATCTTAGATAAAGTACCTAATCAAACCCTGCAGAAAGTCACTACAAGATGGCAGCACCAGCACTTGTAACATGCCATAAATGCAAGAAGTTGGTAAATGTAAAAAGTACTGCTTTGTGTTCTGCCTGTGATAACAGGTATGAATTGGATTGCGATGGTTACCCCGAACAAACATATCGCCTCAAGGACGCGGAAGCAAAAAAAAAGTGGAGATGTAAGGCGTGCATCAGAATTAAAAAATACGCTAGTACCGACTGCACGACCAATATTACCGTGAGGAAGAAACTTACTTCTATAAAAACCCTCTCATCGACAGAACAACCAAACAGAACTAAGAATGTAGTACATGACGAAACGTTGAAGCGACGTTCTTCAGTCCAAAATACTACTGAGATACTTGATTCCCTCATACTGACTGATTGCGAAACTTCAATTGAATCTTATACTCCAAACAAATTGTCAATGAGTGTTGACGGTACTGTGTCTGACTTGGTATTGGCCTCAGAAATGAAAGAAATAATTTCTCAGCTCACATTAAAACTTGAGAGTGCCGAAAATGAATTGGGAAATATATTGTTAGAAAATACAGATCTACAGAAGCAAATAGGTAAGTTAACCACAGAAAATAAAACATTGAAATCTTTATGCCAGTCGCCCTCCTTATTTATAAGCCCGGGTACAAATTCCAAGAAAAAGAGACAATCTTTGGCAGATCAACACAATATACTTACCACACTATCGCCTTTACCGTCATGTAGATTGCTTAGCGACACAAATGAACACATAAAGGTGTCCTCTTTGAAACAAGAAATATTTACACTACAGCAGCAATTGCATGTCGCACAGCTTGAGATAGCGGCTCTCAAGGACCGTATTGCAGTATTAATGCAAAGTGATTGCAATGTCTGTACACCTGTCATTCGTTATGAACTGAAGCGGGATACTGTGGACGGAGCCAGAGCTCAGACATGTGCGGTCACAGACGGGCACTATATAGTAGAAGAGAGAGTAGTGGAGGCCAGTAGAGTAAATAATTGTTTTAGAAACGAAAATAATAAGAAACTTGTGATCCTCAGTAGCAACTCAACCAGCAAAATTCTACCAATTACTAAAAGATTATTTGGCGATAGCTTTCAAATATGTAATTACATAAAAACAAATTGTGGCGTGGAACAATTATTATACGGATTAGAGTATAAACTAAGAGAATTAACCTGTCAGGATTACTGTGTCATCCTAATTGGAAATGAAGATTTCAAGACCACAAGCGACTACACTAATCTGGTAAAAATAATACGGGATAAAGTAATGCCTATTAATCATACAAATATAATAATGTGCTTACCCACTTTTAAAAATCATTATCATAAAGAGATGTATAACCGGAGAATAGAAGCATTTAATAATATAATTTATAATGACAATTTAACTCATAATTATGTATATTTAATTGACTCAAACTTAAACCTGACTTATGACTTCACATCTTATAATAAATATGGAAATGTAAATATTAGAGGTATAACTAGTATATTTGATCAAATACAGCAACTAATATTAGAAATTGACACATATTCTGAATATTCAGATCCTGCTTTTGAGGCAGTTGAACAACACAGTCAGCTTTTTCTTGACTAGTACCTTGGCTGGGGGTTTGAACGGCTTGGCTATATTTGAGGATAGTCACTCACATGTCACTATTTTTCACCAAAACATATGCGGAATAAATAATAAGAAGGATGAACTCGAAATGTATATAACTGAATTACCAAACGAAATAAGCTTTATTTGTATAAGTGAACATTTTTTAAACCAAATAATGGTAACACAATTTGATTTTCCTAATTATATCGTAAGCTCTTGCAACACAAGGTTAAATAAAACAAGAGGTGGTACTTTAGTATTAACACATAAAAATAGACAAGTTGAGGACTTGGACATTTGTAAAAAGCTGTATAGAACGGATAGCTTTGAGGTATGTGGAGTAAGGGACATTGAGACAAACTCTTACATAATCTGTTGCTATAGAACACCCGTAAATAAAAATCTTGACGATTTTCTAGATAGATTAGAACAATTATTGCAGTACTTTTTTAATAAAATTTGCTTTATCTGCGGAGATTTCAATATTGACTTGTCAAAACAGGACACTAAAAGAAATTCGTTTACATCTCTGTTGAAATGCTACAATTTTAGATATTTATTTGATTCAATTACATTTGTGCGAAATAACTCCGAGTCGTGTATAGACAATATATTGACCAACACCTGTGATAGAAATATCGGCAGGTCAGACATTGACCACAATCGATTAGCGGATGGACATGCAGCCCTCTTCTGTACAGCATATTTAGAAAAAGTTAATAAACAATGCGTTAGTTTTAAATACATAGAGAGAAGATTATATAACGATAAGAATAATAAAGCATTCAGACAGAAACTTCTGGAACACGACTGGAACTTGGGTACAAACACGTTTATACGAAAATTCAAAGAACTACATTCTAGTACGTTTAAAAAAAGTAAAGTTAAAATCAACATAAAAAGAACTGGCCGATCTAAATGGCTTACGAAAGGAATTAGGATATCTAGCAAAATGAAGAGATTACTAAATTCCATAAATAAAGCTAAGTGTGACAAATCGTTATTAAAATATCGTGAACAGTATCTTAGAGTTTATAAAAAGGTAATTAGGAATGCTAAAAGAAAGGAAGTAACTAATCAAATAAATGAAGCAACTAACTCTAGCAAAGAAATTTGGAAAATAGTCAATAAAACTCGGCAAAAGAATTACAATAATTTCGAAAATGATAATATAGTACTTAAACATAATAATAAAATAATTTGTAACC